>BSBM01000948.1:0-515000 GCA_027924585.1 Larix kaempferi | reverse complement strand
TGAAGAAGAATCTACATTCCCTATTGAGCAAGCTTGAAATTTCTATATTCACAAATGAAGAATTTTCTATATTCACAAGTCAGGTAGAAACTTTACTTTCATATTTGAGCAAGATTGATGTTCATCTATATTCACAATTGAGGAAGTATCTATATTGACAATTGAGCAAGCTTGAAGAACCTATATTCACAATTGAGAAATACTTTGGATATTTGAATAATTGAGCACACCTCTAGGATCTATTTTCTTAGTATTGCTCATTGTGGTCATGGGGAATCCACGCAATCAAAAAAGGAAATCGGCAAGGAAAGAGAAGCCTCAAGAAACCATGGAAGAAGTTAGAGAAAAGAAAATATTGGACATGTGGAATCGAAGGAATTCCATGGAAACTCATCCAATTCCAACCATAGATGATTCCACTGTCGTTCCTACCCATCCACCTCAATAACTACGAAGAAATTCACTAGAGGGGCGCTCAATTTCAACAACATTTGATGAACAAGCACCCCATGGCACTAGTGAAGAAGTAAGACGTAGGTGCTCATTGGGGGATGTTTCAATTCCCACATCAAGTCAAGCTTAGAATATGGAAGTGAATGACTTGTTGGGTAGTGGTTATACAAGCGAGGAAGTTAGAGAGGCAATGAGTGGAGGATTGACAATGGAAGAAGTAAATGTTATGGAGACCGTCCAAGAGAATGAAAGACAAGGGGCTCCTATGGAAACGTCGGAGCATCCTGGTGATGTTGTACATGCTCCAGTTCCAACACCCTTACCTCCATTAGCAATTGCACGCCGAAGAACTCCGAAACGTATACAGGTTGATGAAAATCTCATTAGTTCACTTGAAGGTATGTTGTCTAAACATTCTATTGCTTATCAAACTCGACAAATACTTGATAAATTTTTTGATTCTAAATGTGATTGGGACAAGTGCAAATTATTTTTATCATTGTTGAAATATAGGCATATGACTGTTGTTAGAAGAACATTAGGGATAAAGATGGACAAAAAGTTAGAACCAAGTTCTCATATTGTTAAAAGTTTAGTAGATGCATTTAGTACAATTGGAAATAAATCTCGCTCAAAGGATCACAATGCGGCTCGTTGTGTGTTGTCACAATCAATCATTAACAAAAGCACTAGGGCACTTCGTTTTCTTAGACCTACATCCAAAATTGTTAATTTGAATGTGAAGACACTTCGTAGGTATTGTGTTAGAAGAGAAGAACTTGAAACCGGTCAAACAGATGTCTGGGCCTTCATTGGCAGATTGCCACGCTCTGATATGAAGCTCATTGATGCGGTAAAAGGATTAGTGCAAGCTTTTTGGCATGACAACACTAGACCTTCTTCCAACCAAAAATATGTATTAAAATTGAGAAGGGTTTCAAAGGATCGTGAACCACACATTAAACATTTTTTTGATATGACACAAACAGAATTATATGAGAGATTTAGGAATGAACATAACGAACTTGACTTGGGCCAAAGATCCTTTAAAAAATGCAAACCATGGTATGTTAAAATAAACACGATTCGTAACACATGTTGTTGTCGACACCACATTGAGTATGGTTACTATTATGACACATATACATATATTTTTTGTGTATTGCATTATAACACTCTTTTGCAGGAATGCTCAGCTACATTACCACCGATTTCATCTAGAGAGTTCATTCATAGCATTTTGTGTAGCAGGTCAAACGATTGCTCATTTTATCAAAAAACTTGCATAGATGGGACATGCCCAGGGTGTGGTGGATTTGCATTATTGGAAAAATGCATACATGTGACCAATGAGCATGAATTTGGGAGGCAGGAGATGAACTTGCAGTCATTCAAATATGTCACGTATGATATTGATGGAGGGAACGAAAGAAAAAAAATACAATTGTTCACTTCTCAGGTTGGTAATGAGTTATTGAATACTATTTTTTCTCCATATTGCAATTTCATATGTAACAATATATTGATATATGTATTTATTTTTGATCTACCAAGTACGGGTTTGCAACTTCATGGAGGAATTATTTGAAAAGACACAACATTATGTAAAGCATGTGCATGTGGCTCATTGGCAAGATGAGCATTGAGCAGTTGGAAAGATGAGCATTGGTGGGTCAACTCTTCAAAACCCTCCACCGAGCCAGTGTTATCAGTGTTCCCACATCGGTATTTCCCATACACACTTGCAGAAGCCAACGACACACAATCTTGCTACTCTGTTTTATTTTTTGCTCCCGGACGGAAAGTCACCAAGTGTCCCTAAACAACATTTTCATGCGACTTGCAGCTCGACATAACTCGGAAACCGGAGGTCGGATCGATGAGCCGTTGACTCCATTGGTCTCCTGGCGTACAATTACCTTTAGGGGGGCCTCTCCTTCATGTTCTCATGGCCCAGTGACTTCATTGTGCATTCATTTCGTAAACTAGGGTTTTGCTTAGTTTCCTTCATTGCAATCTCGCATTGGTGGGTCAACTCTACAAAACCCTCCACCGAGCCAGTGTTGGCAGTGTTCCCATGTCGGCATTGCCCATACACACTTGCAGGAGCCAATGGCACGCAATCTTGCTGCTCCGTTTGTTTTTTTTGCTCCCGGACGGAAAGTCACCAAATGTCCCTGAACGACATTTTCATGCGACTTGCAGCTCGACATAACTCGAAAACCGGAGGTCGGATCGATGAACCGTTGACTCCGTTGGTATCCAAACCGTGGCTCCGTTCATACATAGGTTTTCCATAGAACTCCTTATCGATAAAGGGAATTTCACCTTCTTGGAGGAGAGAATATCCCCCAATGAAATCAAACAGGAAAGTTCTGTTTGGAGATTCAAAGCCTCTGGATGTTTTCAGCCATTTTCCTTCTGATATACTATGTATAAAAGAATCCAACATCTTCCGCTTTTTTTTCAAATGTTGGATCCACTGCAACAGAAGAAATGCATTCTCCTTTGTCAAAGCATGGGAAACAGCAGAATGATTGGCATTCAGAGGAAATGGCTCTGGAATATCTACTACCAAGGTGTCTTCGAAAGAATGAAACTAAATCATTAACTGAATACATCAAAGCTCCTGCATAAGATGGTAGTGTAAGGTAACCTTCAGACAGGGTTGAAAATCCCATGGTAGTTCAGGGATTCCTTCCCATTAACTTGGCCCAATTAATCATAATTGTAGGCTAGAGAAACTTCAGAGAGCCTCGTACCCTAATGATTTTCCCACCTTCATCTACTAGGGGAATATTCTTGCAAATACTGGTAAGCTCTTCGGACCAGACGTAGTTATTTGCAGATGAATAGTGCAAAAAATGTATAGTGGTGATAACAAGTTTACTATCTGTTGAGTCCGATACTACATCCAAGAGCCACTCAACAAACTTTGAGATAGAAAGATCTGTAATTTTAGGATACTGATTCAACCACTCATACAGTTTCTCACCATTTAGTCAGTCAGAATATGTACAACTCCTTTGACGAAAGATAAATTCTAGTGTGGACGGAAGCATTTGATACACTAGCCAAATCTATGTTGTTGGAAGAACTTACATATTTCAACAAATGAGCATTTTGCAGGTGTCCCTGAAGGCCTTTTGGATGCCAGACGAAATGAGCCATAGAATGAAGAACGTGGTTCGGATCAACAAACCGTTGATGCTGTTGGATTCAGGACGTCGGTACAGTGCTAGGGATGCCTCTCTCCACCGGTCCCATGGCCCACGTTTCATCTTGTAGGTGCATTCTGAAAATGAGGGTGATGAGGATGATGATGATGATGAAGATGTTGATGATGAGAGTGATGAGAATGATGATCGTGATGATGAATATGTTGACAACGATGATGATGATGATGATGAAGATAATGGTTTACCATGATGATGATGAGGATGAGGATGAGGGTGAGGATGATGATGATGATGATGATGATGGTGGTGGTGGTGGTGGAGTTGAAGATGATGATGGTGGTGGTGGTGGTGATGAAGATGATGATGAGGGTGAGGATGATGAGGATGAGGATGAGGATGAGGATGAGGATGAGGATGAGGGTGATGATGATGATTATGAAACTTGTGCAATTTATCAAAACAAACATAGGACCATGAACATCTTATTTTCATTCATCAATACAACATTATCAAGGAATATCATTAAACTAGTTAGGTATTTCATTTTCCATGGATTCTGGATGATTACTTTTGCATTATGATAGGTGGAAAATGGACATACGAAAGAGGTAAAGCACAAACTAGGGTCTTACATACTAGGGTTTAGTAAGGATAGGGTTTATATCTTCAACGATATTATGAGAGTGAATTCATGACCAGCTATTGGTTAGCATATTTTAACAAACTAGGGTATATTTCTTACATATATTTGACCATATGTACATGAAGGCCCAATGAATTTTATTACACTTTAGTTATGCATTCCTTAACATTCAATCGAATTGCATAGATGCTCATGTATGTATAGTTTGATGAAATACAGTAGCATTGATTAAATGTGTAGCATCTATTGGACTTCCTCTTACTGTCTGAAAATGTCATAGGATTACATTGAAAGTATGCGTAGCATGTTACTATTAAGACAGAGGTTATTCAAACATATTTTGACTTATTTTGTTAACTTTTGTTTTTTCCTTGCAACCATAATCATGATCAATGGGTATGAACCCTTGGAGTTGACAAAAAACACAATTTTAAATTAGATATCAAATTAGCATGCATGTACTAAGTTCATTGAACTGTTGAAAGATATTATTATTTTTTTTCATTAAGATAATGTTTTCATAACACAATGGTGATATGTTACTTGATCAATGCAATAAATGTAAGAGAATAATTTTTGCTTCAAATGTAATTTTATAAATTTGAATAGCATAATTTATCAATTTGTGGAAGAGATGAATCATCACAAGCACAAGTCGAAACTCAAGAGAAAATATGGAATATATTGATAGTCGAATGTTTGTAATACAAAATATGGGAAAGTAGTCGGCCCTCAAATGGCCTGTCAATGTACATGTATCCCTAAGTACAACAATGTGTACATCTATGTCAAAATAAATCTATCCAAGACTATGCAACATCAAAAATCAATCTTTCTCTTGTTTTTCCCCGAGTTTCCTCTATCGACCATCTCCCTGGGATCGCTCGGCATCTCAGAAGTCTGCAAAAAAAATCATTATTTTGATCAAATAAATGCACTAATACCCTACCATCAACAAACTTAAAAAATTAACTTATGGCCAAATTATTTATGACAAACACTCACCAAGTCCTCATGGGGTATAGATGTGAGCGGTGTGCTCATGGAAGGCATCTCTATAGTTGTGCTCTACAAATAAAAGATCATATCTCAATTAATTCAACAATTCAACATTGATCAATGTGTTTGGGTAAATTGAATAAAAAAACTTGGTCATTAATGAACATCTCACCGCAAGAGGAGACCCGGTCAGAACCATGGATTGAGTAGAGGGGCCGGGCACTTCTGCCGCTAATGGCTACAATCACCAAATGGAGAAATAGTTAGACATGCATGAATAAACAATATAGTAACATGGTTAAATACTATGCATTGTGATTGTCCAAATAGTTACCTCCGTATGACTCGTGGCTATTGTAGATGCGGCACTGAATGCAGCATCAATGACCTTTGTTAGGTCAGGGGTAGATGGATCTCTCGTGTGTCTGCTATAGAGGACATCCACAGTCTTCCCAGGAGTGGAGACTCTCTTGTACACTTGTCCCTTTTGCACGTTGGGGACTATGGGGAGATCGAACTGCTGACAGTCTCAAACGTATATCTGCTGGTGGCTACAATCACCAATACTGACGTAGTTAGAAATGCATTGGTCAATGGAATAGCATGTATTAACAAACTGAAAATGATGAAATACATACCAATGTACTGTATATGTCAATCAATTCTAAGAAACGGTCTACCGTCCATTCTGTCTCCATGGGCACGCTATCTATTGCATTCCCACCGGGGGGGGGTGCTCACTAGATGAAATCATTTCCATCTGATGGGGATCTACAACCTACAATTTAGAAAATTGTAAATTTTAGATCGTGTAGAATTAATTAAGTAACATGTGATAAAAAAATAACATGTATTGAAATAATGTCATGTTGAAATAGTTACCTCGGCATGAGATGTTGTCGTTGAAGGTATGACAACATATTGTAACTCAGAAGTTTCTACTGCATGAGCCTCTTGGCCCTCATGCCCTTCTTGTGGCAACTACAAGTTTTAAAATCATTAAAAATATTAGCAATCTATATATGTGTATAGTAAGGACAAATAATTTACAAATGACACTAAATTGTTAACTGGATCTACTCATGTATTAAAATAATGTCATGTTGAAATAGTTACCTCATTGGGAGTTGTTGTCACTGAAAGTATGGAAACATCATCATCATCATCATGTGGTGCTGGTGCATGATCCTCTGGACTATATTGCTCTGCATAATCAGTGCAAATGTCTTCAACCCCGTGCCCTTCTTGTAGTAACTACAAGTTTTAAAACCATTAAAAATATTAGCAATCTATATATATGTGTATAGTAAGGAAAAATAATTTAAAAATGACACTAAATTGTTAACCACTTACTTACCTGTGTGAAATACCCAGTAAAGGTATCATCTGTTTGGACAAGACCAAAGAAAGGATGGCCGCATACTGTGCATGGGTGGGGCTAATGGCTGTGCTCATGTTGTGTAGGTACAGTGCCACTACTAGATGCTCCTTGGCCACTGGAAGGTGGTGGCTCTACCCCACTGGGAGGTGGTCGATCTACCCCACCGACAGGTGGTGGCTCTACTCCACCCATAGATGGTGGCTCTGATGGACCTACCTGGTACGTACCATGAAGATAAGTGTTATGGCGAACAACCGCCTGTGCCAACAGTAGGAATGACTCCTGTGTCTCTGGCACCAACTAATGTGCAGGCGGCACATCTAGCCTGGGTAGCTGCCTACGAGGTGGAGCTACTGGGCGATTGGGATATATGTGTCTCGCATTGGAACATTGCTGAGACATCCCCATCCTAACACCCTGGTACTCCAAGATATCAAAATAGTTAACATGCCTCCCCAACACAAACTCTGCATACATCTTTCTCAGAAAATACAAAGGCATTTCCCTGTTGTTGCGTGGTGGTGAATCAAACACCATGTACCATCGGTCCATCCAGTTATCTATGAATGGTTGATATGTACACCACTCGATAGAAATTTTCCTTTTGTTTGCATTAGGGACTTCTCCATCCCGTGGATCTCTAAACAAGGAAAATATTTTTTCTTTTGAGATTTTCAACTTCTTGACATCTCTGTAGTTAATTCCATCTGCATATTGTTGCCTCTTTCTTTCTCTGAATATGGCAATATCTTGCAAAGCACCATTAGACCTACTAAAGGTCTCTATCATTGCATCCAAATTGGATGCAAGCATAACATGTCTGTCATCGACAACAGTAATTGAGGCTCGAATTTCTCTGAGCCTCTGAATTTCTCTTTGGATGTCAGAGTGGGCATCCATGGTCGTCACTGCAAACAAAAAATAGAAATAAAAATCATTAGAAACGTATACATGTGCTATAATGACATCTCTGAAAAATGAAAATGTACAAACTTTGTGCAAGAACGAATACATTACGGTGATTCCACGAAGGTGGTTCACCATTTTTGGCGCGCGGGAGTGAAAAAAAATGTTTTTCACACCCTCGATCGAGCTATTTTGAAGCCCTCAATCGAGGGTTTGAAAATACCTCGATTGAGGGCTTCAAAATACCTCGATCGAGGGCTAGTTTAAACCATCAATCGAGATATTTGCTCGATCAAGGGTTTGAGACAGAAAAAAACAAAAACAAGGCCCAGTCTATCGGCTGGCCTTGTTCGACAGTGATAGCGTAGACCGTGCCGACTATGATAGCTCCAAGCCCCTCGATCGAGCGTCTGCAACCAGCACAGCACGCCCACGTCCACCTCCGTCCACCATGGCTTCAAATCCACAAGGTAGGTGGATTTCAACCACATTTTGTTTGTTTTTCAAAAAAACTTAAATTTGTTATTTGTTTTCAAAAAAATCCCATTTTTTATTTGTTTTGTTTTGTTCTTTGTTTTGAAAAAAACCATAAATTTGATTTGTTTTCTATGTAAAAATGAGTGTTTAAAACGTAGATTTAATTTAGTTTTTATGAATTTGTGAATGTAACCATTGAAAACGAAAACCAACATCGAAACCAAAAACCATTGAAAGTAAAACCACCATCGAAACCAAACCAAAAACCATTGAAACCAAAACAAAAACCATTCCAAAACATTTTTTGTTTTAAATTTATGTTCTATTTATTTTTTTAAATTATCAATATTTTTTTATGTCAACCGGTAGCATTTCACAGCATAAATGTTATTGATTTTATTTTAAAATGTGTTTTGACAAGCATGAATGCTGCCTGTTATAGGTCCATGGTTGTTCATTCAAATTGATTCTCGATTACGAGAAGAATTTCCAAATAAAAAAACAATTCCTTTTGGTGGTAGATACATCATTCATTTGGGATACCTTGGTCAATTACCTCATGTGAGTGATAACCCTATATATGCATGGAACACAACTGAATTTTTTTATCACATAGTCCAACCCTCTCCCAATGATAAACACATAGGATTACGATGTTATTACTAACCATTCCATGCATAGACACATTAACACTACACATTCATCAATCATGCCTTTACATAAGAAGAACTTGCATTATTATCTATAATCAAGTAGGATCCATTACAATATCAAGCAATAGGTTAGTATGCGTCATACCTTTACATAGGTTAGTATGGTTCAATTTAAAAGGTAGATTATCGAGACTCAAACATGTAGCGAGCCCCAGTTGACTTAGGATTGATTCCATTTCCCCTCCATCCCATACATGTATGCTGTCGCAACAAGTGTTGAACAACTAAATTTGATGCCTAGGCCCCTATGATGCTAGCGTTGCTAATAAAAATGATATCGAAATTGAAATTGGAAATTGAAACTGGAATTGAAATGTAAATTTGAAATTGAAAATGAAAATGGTATTGATATTGGAAATTGATATTTAAATTGAATTTGAATTTTGAAATGAAATTCGAATTGAAAATCGAAAATTGAAATTGAAATGAGAAATGAAAATTGAGAATTGGAAATGTAATTAGAATTCAAATCGAAATTGAAACTTGGAATTTGAAATTGAAATTTGAATTTGAATTGTGAAATTTGAAATCGAGTTTGAAATTTGAATTTGGATTTGAAATGCGAAATTTGAAATTTGAATTTGAATTTTAAATGTGAAATTTGAAAGAGAATTAGAAATTGAAATTGAAATGTGATGTAGAGAGTTCTGAAGAGAGATCTTAATTGCTTCGTGCTCCACGATGCATGAGAGGATCTGACGTCGCCCAAGATGGCGGCCATTGGCAGTGCTCCCATTCATCGAGTGCGGCCATGCCGGGGTCGGCTGTCGCTGGTGGCAGCAACAAAAGAGCTAGTGTGTTCGTTCATCTTGACGACATACATGGTGATCCCTAGGTGGGGGAAGGGTGGCCAGTATTGAGTGCATCAGGGGAATTAGGTGCATATTTTGGGTTAGATACATTTTCAGTAAATTTTTAGTATATAATGCATTGAATTTCAGTCGCAAGTTATAATATATATTTTTAGTAACATTTTTGTTTTGGTTTGGATCGCAGGTGCCCCATCAGGGGGATCATACGACGATAAGGTCGCACGGATCACTCTGGCTAATATCACTGCCCAACGAGAGTGGGTGAACTCATGTGTGTGTACATTGAGGGAGGATTCTCCCACACGGCGATATTTATCCATGACGTTATCAACAGTTGATTAGATGTTGGCCCTCTACAAGAGGGTGGGACCTCTCAATGACATTTGGTGTCATTCATGCTAGAGGAGGAGACAGGATGTCATTGGGATCCACAAATGGGAGGACGTCAAAGTCACCATAAGAGGGCATGAAGTCAAGGGTACTTTGTTCGACATCCCACCTGATCGCCCTTCCGGTCAACCGCTTAGACTAGGGAGTTTAAGTTGGAGGCCGCTGCACCACATCTATATGATAGATTCATGGGAATGTGGGGCATGTTCCCCCACCATGACCAGGTCCCATTGTACTTTGAAAAACATGTTTATGCAGATTTTGTTTTGGACATGCACCCAGATTACACTAGTATAGGGTCCTTGTTCTATGGGGTCGGTAGGGGACGCTCCTACCAATGTCCTGGAGCTTGGAGAGACCCTGCCTTCATGCCACCCACTCTGAGGTTGGTACCGCTTCCAGACAGGGTGGTTATTAGGTCGAGGGATGTGGCACAATCATCCCAGCTTGTTGCAGAGGCTAGAGCTGACCTTGCAAACTCATTGTTCACTGCCATGGATAGTGTTGTTGTTGTTGCACATGGAGAGGCATCTAGACCACCCCCTCCACCTGCAGAGCCAGAGATAGAGTATGTCCCTAGTGACATGCTCAGGATTCTCGATGGCGAGGCCCTACTAAGGTATGCTGAGTTAGCCCAAGATGCATATTTTCGATCGTATCATAGACCCATAGCTACAAGACAAGTATACTTTTGTACAATTATGTATATATGTTCTTCATGTTACATCATATTATATGTTGTAAATTGAATGGTTAATAATACTTAAGGGAGTTGTATTCTATTGCTCCATGCAAGGAAGCACATTCATGGCTCAACACTTTTCCAGTGAGCCATCGGTTGGTCCATCCGCTCATCCCAACCCACAGGAGGCAATAGTCAAGGTAAGTTATAATTTATGTTCTAATTTAATTTGAGTTTATTATTTCCCAGTTTAAATCATTTATGTTTTATTTTTTAATTTTCGAGATTTTATGTTTTAGATCTTAACTTCAAAGGAATTTCAAATTGTACAGGGAAAAAGAAAGGGGGTAGATCCTGATGATGGACATGAGGACAACAATGGTCCTCACGAGCCGGGTCGAGACATGGATGTGAGTTTTAATTTATGTTCCAATTCATGTTATTTAGTCACATTTAGTAATTGATTTTTGTATTTTGTGTTTCAATTTTTGAATTATAACTTAAATTATGTTAAGTAGTTTTAATTTTAATAAATCTAACTTATTACATGCAATGGCATATTACACAGGCATCGCTATAAGTGGGTGTCAATGCTGTAATGGATTTCACATATGATTGGGATGTAGCTCGAGTACATGTTCCTGATGAAGGGTCATCTACCCGTATTCCTACCTAGATATTGGACATCACCATTGACTCGACAGATATGGATGTATTCATTCATGGTTTACTGTATCAAAGCTAGCATTGGTCTACTACACACGAGGGTGATCAGAGGGATAATCAAGGGCCTCGTGGGGGTAGTGGCCAATGAGTTGATGATCTATACATTTCCATGTTTTGGATATTTTCATATTTTATATATTTTCATGTTTTGGATGATCTATATATACGTTATCATGTTTTGGATATGGATTTCTATCATTTATACATGGACTTTTATCATATATGGACTTTTGGATATTTTGTATATTTTATCATATTGATGTCTTCATGTGTATTTTGTATATGATTTGAAATCGATTGTTTTTGATATTAGAACTAGATATAGTTATTACAGTTACAAATTTATGTTTTGTCATTTCAAATGCAAATTTAATGTGTAGTTACAATTTAGTTCAATTTAAAATGCAAATTTCGACTACATTAGAGAACATCTTCCAAAATTTAGAATTGAATACATATATTACGTTTTAAAATTAAAATTACAATTCCAATTCAATTACAATGTAAAATTTCAAATTTAATGTGTAATTTCAATTCCAATTCAATTACAATTTAAAAGCTCATTTTCAACTACATTACAATTGCATAAATGAAATCAACATATAAAATTATAATACATTTGAAATTAATAATTGAAATTACAATTACATTATGTTGTCTACACATTACAATTCAATTACAATTTACACATTCCAATTCAATTACAATTTAAAATTAAAATTTCAAATTTAATGTGTAATTTCAATTGAAAATTCAATGTGTTGTTCCAATTTACAAGTTCAATTTCAATTACATTACAATTGCATTTGAACTAGCAGATTTTAAATTAGAACACATTGTACAATCTAAAATTTAAATTTTACAATTTTACATTGTATATAGATGTATTTTAAATTCTCTTGATTGTATTTGAAATCAAAATTTAAAATTAGAATACATTTGAAATTGAAAATTGAAATTGACATTTTGCATTATGTTGTCTACACATTACAATTCACTTACAATTTTCACATTCTAATTCAATTACATGGAAAATTTAATGTGTAATTTCAATTGAAAATTCAATGTGTTGTTGTATATAAGAATGTTTTTGTCCATTGAGAGTGTGAAATATCCCTCGAGACAAAATTATCTAATTACAAGTTATATAGTATGTAGGTAATCTTTGTGTTATTTTCTTTTAAGTGTGTGCTCTAATCCAAATTCATAAAAGTATGGTTAGTTTTCTTGGTAATGGGCATAACCACCTAGTTAATATAATAAATCAAAATATGTTGATAGCAGATGCTTGTACAACTATGGTAGAAACTATGCTTGTACAACTATTTCATATGGTTTATGTTTTGATGACAAATGGAGATAATGGCACCATTTGATCCAACTAGGTAAGTTGCATATATGAAGGCATGTACAAGTTATTACGTTTCCATGTTATTATTACGTTTACGTTTCAACTTTCATTATTATGTACAATCCATGTCTATCAATGAGATTCCATGCCTATGCGTGCAAAACTGCATGATAAAGATGGTTTTTGATGCATGTAATCCAAAAATTGAGAATGTTTGATGGTTAGAAATTATAGTGAATGTTTGTGAGTTGTGCTAACAATGGGTATTGTTTGCATGAAAATATATTCAAAGATTATGTGTGAGTGCCCTTTAGTTGAATTGTACCCTCTATCTCCTATGTTATATTCCATGTAGCACCAAGTACCAATATTTTTATTAAATGGAATGAGGAGAGGCAAAAAAAATTGGTCCTAACTTTGATATGTTCTTGATAACAAAACAAATTGATTATTGTTGAATGAAACATTTTTTCAATACATTGGTATTTCATAATATTTTTATATAATTGATAATGAAATAAAATGTAATTGATGACGAAATACAATGAATGGATTATAATGTATAAAATTTTGCAAATTTGAAATCAAAATTTAAAATTAGAATACATTGTACAATTCAAAATTTAAATTTTACAATTTCACATTGTATATAGATGTGTTTTAAATTCTCAATTACATTACAATTGTATTTGAAATCAAAATTTAAAATTAGAATGTACATTACAATTTAAAATTGAAATTTTACAATTACATTATATTGTCTTCACATTACAATTCAACTATCTATTAGATCTTTAATATTGTTTTTAAAGCATCTAAACAAATATCTATAAAACTATTATGGATTAAGTTCATGGAGAATTGACCATACATTCAAGTGTATTCACATTGGAGCACCACGACCCAAATTTCACAAAAGCCTCCCATCTAGTACTTGTATTCTTGGCATTAAAGCATCTACAAATATACATTTATAAAACAACCTCCACAAAAATCTGCAAAAAATTATTACACAAGACAACATGAAAACTATGCCAATGATGCAAGTGGCATACATGTAACTCATTCATCTGGCCAATGGGTTATAGGTATGCAAGTCTCCATAATACAATCATGGTCAGCTTCTGTCATCTTCCATCTCTTTGGATCGCCTTTCTTCACCCTGATTTCTGTTAGATGTATCCGAGCTGCTACCACCAAATGACTGTATTGACATGATATATATCCAGGCATAAAATCTTTGTAAATAATATGATAACCCTATTTTTTCACTTTTTCAAAAAATTGTCCCATTAGAACCATGTCTCAAGTTTGGTATGTGAACTCCCCATCTTGGTAGGGTTGCACCAACCTACTTTTTATTTGCGTGCACTGCATCAAATAGTATGCCACATTTTCTTGGTTGTGGGGGGGTGCAATGACAACGAACACATCACCTGCAAGATACATTACAAATATTATTCAAATGTCCTACGTGCATTTCTACAACATTTGTATATGTGTAATATATAATGAACTAATTAACTTAATCGGAAGACTCTTGTACCTTCCCTAACCATATCAGAAATTTGATCATGATCTAATGAGACCATTGCCTCTTCAATATGCATCTCTTTCCATGTTGGAATTGGATGCGGGACCTTTGGATTAAGAGAGACATATTTCCATGGTTTCACATATACATCATTTTCATAGTGATCAAGCCTGCATCCATTTGCATCAATGCAAAAATCGCAAAAACAGGCATACTTCCATGTTTCAATGGAAAATATGTCACCCATGTCTTTACCTCGAACATAATGTAATTACCTCACACCAGGGATGGTCTCACAATACCACGGAATGAATCTATTAACATCTCCAAGGGCAACATCCCAAAAGAACCTGCATGCAATTTAGTTTGTCATATGTAAATTCCTATCGAGTATGTGTTCTTTTGGAAATGATGATATTGAATTTTATTAGCTTATTAATTGAGTTTGGAGTTTATTACCTGCACACCGGCCTTGCTTGTTCCCAACCTTGATTTCCCAAATGACGTGTGCACCAATCAACTACTTCAGTGGAGCATTTGAGTCGGGTTGCACCATGACTCATCTGGTACCTCCGAAGTGCTCGTTTCACACATGCACCTGCGCCATCATGTTCACCCTTTCCACGCCCTATCTCAAAAAATATCCAAGTGTGTCGGATTCCTGTCTCTTTGTGAAGGCGACTCAACCAATAAAATGAGCATGCAGATTTGAATTGCCCTGCACACCCATCTGACAAAATCCATTTTTCAGTAAATGGTACGCCTCTCTGCCTGAATGAATCATAAATCAACCCAAAGCAGTGTTGAACGAATAATGTGTCATGCTCACGATCATCACTAACATAAAAATGGTACTCCTTGATCACTTCACGTGACTTAGGAGTGTTATCCCTACCATCAATGTTTTCCTGAGCATGTTTGTACAATACATGTACAAAGATAGACACTTGGTCGGAGTGATAGTACTCACTCTGTATCTCTCTCTGAGGAGCAAAGGTGTAGTTCTCTGCAAAGTATACCACTAATAAGATTGTGCCCAGCTCAAATACCTCACGGGAATGTTTGAATTCTGAAGCTTGCCACCTGGACGTATGGGAGTGCTTTATGTATTTATAAATCTAACTTTGAAACTTATCCATGAAATCTGAAACATCTCATCATCGAGCAAGTCGATCCTCTTGGATGGCACAGATGAAGAAGATGTTGGATTCTTGGTGACGTACTCGTACCTCTTCCACTTAAAGGTGATATCTGACAATCCATGGTGTGTTGGATCGATAGAAAAGTTGCTATGGAACAATGTCAAATCACCACATTCATGGAATTTTCTCCCACCTACACACCTCTTATTGAAAAACACGTGTTCAGGATTCCTGTTGCATAGTATCATACAAATAAAATCTTGCACTGTGTGAGGAGCTAGTACACCATTCCAGTGCCTTTTGCAAAAATCCAGAAATGTGTCATAGTATAGTTGAAATTCAACGTGGTACCGGCAGCAACAAGTGTCACGAATCGTATTCAGCCTAATATACCACTGTTTCAATTTGTTGAACATGCTAAATGATATTTGAACACCAGGATTGGTTTCTTGGAATTCCTCGTAAAGTGCAACTCCCGTCATCTCCATCACATCCTTATAATGCTCCTGATAAATGCCTCTAGATAAACATTGTCGCATGACATGCTTTCGATCTGGAATAACACGAGAATGGCTATCCCAAAACTCTATCACCTTCTCTCTAATGCCTGCTGCCATCCTGCCTTGATAGGGTTCCCTACACATAAGAGCCCAACAAGCAGCTTCATCATTTTCATCTATCCAGACCCTGAATTTAGTATATTTGAGCAATGTTCTTTTTGAAACATTGAATAATGATGCCATTGTTGATACCATTCGATTTCTTGAGGTGTTTTGTGCCACAACAGCCGTTGTAATTGCCCTATGAGCAGCTCGGGTATCATTGTTTCTTGATTTTCCAAATGAAGATAACGCAGTTCTTACATTTTCCATTGCATTCTCGCATGTCTTTTTTGCTTTAACATCTTGAAAATCCAACAACTTTGTGGCACGTTTCAATTTTTTGTGTTTTATCAACCCATGTAGGATTTGAGCTTGTACCATCGTTGAATGTTGTTCAAAATATGACTTGATTATGTTATTGACATGCTCTCTAACTCTCTGACCAAGGATCGAGTTCCCAATCTCTTCTTGTGTAGAAACAACTGCACAATCCTCTAAAAAATTTACACCCCTTCCAACCCCACTGCAACTCCCAATTATACTTTCAATGTGAGAGGAAAAGGTGTCATGTGATAGTTGATTAGGATCATGAGGGGGCACAGGGTCATGTGATTCTTGATCACCATGATGTGATGTCTGACTATAATCTCTCCCTACATAACATGTAAATTAACAAATTGAAAATTGGTTACTTGATAGTTGTACATTGAACTTTAAAATTGCTAGTAACTTGAAATTTGATGTGGAAATTGAAAAATTAAAAATTGCATGTGAATTGAATTTTCCAACTAATACATTTAACTTGAGAATTGTTCCAAGTAAAAATTGAAATTGCTAGTAACTTGAAATTTGAAGTTGCTCAAGTAACTTGAAATTGCTAACTTAATTAAACTTGAGAATTATTCTAGAAGTAAAGTTTGAAATTGCTAGTAAAATTTGAAATTGCTTGTAACTTGAAATTGGTAGTAACTTGTACATTTAACTTTAAAATTGCTAGTAACTTGAAATTTGTTGTACATGTAAATTAACAAATTGAAAATTGCTAGTGACTTGAGAAAAATGTATAAGTATTGAAAATACATTAAAACAAGAAAATTGTTTGTAACTTCATTTCAAAATAACTAAATATGTACATGCAACTTGAAATTGTACATTTAGTTTGATAATTGCTAGTAAAGTTTGAAAATCAAGTATATATATATATATATAACTCAAGATAATTATTAATAACTTGATAAAAATTATTGTGGGCATAAAAATTAATATCATTTATGATCATCACATTATATAATTGTGGGCAAATTTTCTTTATGCAATTTATGTCCATTTTACTTTTACATTACAAGAAAAATGTTATTTTAACTTTATGGTATAAAATAAACAAATAAATATTTAAAATACAAGTTATAAATCACCACAAAGAATAAATGATTACAATACTTCTACCCTAGAATTTCAAGTACAACATCATGCATCCCATGTTGTATATACGTAAAATAAATTAAGATTGGTTTTTTATCCATGATAACATACCTATTATACTATAAATGTGGGGAAGAAAACATTGATTTAGAGATGAATACAATATTTAATTAAAAACATTGTAGTGATAATAATATAATAAAATATTAGCTTGGGGGTTCAATTCTTCATGGTAAAAGTTCCTATTGGTTAGAGCTTATTTGTTCTATTTTGGTAATTTTTATTTAAATTGCAATTTTAATTTTAAGAAATTGTAACTTTGACAATTACAAATTCAACAATCAAAATATTGAGCATAAATTGCAATTTTGACAACTACTAAGTCACAAAGTTTCAACAAGCATGTGGTTGATAATAAATTCACATTTTTTGTAAGAAATTTAGATAAATACATATTGAAATTTAAAGAATTTTTTAAATTCAAATTGCAATTTCAACTTAAATTTTGATTTTGACATTTCAATAATTACATGACAATTAAAAATTTGGCAATTCCAACAAATATATGATTGAGGAGAAATTCATCATTTTTAATGCAAAATAATATTTTCAATAGTTGATGATTTTGAAATTTCAACAATCAACAATTAGGGAAATTCTAATTTTTATCATAAGTTGCAATTTAAGGATTTTTTTTATCAATAATGCTTCACATATCAATGCAAGATTGCAAACATTGCAAATAATTATTTTCAATTTGTCCTAACAAAATATATGATTCTAATCATTAATCTTATCATGGGGATATGTCATGTTATGTAAATAAAAGTACATGTGATAGATGAAATTCTTTTTAAGTAAACATTATAATTAAATAACTCTTTAAACATTCATTTGTATTCAAATATTCATCACTATGAAAATATTGCCAACCACCATAACTATGAAAATATTTCCAACCACCATAACTATGAAAATATTCATTCATTTGTTTTTAAATTGAATAAATTCTAACTAATACATAACTATATCACAACATGTTCATTTCAAAATATTCATTCATTTATTTTGAAATTGAATTTTCTAACAAAACAAAAATTGAAATTACATTTAACTTGAAATTGTTAGTAACTTAAAAAATTGCAATTAGTTAAATATGTAGAATTTAACTTGAAAATAGTGTCCAAGTGTATATTTAATTTGAAAATTATTCTAATAACATTGAAAATTGTTAGTAAAGTTTAGAAATTTGAAAATAGTTAATATGTACATACATTTTAACTTGAAAATAGAATCTATGTGTACATTTTATTTGAAAATTGTTGGACAATAAACATTGAAAATTGTTAGCAACTTTGAAATAATTTGAAAATTGTTAAAGCAACTTTGAAAATTGTTAGTAACTTTGAAATAATTTGAAAATAGTTAAAAATATGTATATGTATTAACATGAAAATATAATATAAATTTATATGTTTCATTTTAAAATTGCTCCAATTTAACATTTGTTAGCCAGTTGAAAATTGTTCATTTAACATAAAAATTGTTGAAAACTTTGAAATTTAAATAACAAATTGATGAAATAAATAAGAATATCATTACAAATAAATATGAAACAAATTAAATTATGAAATTTAGTTAAATTGATTGGAAAATGGCTACTAATTTTGTAAATTATGTAGTATGATACTTAAATTAAGATAGCATGTAATTCAATAATTTACCTTGGTTGTCCTCCATTCGAATTAGTTGCACCAAATGTGCATATTCTTTTTCTCTCAACCTTGCTCTTTGCTGTCCCATCCGTTCTCTATTCTTCTCATGCTCTTCATTGTCATTTTGTTGTCTAGCATGTTATCTTTGTCTTTTTTTTTATTCCCCGTCAATCTACAATGAAAAAAAACAAACAAAAATTTCAAATTGTTATAACAAACAACAATATGTTAGTATGAAATTTTGAAATATGCCTACAAAGAAATCTTACATGTCTAGTGAGCTCTAATTCAACAACAAGAAAATGCCAAAGCTCTAATTCAACAAGATCAAAATGACAAAGCTTTAATGGAAAAAAAAAACTAGCAATGAGTAAAATTATTGTTTTTTATTAATTTTTTGTTGCTTATATATAGGTTGGTCGATATTTTTACGACGGAATGGTAGTTGGCAACATTAATTGTTGCCAACTCGTTTCTTGGATTCGCCCAGGTTCGTTTTTATATTTTTTTTACACAGTCAAAACCTCGATCGAGATCTTGTTAAACCCTTGATCGAGGTGTTGTTAAACCCTTGATCGAGGTATTTTAAATACCTCGATCGAGAAAATAGCTCGATCAAGGGCTTAAAAAACAGGTCGATAGCCCTTTTCACTACAGAATGAAAGTTTTGTCTGCCTTTCACAGAGTTAAACCATGTCATTAAATGCTCATTAATGAGCAGACTTGATACCATTGGATTCGTCAATGAATCCTCTATCCAGATACATAAAATTTATGAATTTTTATCTTCATATGTCTTTTGTTTTTAAATTTCTACTAACACTTGCCCTAAAAAACCATGCCGACAACTTCGATTGAGCTTAAAGATAAATCCACAACATTCAAAATACACATCCAAAAAATTTGAAAAAATACACAAGCCCTAGATAAGCGCGTCTTCTTTAAAAGGGTATTTTTAGTTTTGCAAATTATGTAAAAAATCAAAATATTTTGTGCACACACACACATGTGTGCAAAATGCGACTTAAATATTCATTGATAAGTTTCAAAAAATAATAATAAATATAACTTTTTGAGAAACATTAAAAGAAAAATATGGAAGCCCTAGTGCATTTTGTCTAGATCATGTTCACATATTTTATTTTTTAAAATTATTACTTTAACATTAAATTATTGTGCATACACACAAACTAATTGTTAATTGCTCTTCAAATTTTTAAGTACACACATTTCATTAAATGAAAATTCAACACGATATATGGCATTGGTATATTTCAAAAAAAATATCATTGGAAAACCAACATAATTCTCTACATTTCGTTTTTCAATCGCATGCCAAAATACATGTAGCAAGTATGAGTTTCGAGAGATTCAATTTAATACATGGGTAAAATTTATGTTTTTCACCGTCATATTTGACCAAAAAGAGTTACCCATCTTCATTCCATGAAAATAGATAACTATTTTTGACCAAATATGACCATGAAAAACAAAAAATTTACTCATGTATGAAATTTAAGCCCTCGAAACTCATACTTTCTACATAAATTTTGACATGCGGTTAAAAAATGAAATGTAGAGAATTATGTTGACTTTCCAATGATATTTTTTTTGAAATATACCAATGTCATTTATCATGTCAAATTTTTATTTAATGAAACTTGTGTACTTAAAAATTTGAAGAGCAATTAACAAGTAGTTTGTGTGTGTGCACAATAATTTAATGTTAAAGTAATAATTTAAAAAAATGAAATATGTGAACATGATCTAGATAGAATGCACTAATGCTTACACATTTTTCTTTTAGTTTTTCTTGAAAACTTATATTTATTTTTATTTTTTGAAATTGACCAATGATAATTTCAGTCGCATTTTGCACACATGTGTGTGTGCACCAAATATTTTGATTGTTTACATAATTTGCAAAACTAGAAATACCCTTTTGAAGAGGACGCACTTATCTAGTGCTTGTGTATTTTTTCAAATTTTTTGGATGTGTATTTTAAATGTCGTTGATTTATTCTTTGAGCTCAATCGAAGTTGTCGTTAGGGTTTTTTAGGGCAAGTTTTAGTAGAAATTTAAAAACAAAAGACATATGAAGATAAAAATTTGTAAATTTTATGTATACGGATAGAGGATTTAGTGACGAATCCAATGGTATCAAGTCCGCACATTAATGTGCATTGACTGACATGGTTCAAGCCTCTGAAAGGCAAACAAAATTTTCTTTCTGTAGTGAAAAGGGCTCTCGACCTGTTTTTTAGGCCCTCGATCAAGGGTTAAATAGGACTTGGATCGAGGGTTGTACCTAGACCTCGATCGAGGTACGTTCAATCCCTCGATAGAGGTATTTGCTCGATCAAGGGTTTGTAAAATTAGCTTGATCGAGGATTTCTCTGTGTAAAGAAAATATAAAAAAGAACCCGGGAAAGGAGTTGGAAAATTAATGTTTCCAACCACCATTCCCTCGTAAAAATAACAAGCAACCTCTATATAATCACTAAACAATTGATCAACAACACTACTTTAACTCATTGCTAGTTTATTTTCAATTAGAGCTATGTGAATTTGATGTTGTTCTATTAGAGCTTTGTGATTTTGATGTTGTTCAATTAGAGTTCATTAGACATGTAAGATTTCTTTGTAGACATATTTCAAAATAGCAGCATTACATTCCATTTCACAATAATAGCATATACAGGATCACTGAAGAAACAACAAGCATAGCATAAACACAAGAGACAGAGATTTATCCTGGGAAACCCTCATGGGGTAGAAAACCCAGCAAAGCTTCCTCAATATAGATGACCAGCAATATACAAAGATGAAACCCTGAGACATGATCTCCTCCTCCACAATATCAGACCTCTCCTCCACAAGTGTGCTATCCTCAAGTGTGTGAATGTATCAAATGAGGAACACACCTCCTCTATTTATACACTACTCTGATATGTATTTTACACAAGTACATGTAGGCTCGTATTTAACCATTAGGTTAAATACCCCATTATAACTGACTGGGCCGACCCCCACATGGTGGGTCTAATAACCCTAGTTACCACAACCAACTTGGAGGAATAAACATCTCCGAATTTATAGTATAATCACATCGGAGGTATGGAATATCTCCGGAATAAATAATATACAAATATAATATTCTTTGAAGTTACAATATTTCAACACTCCCCCTTAACGAGAAGGATATTATAACAGTATCTGCACGAGCAAGGAGTCATCAACATCATACATGATACATCTATAAATCATTGGAAGCTTTCTCAACATCATCAGTAACTCAAGTAGTTACTGGAACATCTTCAATACTGGAACATCGACATCTTCAGTATTGAGTCTTTATCTTCTGTAGCACTTGAACAGCTACAACAATATCATCATCTGGATCCTCACGATTATCCTCATCACACGATCATCAGCATCGTCATCTCACGATCATTAGCATCATCATCACACGATCATCAGCATCGTCATCTCATGATCATCAGCATCGTCATCACACGATCATCAGCATCGTCATCACATGATCATCAGCATCGTCATCACACGATCATCAGCGTCATCATCACACGATCATCAGCATCATCATCACACGATCATCAGCATCGTCATCACACGATCATCAACATCGTCATCACACGATCATCAGCATCGTCATGATCATTAGCATCATCATCACACGATCATCAGCATCGTCATCTCACGATCATCAGCATCGTCATCTCACGATCATCAGCATCGTCATTAATACAGGTATCCATAACAATACAAGTATCCACATCATTAGCACAAGTATTCATGCCAATACAAGTATACATATCATCAATACAAGTATCCTACCGATACAAGTAACCACGTCATCAATACAAATATCCTACCGATACAAGTAACCACATCATCAATACAAGTATCCTACCGATACAAGTAACCACATCATCAATACAAGTATCCTACCGATACAAGTAACCACATCATCAATACAAGTATCCTACCGATACAAGTAACCACATCATCAATAAAAAATCACTTTCTCGGAGACCATTCGTCTACGGATCAATTCAGGGACCAAAGTCCGGGGATGATACAATCCCCACTTCTCGGAGACCACACGTCTACGGATCAATTCAGGGACCGAAGTCCGGGGATGATACAATCCCCACTTCTCGGAGACCACACGTCTACGGATCAATTCAGGGACCGAAGTCCGGGGATGATACAATCCCCACTTCTCGGAGACCACACGTCTACGGATCAATTCAGGGACCGAAGTCCGGGGATGATACAATCCCCACTTCTCGGAGACCACACGTCTACGGATCAATTTAGGGACCGAAGTCCGGGGATGATACAATCCCCACTTCTCGGAGACCACACGTCTACGAATCAATTCAGGGACCGAAGTCCGGGGATGATACAATCCCCACTTCTCGGAGAACACACGTCTACAGATCAATTCAGGGACCGAAGTCCAGGGATGATACAATCCCCACTTCTCGGAGACCTCACGTCTACGGATCAATTCAGGGACCGCAGTCCGGGGATGATACAATCCCCTGCTTGTTCATTCAGGACATCATTATCGGAGACCCAGTCTACGGCTCTATTCTGGGACCTCAGTCCGGGGACGATGCAATCCCCTGCCTGTTCATTCAGGACTTCATTCTCGGAGACCTCACGTCTACGGCTCTCTTTAGGACTGAAAGTCCAGGGATGATCCAATCCCCTCAACTGTCCACTAAGGACTTCATTCTCGGAGACCTCACGTCTACGGCTCTCTTTAGGACTGAAAGTCCAGGGATGATCCAATCCCCTCAACTGTCCACTAAGGACTTCATTCTCGGAGACCTCACGTCTACGGCTCTCTTTAGGACTGAAAGTCCAAGGATGATCCAATCCCCTCAACTGTCCACTAAGGACTTCATTCTCGGAGACCTCACGTCTACGGCTCTCTTTAGGACTGAAAGTCCAGGGATGATCCAATCCCCTCAACTGTCCACTAAGGACTTCATTCTCGGAGACCTCACGTCTACGGCTCTCTTTAGGACTGAAATTCCAGGGATGATCCAATCCCCTCAAGTCCACCAAGGACTTCATTCTCGGAGACCTCACGTCTACGGCTCTCTTTAGGACTGAAAGTCCAGGGATGATCCAATCCCCTCAAGTCCACCAAGGACTTCATTCTCGGAGACCTCACGTCTACGGCTCTCTTTAGGACTGAAAGTCCAGGGATGATCCAATCCCCTCAAGTCCACCAAGGACTTCATTTTCGGAGACCATACGTCTACGGATCTCTTTAGAACAAGTGTTCAAGGATGATACAATCCCCACATGTATTCTGATCAATACAAGTACAAGTATCTTCAACCATACAAGTACATTAATCAATACATGTATCATCAAAAGTATGTATTCTTACCAATACATCTTATCATCAAAAGCATGTATTCTCACCAATACATCTATCATCAAAAGCATGTATTCTCACCAATACATCTATCATCAAAAGCATGTATTCTTACTAATACATCTAACATCAAAAGCATGTATAAGTAAAACTAAGTATTCTAAGTATAAGAGTCCTAAATCTAAATATTTCTAAGTATCTAGGTGTGGAGAACAGGTTACCTCATCATCGACCTTGTTGTTCGATGAGACAACCTCATCATCAGTGACTATACTACTCCCCCTTTCGAGGAGGGTCCTTTTGAACTACACCAAGCTTGTCTTGGAAGTATTCAAATTTCACTCGAGACAGAGGTTTGGTTGGTAACTTCTTCACTTGAGGTAGAGGTTTGGTTAGTACAAAGGTAACCTGTTACAAATTCAAACTTTATAGTTCCTTTCCGCGTCATATCTTGTTTGTTCCCTATGTTCTTTGACTTATCATGGAACACTAAATTCTATGTCATCTTGATACAACCCTGATTATCACATAGGATCTCAGTTGGTTCTATCTCTAAGTCAAACAATCCTAAAGCCAAACTTCTTCACAACTAGCAGAGCAAGCAGCCATATATTCCGCTTATGCTGAGAGCCACACTAGACTGCTTCCAGCTAAACCACGAGATCATGGCTAATCCCAGACAATAACATCCTCTCGATGTGTTCTTCCTGTCTGATACACTTCCTGCCCAAACAGAATCTGAATAGCCATCTGAAGTCATGATCTTCAAGATAGCATAGATCAAATTCTATCGTGTCCTTTATGTGCCTCATCACATGCTTTGCAACTATCAGGTAAACACATCTAGTTTCCACTAGATACTGACTCAAGGTGTTCACAACAAAGCATATATCTAACCTAGTATATGTTAGATATATCAAAGACCCAATAATTTGACTGTACAGAGTTATATCCACTAACTCTGATGAGTCATCTCCTAACAGTTTCAAGTTGGAATCCATAAGAGTGGCCATTCCATCATATCAAGTCTTCTCAAGATTTCTCAGCATACTTTCTCTGGTTGAGAAAGATTCCTACTGAGCCTTTCCATACTTCCAGACCTAGGAAGTAATACATTAATCTAAGATCTTTCATTTTTCTTTTCTACAGTCTTCTATCTGTGCCATCTCTCATCAGATGGGTCTACTGATATGAGCCTCAACATCATTCCAACTCTGTGGTGAGTTCCTTCTTGCATCCATGTCATATGTGTATAGAAGCCATATTCAACCTTGTAGCAAAGGTTGAGATCCACATCACCCATGGTGATCATTAAGCTCATCAATTGATTATCGATCCTGGGAACCCATATAAAACCTGATTCACACTTCTTCTTTAATTACACCATTAAGAGAATGGTCTTATCTTAGCCACTTGGAGCAAACATCTCATCATGATTCTCTTCCTCTTTCTAAGAGAATCTTCTAGCCATGAGCCTTCTATAGTGTGTTTGATTTGTAAATCCTTTTGTTGAACATCCATCGCTTGTTCATCATTCATCATGATTTTTCCTACAAATCAAAATTAGGTACATGATTAGTAATACTTCATAATCATCAAATCACATTGACATGATAACCTATTATGCATACAGATATCATTTACATAGTTATGCAACTATCTTGACCAATACTTTGGCACAACACTTTCCCATATCCTGTATGCATACAGTGGCTATCTAGATGCCTTCCATCTCTGCCAGAACATACTATCGAGAGTGTGCACAACTCTCAGCATGTCAGCAAAGAGGTTTCATTCTAGACAAGAAACAATGGAATGTTTGTCCAACTTACCAATCATATGCATATTAGTAGTATACTGTTCAATGTTCTATGAATATTTACACTCAGCATGATATATTATAGGAATACAAATATGCATACAACCTATTACAGGCAATATCATTTACTATTTCAAATACCAACTCAAATACTTATCTTTTATGTTTGTGTGGTTGCCTCCCGCTTGATCTTCTGTATGTATTTTGAACTTCTATTCATTCTGTACCACTGTGCATGTTCAAGTGTCATCCTCATGATCTCATACACAAACATACACCCATTAGTATGTTCTAAATGTTATCAAAACATTATAGTTCTAAATAATCATGATTATAGTTAATAAACATTAGTATTCAAGATTTCAGGGAAGTCTTCTTTTACTCATGCATATCATCACTCAAGATAAAAGACATAATATGCATAATCCCTTGATTACTAACTTTATGAATAAGCATAACCAATCATACCAAGTATACTTAAGGGATCCTAACACAAGGTAAGATTAATGGGAAACATACCTGGATTAGTATACCTACTTAGTTATGTACAACATACCTAAACAATCTCTTCAATGATTTAGAGATCCTGAGCTAGAACCTGCATGTCTCATAGGTTAAGCATAATATAAAAAAGTCATACATACCTCGTAAGTAGAACAAAGATTATGGATGAGTCTTTGTCTTCATGTTTTCATGGTCATGGAACCTGATTTGTCTTTTGTGATGTACCTGTATCTTGTTAGCAGACAACATCAACCTCACACAACATCATAATGCATTAGTACAATCATATAGCCCTAATCAATGAATGTCTTTGATCATTCACATGCATTCATACTGTTACTAGGGTGTTAAGACAATTCTAACATTAATCAAGATTGTACTAATAAATAATATGAAGACAAACACATCATGAACTTAATCAAGAATTAGATTTCAAGACATACCTGAGCCTCCTTAAGTCATACCTGTCGAGACTTCTTGTAGTCTTCTTATGTAAGGCCTTAGCCTCAACTCCCCCTGAAACTGGATCTGGAGCTTGATTAGGGTTTGCTAGAGAAACCCTAAAGATTCAACCTTTGACTTTCATACTTCTGAATGGATGAAAGAATATGTCTTGCTGAGCTGATCAAACTGGCATACTTCAATTTTGGAATCTCCAAAATTTGACCCCTCAAAATTGCCTTTGAAACTTCCGGATCTTCTGGACAGGATCCCGAACTAGGGTTTGATGAAGCCCACCCTTCTACCCAAACAAAAGGTTCGATCCAAGGCTCTAAACTCTTATTTTTCTTAGGAGCTTCCAGCCGTGGTTACAGACTTCAAAAATTCCAACTTTTGCTAAAGCCCTAATTTTCCATCTTTCCGATCAAAATCCCGAACTGGGGTTTGATCAAGCCCGGTCTTCCACCCAACCAAAAAATTCAATCTTGGTCTCTAAATTTCGATTTTCCTGATTATCATTCAGTTGTGGACTCCGATTCCAAAAGTTCTAACTTTCTCCGAAACCCTAAATTCCGGAAGCCATGAATAAAGGTGCTCCAAAAATAATTCTGTTTTGACAGAAATATGCACCTGATTGTTTCTGCTATAAATCTGAAATTTTTGCTCCACAGGGTCTGAAACCCTTTTTCTGCACTAGCCTGACCTGTCATCTTTCCATCCTGACAGGTCTGACCTCAATTGGGTTTTCTGAGAGAGAGTTATGCCAAGTGTCGCAACATGACCTGTTTATGGGATAAAATAGGAGAGCGAACTTGTACAGCATGCCACGTGTCACTGTTTCAACTTCGGCCTCTAAAAACTTTTTATGAGATAGCTCGACCTGTCATCTTTCCATCCTGACAGGTCTGACCTCAATTGTACTCTCTGAGAGAGAGTTATTCCAAGTGTCGCAACGTGACCTGTTTATGGGATAAAACAGGAGAGCGAACTTGTACGGTGTGCCACGTGTCACTGGTTCACCTTCGGCCTCTGAAAAAGTTTTTTGAGATAGTACAGTCTGTGTACTACCTGTCACTTTTTACGAAATTTCATTTGGATCTTCCTAGCCCAAGTTATGACCTTTTTGCCAAGGTCACCTGATTTTGACTGAGTTCTGGAAGAGGCAGAAACCCTAACTTGTACTGATCATAACTCATAAAGTAAAACGAATTAGAGGTTGTCCTTTGGACAAAAGGTACCTGGAGATTTAATATTCGTCCTGTAACAATTTCAGATCCGAACACTTCGCCAAAACGGATTTATAGCGAAAGTGCTACGATGACTGGTTTTTGCTATATAAAACCCTAACCTTCAAATTGTCGTAAGTAAAGCAAGTGTCTTTAGTGCCATACCTTGTCTTCCTTCAGGTTAGCTCTGATACCATGTTAATATTTAATATGCTAAGACAGAAAATAGCAGCATTACATTCCATTTCACAATAATAGCATATACAGGATCACTGAAGAAACAACAAGCATAGCATAAACACAAGAGACAGAGATTTATCCTGGGAAACCCTCATGGGGTAGAAAACCCAGCAAAGCTTCCTCAATATAGATGACCAGCAATATACAAAGATGAAACCCTGAGACATGATCTCCTCCTCCACAATAGCAGACCTCTCCTCCACAAGTGTGCTATCCTCAAGTGTGTGAATGTATCAAATGAGGAACACACCTCCTCTATTTATACACTACTCTGATATGTATTTTACACAAGTACATGTAGGCTCGTATTTAACCATTAGGTTAAATACCCCATTATAACTGACTGGGACGACCCCCACATGGTGGGTCTAATAACCCTAGTTACCACAACCAACTTGGAGGAATAAACATCTCCGAATTTATAGTATAATCACATCGGAGGTATGGAACATCTCCGGAATAAATAATATACAAATATAATATTCTTTGAAGTTACAATATTTCAACATGTTTTCATTGTAGTTTGATGGGAAGTAAAAGAAAACGACAAAAAAAGCATGCTAGTCAACAAAATGACAATGAAGAGCATGAGAAGAATCGAGAAAGAATGAGACAACAAAGAGCAAGTTTGAGAGAAGAAGAAGATGCACATTTGGTGCAACAAATTCGAATGGAGGACAAAAGGTAAACTTTTGAATTGTATGCTACATAATTTAAATATCATATTTTATCAAGTTCTCTAATAATTTGTTATATACTAACTATTTTTTTTCATTTTAGTCTTATTATATTTTGTTTGTAATAATATTTTTAATAAATTGTTATATAGATTACAAAATTAGTAACAATTTTCCAAAAAATTTAACTATTTCATAATTTAATTTGTTTATTATTTATTTGTAATGATATTCTTAATTATTTCATCCCTTTATTATTTATATTTCAAAGTTTGCAACAATTTTCATGTTAAATGAATAATTTTCAAGTGGCTAACAAATGTTATTGGAACAATTTTCAAATGAAATGTACATTTGGATTCTATTTTCATGTTAAAATGTACATATTTTTAACTATTTTCAAATTTCAAAGTTGCTAACAATTTTCAATGTTATTGGAACAATTTTCAAATTAAATATGGGCCCTTGCACGAAGTTGAGGGACCTTTTAGATGCAATTGGGTAAATGCAAAATGCGCGAGAATTGTGTAAATACACAACGCTCGCACGTTATGTAAAACTAGGAATGGCGGGCTCCAAACCTGCCATGTCATTTAACATGTAGGATAGGATTACAAAATGCTTGAGTGTTATGGTCGAATGTTTTGTATCACCATAACGCTTGAGTGTTGTGGTTAATATAACAAAAAAAACAGTGCCACGAACCGCGGCACTATTTTACCCACTGTTTTACCCAAATACGAACGCTCGAGCGATTCAGTCTTCCCAAAACGCATTGGAGAAGCTCATCCGAGGAGATTTGGAGGCTTGACAATCCCAAATTCATCTTGCAAGGATGATTGGAAAGGTAGGCATCTAAATCGGTGCCTCATCTCGTCATTAAGTTTATAAATTGTTATGTTGCCCTAATTTAAAAAAAATTACAAATGAAATGCCAAAACTTAAAATTTTAAAATTTTAATGAATTTTACATCCACCCTGTTAGACACAATGGCTCACTGATCACATCAATCATCATTGTCACCCAACATATCTGTCTATAACATCATTTTGATTATCATTAATTGTCATAACCCAAGCAAGCATTAAGTCCCTGTTTCATGCTTCCCTAGATCAACATTTTGTTCATCGTATGTAGCCCCAATAATCATAAATTCATTATGTCCATACATATCATCAGCATATTAGTTTGTACACCAGTAGCACATTAGCATACTGTAGCCCCAATTAATCCAAAGATAAAGGTTAAACTCTAATTTCTACTGTTGCTCCATAAACACCTCATAAATTATAAATATATACATGTATATATTTATTTAGACTTTATTTTTCCCACCTAAACGTGGTATTCATACGCACATCATCACCATTTTCTTTTTCTTCCGGCATGCCTGCACTAGCTTGTAACTCATGCTTGCAAGGGCCATAATTATGCCTTTGAACATGCCTGCAGCTAGACCTTCTTCAATTGCCCGCATGGGGGTCTTTGCTGTGCCTCTAGGATGCCCGCAACTTCCACAAACATGCCCGCATATGCATCTTCAAGATTCTCACATGTCACCTTGTCCACATGCCCGCATGTCCATCAGCTTCATTTATGGATTCCCGTAGATGCCATAAGGGATGCTCGCAATCTCCTTTCCAAGTGTCAACTTCAAGCTTCTTTGTTCACTTCATGCTTCTTTGTTCATGTAACTTGTTATCTCCAAGCCATCCTTGTCAAGGGTATTAGGACCAACTCCAAATGACCACAGTATGGGTCATTTGGCTCATTAGGTGTGCCAATTCCCATCACCTTGTCTTTTGTCTTATCTTTTCCAAGTCCTTGTCAAGTCACCTTGTTTTCTTGTCATCATGCCATTTACACCTTTGTCATTAATGTTGTCATCAATGACAATCCTATTCACAAGATAATTCTATCAATTGCAACTCACTGGGATGCACCAACACCCCAACAACCATAGATTTACAAATGATATTTCAGACTCTTCTTAAGTCTACAGGTTACATGCATCATCAACCAGGAGCCCTTGTTTGTTTCCAAAGCACTTCATCATTCTCATCAAGCACTCATTATTTAATATAACTTCATTCTTTCCATCATCAAATATCACCAATCAGATTACATCTTCATTATGCCATCATTATTCATGTCATATCAGTCTGCTACCATATCTCCATTCATACACTTTACACTGTCCATATGCACATCACAACATTATGCTCATATCATTAATCATCTCTTCATCATTCTACCAGCATGTCTTCATTCTATCTATCAATAGGCTTCCTCAGTTTAACCAATAAAAATACATATCTTTGCCACATCTTCATGGTCTTTATGCCCGCATGGTCTCCACCCTTATGCCCTCAATGACCTATAATGTATGCCTACAATGGTCATATGAAATGATATTTATGTTTGTAATGTATGCTTGAGATGATATTTATGTTTGTAATTAAGTTATATCTATATATATATATATATATATATATATATATATTCTCTTTATATTTCTATTTTTAATATGAAAATTTTGATTAATGTCATGGTTTTTGAGCCCATGGTAATGGTCGGTTGTATTGCTTGTGAAGAGGCGTATTTAAAGGTTTATAAGATAAACCTTCTTTGTCATTATGTGTGTGGTTGATTTAATCATTATGTTTCTTATGTTTTTTTTGTTTATTATATTATATTTTGTAATTTTGTAATTTTTATATTATATGAAGCAAAATATGAGAATTATATAAAAAAACAAGTGAAATAAATAGCAAAGCTCCTTAGTACCTACCTCTTGAAAAGAATGAGAAGAGTAATTTATAGGCTATGAATATTTTGCACTAAATTATTGGTGAGATCAATAAGCTAACATGTTTTGTATTATATAGTTGAAATACATATAGTTATATTGTTTCTTATAATGTATTTGATATAGATATAGTTATAGTGTTTCTTACAATATATTTGATATATTCAATACAACCTAATTATGTTTATTAAGATAGATTATTTTGTATTATGTTAAGTGTTAGTAGGTTAGTAGCGTCAATCATGGATAACTATATTCCACCATGTAGTCTTCCATGTTTGACTTAATTCAACCATAGTAGTAGTTGGGGAGTTAATGGCATAGTAGTTGAGGCACATTAGTATGTTGGTTAGACAATGGTTAGGGGACTTGTCAATTAGTGGATAATGGTAAGGGGATGTGTTGGTTAGTGGGTCGATGATGAGGGTCTTAGTATGCAATGGTTGGGGATATTTTGGGTTAATGGTTAAAAAGATAACAAATTAGATATTAGAGGGTCCAAGGTAATGGGTTAGTGGTGAGATGAATATGCTAACATGTTTTGTATTATATAGTTGTTAAAATAGATATAATTATAATGTTTTTTATAATATATTTGATATATTCAACACAACCATAAATATGTTTATAAAGAAAGATTATTTTGTAATATAAATATTCAATTTAAAAAACTATATATTGATTAGTAGAATAAGCAAAATAACAAGTTTCATTTAGTGTCTTTTTTCCAAAAGACCATGCTTAAAAAATTATAATTGTTCATCATAAATTAAATATCTATAAATATAGATTTTTAACTAATATATCAATAATTTATACCCATATCATTAATCTTTTATTTTATTATATAATCTATAAATTTACTTAAATTATATAACTTAAATCTTATTACACATACATGTATAAATCCTTACTAAAACATAAAACAGATATCATTAAAACTATTCATAAATTCAATAATAATTATAATATACTATACATTCAAATAACCTTAAAGAAGACATATATCATTAAAATTATTTATAAATTCAGTAACAATAATAATACACTATACATTCAAATAACCTTAAAGAAGACATAGCACTTTTAAAAAACAATAATAATATACTATACATTCAAATAACCTTAAAGAAGACACATATCATTAAAATTATTCATAAATTCAATAATAATAATACTATACATTCAAATAACTTTACATAAGACATTACTATTGAATTGCATTTTATAATTATTGAAATAATAGATTTTAAAAATTACAATATTTATAATTAAAATTAAAATAAATTTCATAACTTAATAATATTTTAAAAATTAATAATTGAAATTGAAATTTTAATTACTTGAAAAATGATATAATATTTTAAAATTACAAATATTACAATTTGTAATTTATAATTGTTTATATAATAAATATATAAATAATTAAAATGATCAAATTTAAAGAGATAATATTTTTAAATTACAATTTATAATTGTTTAAACAATAAATTATAAATAATCAAAGTAAAATTTTAATGATTTACTATTTTTAAATTATAATTTATTTTAAATGTATAAGTAATCAAGATATTAAATTTTGAAAATTAAAAACATTGTAGTAAAATTAACATAAATTCTATTTTAAAATATAAAAAAAGTTGTTGCCATCCACATTCACACATGGACATAAGTGTCTACAAAGAAGGAAGGGCACGAATTCCATTTTAAAATATCGAAAATGAGCCATTTAAGTGCAAGACTTAGTCATTCACATTCATATATCGATATAAGTGAGCCTATAAAGTAAGAGGGACTTTTTATGATAAACGTAGAAAATAAAATATAGAGCAAAAAATTCCACACATAATAAAGGCTATATTAAATGTTTTAACGAAGTTTTTGGTCTTTTCAATTTTGAAGTCCTTTCGAGAAATTGCATTTATATCAATAAATGATGGTATAATAGATGATATAGACGTTTTAATATTAAATAAGTAAATTTAAATTATGTTTTAAATATTTTTAACTTAAAATTATCTAATTATATCATGTTAATGATAATAATTTATAAAACTCTTGGCAATATATTATATTTTATTATTATTTTTAATTGATTTTTTATATGTAATAATTTTATTGTACATTACATTAAATTAATCAAATCATTAACATAAACGAATAGAGAAATAAAAAAATGTATTTAAAAAATAAAAATATATATTTTAAATTTAAAAAAAATAAAATTAATATATAAATTTTACAAAACTTAACCAATAGAAAATAAAAAAATGTATTTTAAAAAATAAAAATATATATTTTAAATTTAAAAATAAATAAATTAATATATAAATTTTACAAAACTTGGCATACCAAGTGATTGCAATATAACATGCGGGAGGCAGGTATAAAAATTGATGTGAAGATAGGATATCAAACGTCAACCATGGTCGGTAGAAATGAAACATTTTACTTGGAAATTAATAGACTCCGGGAAACAAACATGAAATAATTCAAAATTGATATTGACCGACTTTGACGCGAACTACCATTTTTGACTTTGGACGGACAGTGGACTCTCCTCATTTGCTTCACTTTCCATCGTCGCGCTTTTAAATGCAAAGTGGACAAGACATATTGTGTTTAAAGGAAGCGCAGATTTCTGCATATTGATTTCAATTACAGAGTTGCCCCTTCCAACTTCTGCAATTGAATTACCAAAATGATTCAATTATTTCTTTTCTCTTTGTTCTTACTCCTAAAATTAGAATTAGCTCACTTGGATGCTCGTGCTCGTATTAAGGATTCCAGTTGCAGTGGCGATGAAATCATGTATGGAAGTGCTTTGGAAAGCAACTTGAAGGTGGTTATGAGTTCATTGGTTGAGAACGTGAACAAGACTGGCTTCCATGTTTCATCTCATGGTCAGAATGGAGATAAGGTCTACGGTCTTGCTAACTGCAGGGGAGACCTCGATGCCTCTGCTTGTCAGGCATGCATTTCAAACGCTATAAAGACACTCGCTAAAGATTGTTCTCATATTCGCAGAAGCATGCTTCTCATATTCGCAGAAGGATGCCTTTTGAAATTTAGCACCGACAACTTCTATTCTAAATTGGTTTTATCAGGAATCGGTCGATGTCGTGGTACATACGGAGATACAGGGGGTTGGGAACTGGATCCGTCTATTACCGCTATTATGAGGAAGGTTATGGAGGATGCTGTGTCCAGTAACGTGGGTTTCAGTACAGGAAATGGGAGTGGCATTTCACGGGGGTCACTTGATAGGCAATATCCTATCACGTCCATTCATATTGGAGAATAAACTATAATATGGAAATGAGAAAATATATTGCCTTGTATTAAGGGTTCAAAGAGTCTTAAATATGTGATAAAGCGATACAAATATTTAAGGTATATTTTATTATATTTCATGTAGAAGCGTGGAGGGGACGAGAGTGTATTTTATTACAAATAATTTTAAAGTATATATTTTTTTTCTATGCAGATATTAAAAATACCAAAAATTAATAATATATGTTATGAAAATTAATAAATATTTTTCTCTAAAATAAAAAAAAATTCATACTTGTCAATTTCCCAAAAATTTGTTAGATGTTTAAAAAGTTTAATTTTTGTTCATGAATGATACGCTATAAAAACCCTATTATTTATTTTTGAACTATCCATGAGGCTACTTAGACTACCCATTTTTATATCTTCCTCCGACAAATATATAGTAATCGATCTATGGTCTATTTACATTGACTTTTTATTAGATAACAAAATAATATCTTCGTTTCTAAAATTAATCTTTATCATTTAAAAATTAATATTTTTTTATTATTCTTTGAAATTATTTATCTACCCTACAATTCGTCAAATGTGTGATATGAAATTATTTATCTACCCTGCAATTCGTCAAATGTGTGATATGGCAAAGATAGGACCAAATTCATTTTATTGTAGGCATAAGAAAATGTGAAGAAATTAAACTTTAAAAAAAATAGCCAAATAAAACCAACGTTGCAAATTCTAAACCTTGGATACCTGTTATATAACCAAAGTATTACGAAGGACAACTCCTGGGGTCTCACAACTCCTTAGGAAACAAGGTGGTCAACTTTGTTAATATACTCACATCCCAACCGATTGCTTATCCAAGATGTAATAAAATTAATATGGCTATCGAAATCGAGGGACAGTAACAGATTGCAATCTACTTCACATGAAATTACTTGCAAGGTTTAATATTATGAGTTTAATGTAGGTACACCTGACCATTCTAATGACCGTTTGTTGGGGAGGGTAGCCATCTTGGGGCATGCAGTGTGTAATCTGCAATAAAATCTTGAACAACTGCATTAAATGGGTAAAAGTTGTGAGCCATCAATCATACCATATCAACGCCATGTAGAAACTAAACAAGCGATCAATCCCAAGGACATGATTGATTGTTGAATTGGGTTGGAAACAATAGTAGTAGGTCGTTGATGTATAGTTGACATGACAACCATGCCAGATATGGTGAGCAAATATCCCCTTCCCATGGTATGTCATAATTACAAACAATTTACGAGGCTATTAAACTACAGGTATTTATTGGATCCATTTGCTACCGTAGTGCTATTAAATATATGACAAGCGCAATTGCCCAAAATCCATGTAAACGAAGACTGAAGTTTGGTGTGCATTTATTCAATTGACGTGGTGTAAGACATACACATCAACAGTGAAGTCTATTAAATTTTAAAAACCGTCAAATTAACAAGAATGGTCAAAATATGCCTGTATATAAATTTTATATATATTATAAATTATATATATTTTATATTTTACACAGATAAATATACTGTGCAAGCGCAAGTGCAACTGGAGAGTCGAGGTCGACGACGAATTTGTGATCTATGTGGAAAACGTGCACACAGCGTTCGATTAAATTGCCCACCAACTCCAGTCTCGGACGGTACATGTAAATTAATGCAACTGCCAACCTATATTAATTTGTGAACTGATCTTTGTTTATATTATAGATATTATACTATATAGTATATTTTGTTTTCAGCGAAATACTATATAACTATATACTATATAACATCATGCCATCAAGCATGAACTTAATTTTTAAACTTAAAGACGTGAACGGTGAAGCCGGAAGGCTTGAAGTCTGAAGGCCTCGGCAAGCTGTTAACCCGGAGGCTGGGCTACCGTAGCTTGGCTACAGTACAAAGTTGTTGGGATCATTCAATGCCCAGGTTGATAGCCTGCAGGTGCCAATGGCCATCGTAAATGCACACCAACTTCCAAGTATAGCCATTAGCCATCGGCCCACAGCCTACAGGTATTACTGTATTAGGAAGGCGAATTCAGTGTCTAAGTATAGTTGAATGAAGCCAAACTTCGAAGGAAGACTTCCATTTTGATACCCAGTTAGCAGTGAGTACCAGTGACCACTGACTAGAAGCAGATGCAGCAGTTCCAGCCTCTAGGAGCAGGTGGTGAAGAGTGCAGACAGTAAATGCATCGTTGGAAATTGCAAGTTTAGAAGTGGCAGACTAAAGGGGGAATGCCTGCGGCCTGAGGATTGAATCCAGTCTCCAGAACTTCCTTCCACTTCAGGCTTCACCGAACTTTGCAAGGTTAGTACACTGTACACCATTCAACTTATCTGGTTACTGGAGTCTGGAAATACTGGAAATAGAACAATTTCAACGTCCATTTGTCAAACTCCTTAGTTTTAATGCAGCTTCTATTCTTGTGTGTCCAAACAATGCATAAACAAGTGCTCTGTTCCAAGGTTGGATGTGATGTGTTTAATAAGTGAACTGTGCAACTGTATTTTTCCGTATGTGAAGTATTTTAATCCAGCAGATAAAATATCTTCATTGAATATACAGCCCTTTGCCATGCACTACAGGAAGCCTTTTGATGCAACTAAAGCCTTCTAAAAATTGAAGTTTGCTTTCTTCCCTGCTGTCAAATCACCAAACATGAGCCGTTGTTATTTCTGAAGGTGTTGTCTAAGGAATTTTCATTTATCCTGCATACTCTAAATAAATGGTGAATCTTCTATCACAGTGCTCTTTCCAGCAGGTCTGTGACAGCATATTTTGGACATACAAGATAAGCCCTGCTTTTAAAGGTTACGACAGCTAGTATATGAGTGCCAATGGCAGTCTCCATTTGCAGGCATTCAATACTAAAAATGCTGGAAATGTACCTTTCACAAGGCACCCACACTAGTGATGATAATGTCACCAAATCCATCCTTAAACAGCTTTGGAAATAGGAAGAAATCCACTGCTCCTAACACTGTTAGATCAACTACCCTATCAACATAAAACATCCGCACAAAATGGCTGAAACAGGTCTAAGCATCTTCATCCATCAACGCAAAGGACATTATAAGCTAATTCTAATCTCTCTCATTATAAGCATTTAGGGTTTCAGTGGTCTTTAAATTACGCTATAAGAAACCATCAATCTATTTGAGTTCAATTACAATTTCAATAACCTAATTCTATTCTCAAACTATCATCAATCTATTTGAGGATTTTTAAAATTTTGATTTAGGGAAGAATTGACGAACTTTACTGGAAATAGAACAATTTCAATGTCTACTTGTCAAACTACTTAGTTTTTATGTTAGTGGGTACTAGGTACCAATAACCTAATTATAAAAAAGAACTGGAAAATTGTGATTGAATTTTCGCTTGCCGTATTCCAACGATGAGTGTGTGTGTACCGCTGTTTTTAGGACCTTCAACATTTCTTGTTTAAAATTGGGAATTCTTGAGTCAAGAACTTCAAGAGCATCTTCCTGGGAACATAGCTTGTGTGAAACCCAGTATACAATATCCTCGTTCTCACCAAATTCCAGTTCAATTGGTTGCTTGCCAGTAACAAGCTCCAACAATACCACACCGAAACTATAAACATCACTCTTTTATGTAACCCTCAAGGAGTACCCATACTCTGTAGCATAGCAAAAAATGATGTAATTATTATACCATATAGAAAACAATTATAGATACACAGATAAATGAATTTGGAAAAGAGGCTAAAATCAACAACTGCAAACGCAAAAAAACCTTAAAACAAAACTGCATATTCTATGGAAAAGGTGCAAAATAGGGAAGCAGAGTACTACCAGGAGCGATGTAACCATGGGTGCCTGCAAAAACGGTGGTTGAATCTCTTCCTCAGTGAGCTTGAAGATTTTTGGCAATACCAAAATCAACAATCTTTGCCTCATAAGATTTATCCAGCAAAATATTGGTAGATTTTACATCTCTGTGAACAATAGCAGGCGAGCAACCATGATGAAGATATGCTAATCCATGAGCTGATCCTAATGAAATATTGTACCGTGTTGGCCAGTCCAAGTCAAAACCACTTCCCCTTGATGTTTTTTCTTCATTATTTTTATGTAAAGCATCAAATAATTTCCCATTTGGCATTTATTCATATACCAATAGATTTGAATCACCATTCGACAGAATACATATAACATGTATTCATATCCTATTATGCACCTTTAAGTTTTTGTCTGTGAGCTACTGTTATTATTTTCATGTCAATTATCCAATTCTTTATTTTTATTTATTTTTAATGATTGTGGTTTTAGTTCATCCGAATGTAATTTAATTTGATACTCTAGTTTCTTTATAGATCGCGTCAAGGTTGAAAATCAAAGTTGAGGTTATTTTTTTCAAGTTGTTGGATCATTATAGTCGGTTGGAATTCCATATAATGAGTTGGAATTCAAAACAAGGTGGTTGTAATGTAAACCCTAACGACTGTGGAATTAGTGGTGGGCATAGAGTTGATACTAAATTCTTTCTACGGTTACAATCATAGAAAGATGGGCAAGAATCCAAAAATGGCTAGAAACCCGCATCTAATATTATTATTTTTAGTCAAGGTTTTAATCATTTACCTGTACTTCTCTCTGTGGCACTGATGGCCAAGACGAATTTGAGGTCATTGTTTAGAAAGCATTTAATCTGGAGGAATTGATGGTAGAGTTCAAATCCATTCTGCATCTTAAGGCGAAGAAGATGTTTGATCGCTCTAAATGTTCTACAATATGAAGGCGAAGAAGATGTTTGATCGCTCTAAATGTTCTACAATATGAGTTCTAGGTGCTAAAATTGGTGGTGTGTTTAGAGTTCGATTAAATCTAGGAAGACTCACACGAAGAAATTTGTTTAGGCTCAGGCTAGTGTGCAGCTTACGTGGAACTCAAACTGCATGCATGCTTACTCTATGTGGTAGGTAACTCAAGATCTGTGTAGCTCAAGTGCATGCACGGGATACATGGGCATTTGTTAGTAAGGGCATGTAAAGTAAACAAAAAACACAATGCAGACTAGATTTTAACCTGCATTTAGCTAGATTTTTAGGAGCATAGAACTTTTGTAACTTTGACATTTTATTTTAGCTATGTGTAGAAACTTGAGCTTACAATTGTAGTTTTTTTTCTTTTTTTATGAATTACTGTGCAGTCATGGTATGAATTCCATGGACTTAGTGGAAACAAAAATACAAAACAAGAGGCAACTTTAGCTGAATAAATATTCCTCATACCTGATTTAGATCACTTGGACAATTTGAATCATTCAATGCAGTTTAGAAGAGCATGGAGATTACAAATGTGTTGGAACAACCAATTTAATGAATCTAATTGGGCTCTCTGCAATATTAAAATTTATTTAGATCAAACAATTTGATTTGGAAATTTCCACATAATTCTTAATAGAAGTTTCCAATTTCACAACTTCTTCGCTGCTTAGGAATAAATTTCAATTGAAGGTTAAATTTTTTTATTAAAAGTTACATGCAGGGCAGTTTTGGGAACAAAACTGTCAATTTTTTTTTTGTTGATGGGTAAGGGTGCCCGTCAAATTTAACCCCTGGTGGCACTGGAACAGTTTGAAACTTGAGTGGTGCAATTAAATGATGTTAGGGTGGTAGTAGGTACAATAGGGTTAATGGAATTAATTGCTCGTTTTGGTAGCTGCTGCGTGCCCGGCCGTAGGATGCAACTTTCCCTTCCTTCAATTTATATCAAAGGCAGATTCACTGGCTGCTAGCTTGCTCAGTTCACAACTTTACCGAGTAAACTCCATCGAGATCGAAGCCCTAACCATCATTTTATGATCCTTTCCCTCCCAGTCCCGATGAGACCTGGCCAGTGGTAGGTCGAAAGATTTCTAGTGCCCAACAAGGTATAACTGTTACGAGTGGGGTTTGAATGATATACATATGATAGGATTCAGGAATTTCGAATCTTTCGTGGGCACTTAATTTCTGATTATGAGATGCATAGCCTAAAATTAATGTGTAGCTGCACGACTCCTATCTCTGATGTCTGGTGAGTTTGGGCACCAAGAGGAGGTTGGAGACCAGTGAAAAGAGGTTTCCCTGTTCTGGTTCCATCGAGAGGAATTTCAAGTTCTGCCAGTTTTCATCACCCATAAAAGGTAAGCATTTGCAATTTCTCCTGTTCTATTACCCTCTTCTTAGCTATTTTAAAAAATTAATTCTGCTTCTCATTAGACGTTCCCTGCACCCAATTTTTTCTTTCTCCCCACTGTCTATCACTGCAACCTGTGATTCAGAATTATAATAATGTTTGTGTCTTTGTCTGCCACTACAATCTGTCATTCAAAACTATAGTAATGTCTGCCATTGATTTCTGGATGCCGCTGCTTATCTGGGTTTGTTGTAGAGATCATTCTCAGGAGTTCTGAATATTGTTCTTAATTTTAATGTCGTCGTAAGTTCCCATTATACAGTATCCTCCACTCAAATCAACATCTACAGTTTAAGTCAAAGTTTTTAGCTTCATCTTTCCCATTTTTGAGTGTCATAGTGTCCCCTACGATATGGTTCAGAAGGTGGGTTTCTAATTCGAAAGGGCATAGCCTTTTAAGAGATTTTTAAAGAGAGAGGGGAGAGGGCATCGATGACTTGATCTCATAGAGCTAAAATACTGGATTCGAGAGCCTCATCCATGGCGTTATAGATATCTTACGGTCGAGCTCACTCTTTCATTAAGAATGAATATCAAAGTAAAGTTCTCAGTGGGAGCAACTTATATGTATAATATATCTCTCAAATCAATGCCCCAACTTGGAAATACCTTCCTTCATTGGGAACTCTATATATATTTTCTCAGTCGTTCTACACCTGAAATCTGCACGGGATTTAGTATGAACTCTTTTGCGCCTCCGTCTTTAACCGAACTGGATCTGGGGAAATAAACTCTGCTGCTATAATAGGATCTTCGTAAAAAAGGTAAACTGTTTTGAGGGTCCACGCAATCAATGACATAAACTGGATATAGAATAGGTTCAACCCAGGCAACAATCTATCTAAATGCAAGGTCTAAGTGTATATTAATTTATTTTTTAATAATGTGTGTGGGTGAAACGACTCCTATTCACAGGTGTTACCGCGGATGGACCAGGGCTTGGGCCTTGCTGCGTTGAAACCTTTTATCAATTCGTAAACGACTAGATATAGTATAGCAATAAGGAGTCAGGACTCGACTATTTAGCAAGCATTTTTAATCCTCGGCCTACCACAGAATGAATTTTGCCTGGGAAATTTACCTATTATAATTGACCACCTCTTATTGTCCTATTCTTTATGCACCTATGACTGATGCTTGTAAGCGAACCCCATATTGATTGTTTACCTGACTAAATCTCTTATTGTTTGTGCGTTCCCAGAATCCAAAGACACATTCGAGGGCCCCAATATGGGTTTTGTAGTATTCACAGACCCCCATAAATACATAATCAATATGTCAAATAAACTATAACATTGTACTCGTTTTCACAAAGAAAAACATGTAGTCTGAAATAGAAGAACATGTAGTCTGCAATTTGCATTTTACCTACGCTTTCAAGAAAGCTCGTGAATCTCCCTGAGCTTTGAGGATTCCTACATGGTTTTGTCAAAAATTTTCATGTCACTCACTATCCCCAGATCCATAACGATTGCTTAACGGTGATTTCAATCTATTGTTTGTGTTTAAACTTGTCCAATATTCAATCCATAGCGTTTTCACTGACAGTAGATTCAAGTCTGATGTCCCCAGATAGATAGCGATTTCAATAATAATGAATTCCATTAGAAGTTTGTGTTAAATTTTCCCCAGTACTTAACTCATTAGCGATTTCGTTGAATGATAAATCAAATATTTTTCTTATTGGCAGCATCGGATTCATATCCAGTTGCATCATAATGTTATCCAATTTGCATTCGATCGACGAGTCTGTTATTATGACGAATTCTAGATTATAAAATTACTCACTGTGATCGCTTAACGCTCCTACTCTCCAAGCCAACTTCGTGTGATGAATTGTAATCCGATAAGCTCTGTCCAGATGTGAATTGGCGATTTGATGATTAAGGGATAGCTGGTTTAGATTGAGATGGCGATTTGGTTAGTAACTGATAGTTCTGTCTAGATATGAATTGGCCATTGACTATTAATTAATAGTTCCGTTTAGACAGGAAATGACAAGTTGTTGTTAATTAATAGTTCTGTTTAGATAAGAAGTGGCCGTTTGGTAGACACCACTTTGTAATTGTATGTAATTCCTCCTCAGAAAAATGTAATTAGTGTTATATGCTTTTAGAGATAATCAATATTTAAATAAGTCTTGAACAGAGGTGGATTCCGATTGTAGTTGATAGTTATACTTATACTTTTAAATAGAAGAATGCTAACTTAGTTAAATTCATAGATTCCTTTTGAATAAAATAAAATGCTAAGTTGAACTATGCTAAAATTTAGTTAAAATCTTAGATACCTTAGCTAATGGAAATGCTAAGACTTAGTTGAATTCATAGATGTACCTTATTTAGATAGCATGCTACAATGGTCGTAATTATTATTCAAGAATGTCTTTTTTTATTTAAGTGATTATGGTATGTTTCAATTAAGTTGTATTGTAAAGTATTATTGAAAATACTTATTATGTTTAAGGTTGGAATGTGAGAAGGGTATGCATTACTTAATATGTTTATAGTTGGGATTCACTTGTAATTAGAAAGTCTTATAGCTAGAATTCTAAAGATATTTATTTAGAATTACTCATGTGATCATCATAGTTGTGGAATATTTTATCTTTAATCAAATTTAATTATTAGTCAAATGTGTTCTCATGAAACAAAAAATTAATTAGACTAGAGTAAAGTATCACTAGTTAGAACATACAATGATAAAACATCAAGGTAGGATAAAATCCATCTCATGGAAACTATTGATTTCTTCCTCATATGTAGGAATATCACATAAATATCATTTGTGTTTAGCTTGTGAACAGGGTAATTTTGGAAAATAAGCAAGATATGTATTGTGTTGGAAGATCATAGGATACAGTACATAATCAATCAAAGAACGATATGTTGTTTGTCTAAAAAAAATCCAAGTGGAATTAGGACATCCCACTAGAGAGGAATTTATCTTAATTATCTATTAGAGAGTAAGAGAGATCTAAATCTAAACACATCTTTTTAAAATATGATCTAGTTTAGATGGGTTTATCCTACTCTCTCTCTCTCTCTCTCTCTCTATATATATATATATATATGACACTTAGTTTAGTTTATTATTGTTATGGTAGACTTTTTTATTATTATTATGTATTTTTAAGTATTTTAATTCTTTTTAATTTAATTTATTACATATACTTAGTTTCTAATTGTATTTTATTTTGGCAATAATTCTCTTAAAAAAATACATTGCATCTTTATATATTTTGTGTACTTTCAAGCCTCCCCTTTTAGAATATTAAGTTTATTCAAACATTCTTTGATGAAGATAATGATGGTTATTAACATCCACTTTAGTATACGGACTTCAAAAAATGTAAGGAATCACTTGGTTTTCTTTAAAATTATATTTATGTGTTTGAAAATTTTTAAGAAAATCATTCATAGATTGTCATGGTTTTGACAAGTTAAAAGGTTAGAAATGTCAATATTGTAAGAGAATAGCCTCAAACAATGAAGATCCCCCTATGCACCCATTGGACAACTTCACCTTATTCTCGGGCTATTTCACCAACCACTTGTTAATTTTTTTGTTGTTTTGGGAATGCCCATTTTTTCATTTTAATTTATACCAAAATCCACAAATCTGAACTTAGTACACAAAAAATAAAAACATAAAACCATGATAACATAACCCAAATGTGAAAACCCTCATTATAAAGGCATAAAAAGTTAAACCATAAAAACCTAAAACCACTTAAATTCCTCAATGCTTGTTAATTTATTTTTCTTTTCATTAATGCTTGTAAATTTATTTTTCTTTTAATTAATGCTTGTGGATTTATTTTTCTTTTCATTTTGTAGTGCTCTAGTTTAATTTTATTTTTTATTTTTAGTATTCTTTAAAAAATGGAAAAATGTGGCCAAAATATTTTTAATCCTTCGATAATAGTTGTAGGATTAATAAAACAAGAAGATAGAATGGTTGACCTTTCCATCTTTTGTTTCACTTGGTCTCTACCTTGTTGTTTTGTTTGGTTTATGGTCCCTAAATCATGAAACATATTTTATAAACCCCCAATATTTTAGATGGAAACCATGAGGACAAGCTTTGCCCAAATGCGAGCTTTCCAGTTATGGTTAGCCTCAACCTCCTTGATTTAATGAGATTAACCAATGATTTGATCCAACATGATCCAAATTCCCCCCTATGCCTATCGAACTCTCGGCATACATCCCAAACTTTGAAGGGAAGGCTGGAGAAGACCCCTAAAATCATATCATGTCGTTTCACCTATGGTGCTCACCAAACAACATTGTTGATGATTCTATTAGGATACACCTGTTCCAGAGGACCCTAACTAGCACTATCGCAAAGTGGTATATTGACCAACACCATGGGAAACATCCCAAATCCACGCCCTTAGAATCGACTCTAATTTTGGATTAATTTTGATCTTATATAGATAGAGAAATGAGATTCATTTGTTGTGGAAGAATCCATGTTCTCTAAACCTGGAATACTTTATGCATAAAAAAATACCTACACATGTCCTATTGCGATTTCGATTTGTTGCGGAAAATTTTGGTGTTGACCTTTTTACATAAAATCATGAAGGTCCCGCCGCACATCAAAGGTCCTTCCCCTAGTGCCTAATATGGGTTCATTAGATCCCATTCTCCACTATGAACCCCACCCTTCATTTATGAGTCACCTCCTCGTTGTATTACGAGTCTCGAAAAGGAAATCATATCATGCCTATGGGGAAAAGATTCCCTATGTAAGGCTTGTGTGATGGCATAGTGGGGCATGCATATCCAATGAATGGAACTATTATGGCCCACCCATTTTTTGAATTCCTAGTGGGTCTATTGGGAATGTTATTTAATATCTACAAGAGGCAGTTAATTGTCTATTGAATAAACCAAATATTTCTCAGTTTTCTAGTTTAATGAATTTCCTTCTATATAAATTCAATTTTAGTTTGAATGTTTCAACACCACTTTGACAAATGTATGTTATATCCAATATTTTGAAAAATGTTTCTATATATTTATCCATTTTTATCTAACTAAAAGGTACATGTGGATGGAAATACAGATGAATCCAGACAATGATTTTGACTTTGTAATTGTAACTGGTGAAGAACATTCTACCCTTGGCATAGTTAGGTGTCAATCAGATGCTACTTTTTCAGAAATCCGTCAAGAAATTGTGCTTGATAATATCATTGGATATCCTTTTGAGTTTACCAACAATCAAGGATATACTTTAAATGCAACACAAGAGAAAAGATGGAAAGCTACAAAAACACCTATAGGCATCAAGAGGAAACTAGACACATTGGATACTGAAGCGTTGCAATCAAATGTAATGGAAAGAACACCAAATATTGAAATCATCGAAGAGAACATGGAGGAACCTATGCATAAACAAGCAAGAGTTGAAGTTGAGTGTGATTCGATAGAACAAAACATAGGTGTTGATTCTACTATATTGGCATCTTGGGAACAAAAAGTGAATAGTTTAATGGAAGAGTTTGTTGAAGAGAAGGTTACTCTTAAAGTATATTCAGAAAATGGAACATCTAAAATAAAGATATGTTGTGAAAGTTGTGGTATTGATTATGGAACAGGGGAAATATCTTTGGCAACACGGACACTTCGCAACTTCAAAAACAATCACATGAAAACAAGGGCCCATCAATGTAACATTTCAAGGGTGGGAAGTAGTGAAACTCCTTCATGTAACATAGAAAGGAAGACATCAATGGTTGGAGATCAAATTGAGATTGATAAAGCCATCAAAATACTAGATGATTTCAACAAGACACAAGATCCAAATTTGTTCAAAGTGGTGGAAGCAACACTTGCAGGATACGAGGACAAGAGAAAAGTAAAAGTGGAATGTATAACGGTGCAATAAATGGTTTTATTTAGTACCAACAAGTGGTAATATTGTTAGTTCTCTAAATGAACATATGAAATCAAACAAGCACATTTCTACTACAAATGAGGCTTCACATAATACAATTGGGTTGAGGACTGGCATAGTTGGGAGACCCAAGAAGCCTACCAATGATAAGTCCCAACAGAGTTTGACTAGGTTCTTGGTCCCATCATCAACACCACTATCACATAAGGGTTCTACAAGTGCAAATCCTTCTACTTCAGGTATGTTAATTTCACAAGCTTATTTAATTTCAATATGACATTGAACATAATTTTATTTTTTATCTTCAAATTTATTTGCTTTTATTGTATTATTGTAGATCATTTATCTCCCTTGATACTACAATGTTGGGGGTATTGGTATCCATATATTGATAGAAATGGGGAGAGGTTGAACACAAAAATCCTAATGGATGATCAAAGGGGTGGGAAATTATGGGCCATAGAGAAGCATACCAAGAGGATGCTATGTTATCATGGTACAGAATGTCGTATTGATGGTACATATAGGCATATTTAGTGTCAAAGGGCTTCTAAAACATGGATACCTTTTGAATCATTGACATGCAAGTTTTGTAAGTTGATTCCAGACTGTGATGACTTTAGGATGCGTTTATATCATGAATCAAGGAGCCCCATTAAAAGACATGGGCAAGATACAGGGAAAGGGAGAAGATTAGACTTTTTGACTCAAACTAAGCTCAGAAATGTTGCAAGGGTTACAAATACTAGCTATAGATCAACAATGAGGGCTCTTTGGTGGGAGAGGACAAAGGTTGCTATACTCTCTATTAGAATAAGGTCCCTAAAGGACAAGTTGTTCGAATCTACAGAAAGGAAAGATGTATTTAGGTTTTGCAAGGATGTGTGTGAGGCACATAGAAAAGGAAAATTACAAGGTAAAGATGTCGTTTGGGAATTTGTCAAAGATATCTTTCACAACCTGACACGTCCAAAAGCAGGGAGAAGGTATGGTGCATCCACTAAATCCATTTATGAGATGATTAAGTTAAGGGGGGGTCCTAGATTGCATAGCTTCATTAGCTTGAATTTAGATGGTCCTTCAATATCTACAACTTTAAGGCAAGTGAGAAAATCACTGCCATATATCCCAAGGGAGCATGAGTACATTTTTGAGGCTCTTGGAAAGGTTTATGCTTCTTATAAATCCAAACATGGTATAGAGGGTCCGATTCCTATATGCCTTGCTGAAGATGAGACCGTTGTGAAAAAATATGTTAGGTGGGTAGCAAAAAGTGATACTTTGGTTGGTTTTTGTGGTAATAAAGAAAATCATCAATGCCAATCACATTTCTTAGTGACTGTGGGTGAGGGAGCTGCAGGCTATGATGTTATTACAGACACTTTTAAGAACAGTGTAATTGGTCAATATGCATGTGTCATTATTGCAAACCCTTTACATGAAAAGCTTCCCCGTTTGGTTGTGGTTGTTCATCCAACATGCAATAGGTTCGATGCAAATTTTGTTGCCAAGCAATGGGAAAAAATAGAAGTTATGTGGAGGAAACACGTGGAAAATTGTTTGGGACCTATTATTGGTCATTCATCTGATGGGGATAGTAGAAGAAGACAACTTATGTTGAAGGCTTATTCTTCAACAAAAGGTATTCGATATCAAATCCCTTGGGAAGGGTGGAGGCTATCTGGGTTGCATGATGGTGGCAATGTAATAGGACTACATGACCAGGATTACATACACAACGGGAAAAATCTAATCAATCCTTTGTTTAGTGGCCGACGATATTTGATCCTTGGAGAAGAGTTGGTAAGTTTTAATCATGTCAGAATGGTTTATAACACTTTTAAAGTGGATGATCACAGCTTAAAATTGAAGATATAGAGAGGATGGATCGACAAAATTGGGGTTCAGCGCAACGCATTGCTTCAAGGCATGTTCAAAGGTGTTTAAAAGAGATGAGAAGTACAACAAGTGGTAGGGCAAAGAGAACACTAGGTACAGAGATTTATCTAATGATTGTTGCTGACTACATTGACATTTTTATGTCTCATAGTTTGACTTTTTGGGAAAGAGTGCGAAATGCTTCAAGAGTTCAACATTTCTTTTTGTTATGGTTATGTTGGGTACGGAAACAATCTCATGTTAATGCCAACATAAATTTCATTAGTAGAGAGGCATATCAGGATGTGAAAATTTCGTGCCACTTTGTGGTTTTATTGATGAGATTGTTTCGAGACCACTACTCTAACTTGCCATGTGTATTGCACTTGATTGGGTCAGATGTGTGTGAGAACTTCTTTAGCAAAGTTGGTGGGATGGTTGGATCAGAGAGGGCCTATGATTTCACTGAATTGCTTCATGTTGTTGGAACTCTTAATAGAGTTGCCGAAGAAGAATCAAATCCACAAGGGCTTCACTTTAATAAATCTCATAAAAAACAAGAAAGCATCTGGAATAAATTGCACCAACAAACAACAGAGAATCATGATGTATTATCTCATTATGGTCCAATATCTACAGATGATAAAATTATAGAAGCTCTAAAAGTAGGATTGAATGATGCGCAAAACCTTTTATCAAGATTTGGCATGCAACCAGAAGGACACACACAATCTTCTTGGTGGTTTAAACCATGGACAGAGGATCAAAACTATCCAACATTCCAAGTAGTGGATGAAGTAGTTGATGGTTCTACATTGAATAACTCCAACTCAATATTCCAATCTTCATCTTCATCCATACTCAATGTTAGTGAATTGCAAATAATGGAAAGTGAGTGGAGGCATGAGTTGGATGAAATTTTAGATACCATTGACGATAATGTGAACACAACTACCAAACCAGTGGTAGAGCTTGATGGTAAGGATATGTTCAAATCTTGTTTGGTTAGTCAGTTGAATGGAAATCCAACATTATCCAAAGATAGGTTGACTAGAGTGAGAAATGGGGTCTACTTTAGGCGAGATGAAAGGGCTTCAAAAAAGGGTGTTTCAATCGGCTTTGGAATTGGATCAGACTGCGGGGTGTTGTTTGAGAGCAACTCAATACCTATAGTTGAACGTGCCACAAGAAAAGGTGTTTCTCGAAGTACCAAAGAAGGTGTTTCTTGTGGAACTTGGTACATTGGAAGGGTTCAAAGAATAAGAAAGAAGGATGGAAATAGGGTGTTTGATTACCATAATGACATTGATCTTTTGGATAGGCCAGAAGGTGTTGAGCTTCAGTTTTGTTGGTACAATAAAATAAAAGGGCAACGCTTGTACAAGTATGATTTGACAGATCATCTTTTTGTACAATTTGAATCTATTATAGCAATGGCCAACTTATCATACAACAATAGGAATGACACATACAAATTAGAAGAAAGAGATTACAAAGTTTTTTCTGATTTTGTCAGAAATCTCAACAAGGTTAATTTAAAGTTTATTGTAATTTATTTTTCCTTATTCATTCCCATTTAATAGATAATTTATAAATAATTATTGGTTGTATTTTTGTTGATTTCATGTAGTCATGCCATCTTGATTTTATATTTTTTGGCCTCAGGTGCAGTGAACCCTTCGAATGGTGAATTTTGGGATAAACCAACCTAATTTTTTCCACCTACTTTTTTGTGTAAGTTTCTTTGACCATTCATCTTTTGTAGTTGTATTTCAGCTTTCAATATAGATATTGTGCTAGTGTAACCATCTATCTTATGATTTTAAATCGGATTTCAATACAGATTTGGATTTCACATGATGATTTGATTGTTATAGTTACCCGGGTTGAGGCAAATTCATGTGTCATTCATGATGTCAACCTCATGTCAACAAGATTTAAAAATCAAGGCTAAAGGTGTTGGAAGGTTTATAATCAAGCAAATTGACATTTTGGAAGTTGGATAACTTGCTTTCCTCTATACTAGTGGTCATTTAGAGCTTATGTCAAGATCATTTGATCAAATACTTTATATTTACATGTTTTCAAAATTCAGGGCAATGCCCTCTTTAAACTTTTAGTAGTTTTTTAGTACTAGAAATGGAGAAGGCGACTCTTTTGAGTACAATTTATATCATACATAGCATCATATCTATAAGATAAACTAATACTCTTGATTTAACAATGATTTTGACTTATCATATCTTCCGTTTTGCTTAATAAAAACATATGTGAATGTTTATAATTAATTTAAACTTTGTTTATAATTAATTTAAACTTTATGGATTTATGTGTTAGTTAATTTTTTTCATCCTTTCTTCTTCCAGCAAAGACTTGAAGGTCTTTGTAAATATCTCGGAGCAAATTCTGCAATGTATTTGGATTTTTAAAATTTCGATAATATTGCAACTATTACTATTAACTCTGCTCTATGTTTTATTTTTGTGGGGTTACTCTTTTTGTTGCTTGGCAAAGTTATTTAGATATGAGGTATGATTCTTGGAATAGCATGCATTACAATATTAGAATTTTGTGGCACTGAGATAACCATGGTGGCAGTATTTTGTTTTTTGTATGTAGAATGTTATTGATGTGATGTCCAAAAGGTCAATGTTACCACTTATGAATATGTATGCAAGAATTTACACTTTCTTTGTAATTGAGGTTGAGTTTTCTAGTGTTAAAAGTGAGTAAAGCTTGTAACATTATACCTTTTGTTGTTCTATATGAGGCCAATTTCCAAAGTGTGTTTCTTTTCTAGCTATAAGTCACGTTGTAGCCTATGAAACTGTTCAGTATGTTTGAGTGTGCTTTTGGTTCCTTGTCAACTCCAAGGTTAAGAGATGTAGCTAATCGAGAATTCTGGAGTTGAACAATTATATTGTAATTTTTGTAGGCATTCTAGTAAAAGATCTAACTCTTCATTTTTTAGGTTGGGGTTTAGGTGGGTATTGAGATTCAATCAGACCTTGTTCCATGACAAGAAAGAAAAGTGAGATCTTGGATCATTGGAACCAAGAAAAGTTAGATCAATCTTTCTTGACTAATAATTTCTTTCAACTTTTTGTATTCTTCTTTAACATTTTCACATTTCCAGTTAAGAATAGTTATTAGATTGAGTTATATTTGGCACATTCATAATTGAAATTTCAATTCTTATATGCAAGGCATCCTTCTTAATATTGTATTGGAACTGACATGAACATAGGTGAAAATCTAAATCCTTGTTTACATACATTATATGTTATTATTACCATGAAATGGTATCATATAAGTTTCACCATCTATGTATCTTTATATCTATTGCATGATTGAAACTTAACAATGGATATTTTTTCCTCTCCCTTAAAGATAAAAAGAATTAGATATATTAACCCACGAAAAGGTAACTAAATGTTTCTAATTCCCTTGATTGCAAGAATAAATGTAGAGGAAGTAGAGGTAATTCATTGAACCTTGTGAATGACCCAAATCCAAGATATGCACATGATCATATGGTGTTATTGGAAAGTAAGAGGAATTTTTCTATGTTCATTTGGGTTCAAACATCAATGATGATTGTTTTGATAGGAAGGTGGGGAAGTCCATCCACAAAAGGGTTTCAATTTTGTATTTTTATGGAGTTTATTTTATTAAGCTTATAAAAAACATGAGCTCTCTAAGGCTATATTTGTATTTACATAATATAAAATTGGTAGATTGGTAGGTTGTGGTTTGAAACATCTGTAATTCTCATATGTTATAAGCATTGCACTGACTATTGGACTATCTATCTTTTACTTTCTTTGTTACATTGATCTCTTAACGGGTTTCCTTTTACTCATTTTACCTTCCCCATTACTATTTCATTGGGTCTTCCACTATCCAATGCTACAAATTGATCCGCCCCTACAATCTTAGTGGGATCATTGTTAGCATTATACTACTACTTTCTTTAGCATCTTGTTTGGTTATACTAAGATGCATTAGGATCCTGTTTGTTACACCTTGATAATATGATATAAAGGGGGTATTAAAAATGGGTTGATAAAAATGGATACCTACAATATTTGGTGAAAATAGGGGTTTTCTTAATTGGAAAGGTATATTGGGAGGGGGGTTCAACAATACAATTTCAAGAGGGATTTGCCAATATTTAGTGAAATTAGGGATATTCTTTAATATCCTGCGAACGATGGTGTTATGTAACAAGTTCACTGAGTGAACCCCCCGTGTCTCTGTCTAATAGCAGCTTAGATTTTTGAGATTTTAAATCGTTTATAGAGGAGGCAATCTCTGCAGTGATGATTCCATCAACATAAGATTTGTAAAGATGAGCTAGATCCTGATCCATAGAAATGAGGGTTCTGTCCCTTGTAATCAGGCAGTCTCTGGCACAAGGAATGGCCCTTACCTTCACGGGTTTTAAAGAATTAGACAGTTGGATACAAGTAGAATCCTCCAGATTTGGGTCGTAATGCTTCCAAGAATCATTAACCAAGGTTTTAAAGTCTTCCTCATCTGCCCATACAGGACTGTATTTAAAAGGGGCAATGGGTTTGGAGCTGCCACTACCCATCTCCAAAAGAATAGGAAAATGATTTCACTCTCTAGAAGAGTCAACCCATGACCAATTAGAGCTTAGTGACTCCATAAGAGAATGGCGAATGAGAAATCTATTCAAGCGTTTAACAATACTTGTACGGTTTTTGATCTAGGTGGAAGAGATCTCCAAAGGCTCAATGTCCACTAGTCCCTTAACTTTAGACATATCACCAAAATAACCTGTATATTTGTCTAGCCTAGCACAAGCACCCCAAACCTCACCTCTCTGAAGAGTTAGGTTTAGGTCTCCCCCAAGGATTACATTCCTTCTCTTTAATCCAATCACAATCCAACAATGAGGACCAATAAGTTTCTCTTCCCACATAAGGCCCTAAGGCCCATATATGTTAAGAAGCTGAAAGCATTTTCCAAGATTGTGGCTATAAACCTGAGTGCAAAGTCCTAAAACGGTTCCAAAGGCGTTGATTAGAGATAGTGAATGGTTCCAGCTTGTAACCAACGCACCAAAGATAGGTGCTCTCTTAAGTGTTGGTTCTCAATGCATATATCTCCCTCTTCCCTTCATTGCATGCCTTCTCAGAACTTTAAAATTATACTACACCTCTTGTTATGAACCGTGCCTTCAATATCATGTGTTCCAAAGATGCACCTTCAAGTTGGCAGGGAATTCGCTGCTTGCAACTTTCACGCTTTCACCCTTGTTTATATTACTTCATGTGAGAGAAAACCTAACTAATAAGTTTAAGGTTAGTAAGGAAAAATAGTTTAAGTGATACTAAATACTTATGGTATTATAATTAAGTAGTTCATAACCATTTAAAAATAATTTTAAGTTAGAATCCAAAATAAAAAAAAGTACTCTATTTAAAATAAATCATTTTATCTTAATTTGAGACAGCTAAATATTACTTATAATTAGTATTTAATTTATATTGAAAAATATATATAATTCAAATAAAATATTTTAATATTTTTTATTAAATTTAAAATTTTAAATACCTCAACAATATTAAAATGAAAGAAAACTTATCCCGTCACTATAAACAAGACATAAAAAGAAATATATATATATATATTAAAATATAAAAAATATAAAAAAATCTAATCATAAAACCAAAAGAGAACTACATTACAAATTATACAAATTTATCATGATATTAAGAATTACTCATTTTGATAATCATAATAAATAAGTTTTAACTATCTTCACATCACTCACATGAAAATGTAATGGAAACTCTTACCTATCTGACCGGGCGGCCATCATCAAAACATTTACCAATGCTAATCTAACCGCCCTAACCAAAACCCTTAACCTCGATGGGATGGAAGGTTCACCAAGAATAAATATTATAGAAGATGCAAATCAAGGGAACTAAAAAACATTCTAAAGCATGAGTAGCCGTTAAAAAGAACTACATTACAAATTATACAAATTTATCATCGTATGAAGAATTACTAATTTTAATAATCATAATAAATAAGTTTGAACTAAAAACATTTTGAAGAATTACTAATTTTAATAATCATAATAAAAAATTTTGAACTAAAAAACTTTTTAAAGCATGAGTAGCCGTTGTATGAAAACCCAAAGGCTGAGCATGAATTCGAAATTCAGATAAAAAAAGTCAAAAGCAGAGCATGCAGTTCGAAATTTAATCTGTTCGGTGAAAACTCGACGAGATGTTAGGGTTTCAGTGGACGCAGCTACTACTTGCTAGGGTTTCTGTGTTCGCAGCTACTATTGGCGAGGAGAGGCTAGGTTTCTGTGTTCGCAGCTCCAGATTGGATCTCTTGGGAGAAGGAAGGGAGACCACTCGGTTTCTGCCCAAGTGCGCTGCTAATTATACGGCCCTGACGCCCCCATGGTTCATCCAGCGTGCAGTTCTTGTGCCCAGCAGTATACGTGGGATCATAGGTATGAGAGATGCAGGCCCGGTCACCACGGTAAGCGTCTCTGCATCTGTTTTGCTTAGTCTATCCATTTCAATGTAGAGGTTTGAAGTTTTAATTGGCAGGTCGGGATGCTGGCATTTAGGGGTTCCCATGGCGGGGTCAGTGCTGAACAGCATCAGCATCTGCCTTGATGACCGGGGTCAGTGGCGGCCGCTATTTTTCCTTTATTATCTTTGTCGATTTTTCTTGGTGTTTCTCACTGAATTTTCCTTTATTACCTTTTTATACTGTGTTTGGATCTGTTGGTAGGCCAATTTTGTTGGTCCATGGTCTTAGCCTGTTTCTAGCTTTTGTCTTGCGTTTGCATCGGTTGGTCGGTGAATTTTGTTTTGGTTGGTTTGATGCAGAGCAGAAGAAGAGATAATTCACATATATTTAGATAGATGTTTTTAGCAACAAATGTGTAGATTGTGATTGAGAATCCTACATGGCAATGCATGCTGTCCAAAGGGTTGTTTCAAGGTCTTTTTATGAGTTTATATCTTTTATTTCTATTGCACGGAGAGGTAAAGCCCAATGTATGTTCACCGAGAACAACTGAAGACAAGATGAGGCAAGAAGATTACGTTTCGTTTCAGCGGGTAGAGGTAATGTAAAGCTCGGCATCTTTTCCGCTAATGAGTTTTGCCGCTCTAGGTGACGGGTTGTATCTTTTCTGTTTTCTCTAGCATCGTCCAAAATGCTTTTAATATTATTAAGCTCATAACACATCCATTGAAAATCATGTCTAAAACCGGTAACCAGAGATAGGTCTTCGACTAGTTTTTGCTCAGCTCAACTTCTAGGTTTTCGTTGCTTGATGATTTCTATATTTTCACACAACGTTTTCACCTAGATTTGGAAACTTTTTGTGAAAGCCTTAACATAAATATTTTAACTGCCAGAATGGAAAGCCAACTAGTTTTTCAGCCAGAATGGAAATCAAGTTATCTGTAAGCTGCCTAACAAACTGCCATGCTTTGTCTATATTGCACATGGTTTATTTCTCTATATTTGTATCCACGTGATGTGAAATAATTAACTTCTCTATGTCGTGGTGAGAGAAAAAGGAAACGATTTCATTGACAGTAATAAATTAATTTGAATTTGCCAGAAATTTTGAAGATGGTCATAGTTCTATCGTGGTCGAAACTCATCCTAGGTTTCCTCCCATTCTAATATTTAGTCCAATTCCATTCTATGTATCTTTAGAACTTTGTCATAAGTTTCTTCCGATTCTAGATCGTATGTTCAAAACAGGGTTTCAGTACAGGAAATGCGAGTGGCATTTATGCGTTGGAAGTTTCAGTACAGGAAAATTTGCAGTGTAAAAATAAATGTAAAACTGTCTCAGAATCCATCTTGCACAATTGGTGAGTGATTTTATTAGTGCGTAACCCACTTTATCGTTTTGACATTGTTGATAAACGCAACGAAGGGTAAAGGGCTACCAGATTCTTAGTATGGGGACAATTTGATTGGTTTTGACCTTCGACAGATTGATTTTAATTAGAGAATGGCACTCTCCAACGTCTGAATTACAGGGGAAATGATTCACTTCACTGCAACATGGAAATTATCTCTCTCCTTAATGCTCTTTCTACTAACATTAGCATTAGCTCAGTTGGATGATTTTACTGGTTTTATACAAGACTAACATTAGCATTAGCTCAGTTGGATGATTTTACTGGTTTTATACAATCCAGTTGCAGTGGCAAAGATATCAGGGATGGCACTGCTTGGGAAGGGAACTTGAAGCTGGTTATGAATTCATTGGTTGAGAACCTGAACAATACGGGTTACCATATTTCATGGCATGGAGACAAGATGTACGGTCTTGCTCAGTGCAGGGGTGACCTCAATGCCTCTGCTTGCAAGGCATGCGTTTCCAAAGCTACAAAGACACTCGCTGAGCATTCTTCTGAAGGGATACTTTTTGAAATTTACGCAGACAACTTCAATGAGGAATTCGTAACTAGTTATGAGAGATACAAGTTTTACGGTGATGCTGTCCTTTTGCCCCCACCCACGCGTGGAGGCGGTCAGCCTAAACCCCCAATTGTCCCAATCGACAGCCTAAACCCCCAACTGCCCCCATCGACAGCCAGAGAAGGAAGTATTGTCATTTAAAATTTCATGAGAATTTCCTGATTTGGTATTTCAGTAATGCAAATTCTTATAATTTGGTGCAGCAAAAAGGCACCGTAAACTACCGTTGACGCTGGGATTGAGCATAGCTGGTTTCTTTATTGTGATGTTGCTGCTGGTATTGCTTCTACTTCGCAAAGGTAAAGGAAATGTTCTTAAGCCACTTGACAAGAAACAACCACTTCCACGTGAGTTTCTTCCATTGCTATCGTAATTTCTTTTATTTTAATTATAATGAAAAATTATTATCATTATTATTAGAATATACATGTTAGATTTTATTTAAAGTAATTTATTCCATAGAAAGTAATGAGGTGTTTACAGTCCATTAGGCGTGAGGTGGTTACAGTTCAGTATGGGGTGTTATTACTTTTGTCATTGCATCTAGAATAATAGTATAGGGAGAGATATTGTCATATTTGTTAAATTACAAATTTATAAATTATCAAAAATAAAAAGTAATTAAAAGAAAAATAAACTACAATTGACACTAGAATTGAGCATAACTGGTCCTACCTTTTCTTTTCTGGAATTTTGTAGTTTATGGTCTACCTTTTCTTTTCTGGAATTTTGTAGTTTATGGTCTACCTTTTCTGGGATCCTGTGACCCTGTCGTTGTTTGATGTATAGCTGGTCCTACCTTTTCTGGGATCCTGTCATTGTTTCATATCAGTACAGTATAATATCCCTGTACTTGTCCTTGTCCTTCTCTGTCAGATGTGGGCAGTGGAGACGGAACCTACTTTATTGAGAAGCCCGGCGCCTCCTTTTCTTTGTTTTGCACCCACAGAAACTTCAAGCACTGCACTCGGTGTAGTCTTCTTTCACAATATAAACATTTTTCTCTAAATGATGCAGCCTTGTGAATGCATCTCCGCCACGCTTCTCTGTTGCTAACTCCATAGAGTGCACAGTTTTGTTTATTGTTGCCATGATTATCTGTGTCGGAATCCTCAATTCATCAAAGGAATGGTTGTCCCTTGATTCAGCACCCGTAGCCAATGCCGATCTGTGTTTATCATAACAGCTACTTTCATGCTTGGGTGTTTTACTTTCAAAATATAGTTACCCTTAACATTATTATTGATGTTGGAGGGTGAGAGGGATACGCCTAGTTCACATTGTTGGATACCCTGCGTTGATATCATAACGTGTTCGCCATTGAGTGGTCTTCCTGAGTTGGAGTTTTTATGATCATGGCAGCGTATAGAATATACTTGGACGTTTAATTTACTGCCTTCCCCCATATTCATATTATCTTAATTGCAGGCAACGTTATGGTTTTTTACGTTCCCTTCAATGGTTTTCCTATCTTTTCTTCTGTGCGTCCGCGAAATGCTACTAGCCATTCGAGCTTCCATCTCCTTCCGAAGATGGTAACGCTTTTTCCCTTTTCCTGCACGTACTCTGTAATTTTGCCACAAATTGGACTGCCAAGCCTTTTCCTGTAGCTTGTAACCTGCAGATGCCAACCGTCATTACCTGTTGTGCCAACGGTGTTGCGGCGGGCCTGTGTGTTACTTCCTAACTGCCGGCCATTACGCATAAAGCGTTTGTTGCACATTGCCAGTTTTAAGTTTATGTTACAATTTCTTAAAAATAATTCTGTTGTATTGGCTGCCAGATGCACTATGTGCAGCGAATCACTGGCCACCTATATCTTGTGTGCCATTTTATGGTGACTCCAGAAGTAATTGTTGTCATTTAATGGCATCGTGGGTTGGCAGAGTTTGAATGATATGCCCTCTCTCTCTTTCTCAACTAGTTTTATTTATATCGCAAAATTGGACCTGAAGCTTTTTCAGTATGCAAAGCCCTCTGTTACTTTACAATTGGAAAATACCATTTTATCCCTAAATCATATCAGGTAGCAAAATATATAAAAACTTTTTACCTTACAGTGGGGTTGTTGGGCTCTCCGATACTTCCGAGGTAGGATTTTTCCACGTCCATTAGATTACATTATGGTGTCGAAAACGAAATCAAATTTCTCGGAGATCTGGTCGTAGCTTCCTGGAAACAATCCTGGAAGCTCCATAAGAATGCTTCGCCAGCTGAAGTGCCAGGCTTCCCACTCCGCCCGCCCTTCCCACAATGAAGACGCTCTTCCTCCCACAAGGGGCAGGCTCGCCGCTTCCTCGAACGATAAATTGGTCGGCTTCTGTGCCACCAGGTATTCCTCCACTTCGTTGGCCTGCCCGCTTTGGGCTGTACTGGGCGAGACTCCCCCTCTTCGTTGGCCTGCCCGCTTTGAAGTTCTGGAAGTTCTGGATGTTGGAATTGCCATCGACAACTTCGACCACCACTCCTGCGGCATCACACCCCGGCACAGCCTAAAATAACACAAACTATCTATTGGGGATCTGGATTTTAATTTAAAATTTACATTTTCAAACGCATACATAATTAATTGTTGATACAAACAGCTTTGGCACTGAACCAATATAGTTAAAAACCAAAACTATATATATGGCACACAAGGAATATTGTTGAATATCTTGTTTAATTGGGCATCGGGAATATTTTCAAGGCCCTGTTTGAAATAATTTTACAGTGGATGACAAAATTAGAATCTCTGTTGCTTGCTTGGTTGATTGGACACCACATATGGGAATCGTTTTAGAAACCATTAGGGAAGGTTAAGTTTTCGGAATCAAATTCAATGTCGGTTCAAACTGCAAATGGCTTAAGTCCTCTTCTTAAATGGCCTAAAGTTTCCTCTACAGGGATGTAACCTTAAATCGATTCATCCATCTATAACACTTCGAAAGGCTATACAGATCAATGAATGTATTTTAGTTACTATATCGGTCTCCTGGCCTCCTCTAAGTCTTGTCGATACCTTTCAGAAAAAGTGTCCGAATAGCTTAGGATATAATGCAACCTCTCTTCAACGAAACAAAACTGAATCCACTTCGAAGGATTCCAGCTCACAAAAACATCATGGAAAAAGCAAAATTCACTCAGAAATCAGAATAGATTTCATTCAATCCGTATGTTAAAAGCTTCTCAATAACACGATAAGTTACTTTATAAGAGAAGCAATGTAACTAGATTTGTCATATAGAAGACATTGGTGGATTTGAGCTCGGATTTCGTAGTGGTAAATATTATATCTTCGAATTCCGTTTTCGTAATTACCGAAATGCAAATACAGATTGCCATGAAAGAATGCAGTATGTGTGGAGATTTGGGCATGGAGAAAGAGCTTTTTCAGTGCCAAAGCTGTTTGTATCGCCTTCTCAATTGAAAATAAATATAGTTAAAAACCAATATAGTTAGAAACCAAAACTACTACCATTGTAAATTTACATATATACAAAAACATAGAACCCTTACTCTGGCTCCTACTTAAAATTCAACCCTATGTACTTAAAATTCAACGCTATGCACAATTTTGTCATTAGGATTTTAATATTTCAATGATTTTATTAATTTTGCGTGAGGAATATCATTTTAATGCTTTTTAGTAATATTCAAATTAAAATTTCTTATTTCAAAATATTAGATTAATTTTGTCCTTAGGAATGTCATTTTAATGCTTTTTATTAATATTAATATTAAAATTTCTTATTTCAAAATATTAAGCAGAGAACCTATTATTGTTAACAGCAAAGAACATTTTTTTTACCTAGATAAATCAATAATTAATTAATTAATTATTCACTTTCACATTTATCACACACTTCACAATCTTACATTGAAATGGTAGCCCATAAATTTTAGTGAAAAAATATTTAAGTGATATATATTTATATATACTAATTTTAATTTTAATATTGAAAGGCAAGTGAATAAGTTAATTTTTTTTGTGAAAATAAGTGATATATCTTGATTAGAATTGAAATGTGTATGTGATAGTTGTCGGTGTCTAGTTGTTGTAAGGTGTTGCTTTATTCTCAAAGGGTTTTCAACTAGATGTTGCTTTATTCTCAAAGGGTTGTCATGAATATCTAAATCTAGGTTAGAATATCCTAATTTTGAATTAGAGGGTGTGACTCTATCTAAAGATACTTATATTTCTCTTAATTTTAGAAATAAAATACCCAATTCCCAAATAAGTTACTAATTTTGCTAAATATTAGTATTGAAAGTTGATTAGAATTGGTTTTTTATGCATATTTTATGGTATGATAGTGTAATAAAATTTTTCATTCACTTTGTAAAATATTAGTAATTGATTTTGTTTGGATTTGCTTTTATATATATTTTATGATATTAAAGTATATTGATAATTTGGTTGTGGGTGTTGAAATGGTTTAGAGTTTTTTTATATTATAATTGTTATCTTATTTAATTTAAAGATGGCAAAACAAAATTTAAATGTTTTTTAATATTTAATGATATTTTTATTCTATGTATAAATTTAATTAGAATATTGAAATCAAAATAAGATTGTACATTTTTTATGGATATTAAATTGTATACATTTTTATTATAGTGTTTGCACTAGTATGTTGACCATAGGGTTCCTATTAAAGTCTTGTGTAGAGTGTTTTCAAAGGACCATTTTGGGAAATTGCGTGGAAACAATTTCCTAACTCGGCATCTTGACACATGTGCCTTTTGTTGTAGCTGGGAACTGGGACGCCGTTGCGCTAGTAATAGGTGGAGGGAGGTAACTCCCAGAGAAGCCCTCCCAGTACGCCCCAAGTTGGGTGGTCGACCATGCATACACAAGGTTTTTAAAGTGGTCTAACGAGGGACCCCCCCTTTGTTGACACTCTATTCATGCAACCTAGGAGTTAGGATATCTTCCCTCACCCACTGACTCTCTCTCTCTCTCTCTCTCTCTCTCTCTCTCCCCCCTCTAATCCACCTACAACTAACCACCACCCCTCTCTCTCTCTCCCCCAATTCTCTAACAGCCCCCCCCCCCACTCTCTCTCTCTCTCTCTCTTTCAAGCACACACACACACCTCTACTCTTCCACCTACATCTAACAATAACCCCTATCTCTCTCCCCCAATTCCCTAACACCACCCACCCCCCGACAGTCTATATCTCTCACCCACAAACACACATTACCCACTCCTCCCCCTACAACTAACCCCCTCCTCCCTTACCCCCCCTCTCTCTATCTCTCTTTCATACTTACTAACTTCCTCTCTAGCACTCTCAACCCCCTACTCTTCCCCTACTTCTAACACTCTCTCCTCCTCTCCCTCTCTCTCTCCTCCCTCTTTCGCATAACACTTATTAACCCTCTGTCTCACTCTCTCTCTAACCTTCTCCATCTACACCTAGCCCCCTAACACCCCCATCCTCTCTCTCTCAAACACTTTGACTACCCCTATCCCCTCCTCTCTCTTCTTAACACCACTCATACCCTCCCAATCCCTCTCTCTCTCTCTCTCTCCACACACACAATATAACCCCCCTTATCTCTAATTTCCCTAATAATCCCTAAACACATACCCCCACATCCCACCACGATCTCTATTTCTTTATATCCCACAAATCCCCTCATCCCCCTACCCCTAATAACCCACACCCTCCCCCAACTCCCCACATGGCTCTCTCTATCTCTCTCTATCTCTTTCCTACTCTTCCACCTACCCTTAACCACACCCCTCTCTCTCTCCTTCAACACCCTCTCTCTCTCTCTCTCTCTCTCTCTCTCTCCCAACCCTTACTAAACCCCCTCTCTCACTCTCCCTACCTTTGACCCCCCTCCTCTCTCTCCCAACCCTTACTAAACCCCCTCTCTCACTCTCCCTACCTTTGACCCCCCCTCCTCTCTCTCTCTCTCTACCCCCCATACTCCATTTACACCTAAACCACGCCTCTCTCTTTCCCCCAAGCCCCTAACAACCCCTATCCTCTCTCTCTCTCTCTCTCTCTCTCTCAACGTAAACCATCCCTTTCTCTCCCTAAACCTCCTCCTACTCTCCCTACCCATAACCACCCCCCTTCATCTCTCTCTCTCTCTCTCTCTCTCTCTCTCTCTCTCCCCCGAGGCTATAACCCCCCCTTCTCTTTAAATTACCTAATATTCCTTAAACCTCTACCCCACCCTGCCCTCATTGTGATATCTATCTCTTTCTCTACCCGAACCCCCCCTCCATCCACTATGATCTTTATCTTACTCTCTCCCCTTACCTCCCTCCTCCCCACAACCCTAATCAACCACACCCTCCCCATATCTCCTCAAAACTCTCTCTCTCTCACACACACACACAAAAAAAAAAAAATCGCTTCAATCTTGTACCTACCCCTAACACCCACCTCTCTCTCTCTCTCTCTCTCTCTCTCTCTCCAAACACCTTCACACACCCCCCATGTTCTCTCTTTCTCTCTAAAAAAAACACCCACTACTCCTCCCACTAACACTAATCCAACTCTTCTCTCTCTCTCTAACCCTTACTAACCCCCTCTCTCTCACTCTCTAACCCCCTACTCATCTCCCTAATGGTAACAAATTCTCCCTACCCCCTCCTCTCTCTCTCTCTCTCTCATCTTCTCCTTAAGACCCTCTCCTTCTCACTCTCAATCACCCTCTCCCTAAACCCCCATCTTTTTCTCTCTGCTAATCCCCTACCCCTACCACTTACCACCACCCATCTCTCTCTTCTCTATCCCCACCCTATACCCCCTTCCCTCTAACATCCCTAGCCATCCCTAAAACCTTGCCCCCCCCAGAAAATGATATCTATCTCTTTCTCAACCACCCTCATCCCCCTACTCATAATCATCGACACCCTCCTTCCGCTCACCCATGGCTCTCTCTTGTCTACTCCACCTAATTCTAAACACACCCCCCTCTCTCTCCCCCAAGCCCCTAAAACCACCCCTCTCTCACACACACACTCTCACTGTCGCTAACCCCCCTCCTCTCTCTACCTAATCCCCCTCCTACTCTCCCTAACCATATCCAACTGCTTTTCCTCTCTCTTTCTTTCTTACTGTCTTTCCCCCTAAACCACTCTCTATCTTTGTCTCTCGTAATCCCTCTTCTCCTACCACTTACCATCAGCCTCTCTCTACCCCCATCTTATATGCCTTCTCTCTAACTTACTTAATGGTCCCTAGGGCTCTTACCCTCCCCCCATGCCAGTATCTATCTCTTTCTCTCCCTACCCATAACAACCCCCCTCAACTCCTCTCTCTTTATATATCCCACTCATTATACCCCTCTTTCTCTGACCCTACCCTATACACCCCTTCTCTTTAACTTCCCTTATATTCCCTAAAATGCTACACCCCCTCCCCCCACCATGATCTCCATCTCTTTCTCTACCCCAAACCCCCTCCTTCCCCATAACCCTAATCACCCACAACCCCTTGACTTTCCCTCTCTCTATCTTTTCTCCCACCCTTTCTTTTCCCCCACCCTCACTCCCTCTCCCCCCAATCTCTCTCTCTCTCTCTCTCTCTCTCTCTCTCTCTCTCTCTCTCTCTCTCTCTCTCACACACACACACACACCTCTACTCGGCCTACAACTAAACACCACCCCTCTTTCTCATCTCTAATGCCCTAACACCACCCACCCACCCACATTCTCTATCTCTCTCTTGTACACACACTACCAACTCCTCCCCCTACCACAAAACCACCTTATATTTATCTCTCACTCTCTCTCTCTCTCACACACACACATAGATATTTCCTACTCCTCCCCTACCACTAACATGCCCCCTCTCTCTCTATTTTGTCTAATCCTCCACGTACACCTAACTTCACCCTTCTTTCTCTCCCCCAACCCCCTAACACCCCCCTCTCTCTCACACACACACTCTCACTACCCATAACCCCCTCTCTCTCCCCAACACCCATCCCACTCTCCTCACCACTAACCACCCTCTCTCTCTCTCCCTACACTTAATAAAACCTTCTCTCTCTTTATCTCTCCTCACCCGTCTCTCTCTCTCTTTATCTCTCCTCACCCGTCTCTCTCTCTCTCTCTCTGTCTACCTCCAACCTATACCCCCCTTCTCTCTAACTTTCCTAATGCTTCCTAAATTCCTACCCATCCCCCCACCTCGATATTTGTCCCCTTCTATACCCATGACTACCCCTCTTCCTCTTTCTCTCTGTCTCTCCTATTCCCCTTACCAATACCCCCCCTTCTCTCTCTACCATAATACCCCTCCCCCTATGACTTATCTCTCTCTCTCTCTCTCTCTCTCTCTCTCTAACACACGCACACACCCTAGTACTCCCCTTACCACCAACCTTGTCTCTCTTTCTATAACCATTACTAACACCCTCTCTCACTCTCTAACCACCCTAATCCAAGCCCTAACTTTAACCCCCCTCCTCTCTCTCTTCTCTCTCTCTCTCTCTCTCTAATGCTTATTAGCTAATCCCCTCTCTCACAATCTCTACCCCCATGCTATACCTACATTCTATCTAACTGCACTAATAATACCTAAACTCTTACCCCCCACCTTGATATATATCTCTTTCTCTCCCTCAACCTCCATCCTCCCCCTACCCCTAACAACCTACAACCTCCTTGCACTAACACCCCATCTCTCTCTCTCTCTCATCTAGTCCTCCACCAACCCCTAACCCCACCCCTCTCTCTCTCTCCCACACATTCTCAATACCCATAACCCCCCTCTCACTCCCTAACCCACCTCTTACTCTCCCTACAAACCCCATCCTCTCTCTCCCCCTACTCCCCTTACAACTAAACACTTCTCTCACTTTGTATCTCCTAACCCCCCTTCCCCTACCACTTACCACCCCTCTGTCTCTCTATCTCTAACCACACCCTATACCCCCCCTTCCCTCTAATATTCTTAATGCTCCTTAAATTGCTACCCCTCCCCAAAACTTGATCTCTATCTCCATCTCTACATATAACCACACCATCTTCCCCTCTATCGATATCTCTCCTACTCACCCTACCTCAAACCCCTCCCCCCACCTCTCTCTCTCTCTCTCTCTTCCGCACCCTATACCACCCCTTCTCTCTAACATCCATAATATTCCCTAAACAACCACACGCCCCCCCTGCAAATATATCTATATCTTTCTCTCCCCCAAACCCCCTCCTCACCCCTACCCCTAATCAACCACACCCTCCCCACCTCACCCTTAACCTCTCTCTCTCTCTCTCTCTCTCTCTCTCTCTCTTGCCCCACCATAAACCCCTACACCCCCTCCCCCCCAAAAAAATATATCTCTTTCTCTCTCAAAATCCCCTCCTTCCCTTACCCTTAATAACCCACACCCTCCCCCCCTCACCCCCCGATTCTCTCTCTCTCTCTCTTCCCCCTTATTTTTAGTAAACCCCTCTCTCTCTTTCTCTCTAGAGTACTCCTCCACCTACACCAAAACATTATCCCTCACTCTCTCCCTCAACACCCTAACAATCCCCCTCTATCTCTCACACACACTATCACTACCCCTAAGCCCCCATCTCTCTTTTTAGTACCACCCATACTCTCCCTAAGCCCATCTCTTTCTCTTTGTTACTCTCCCTCCCCATAAACCCCTCTCTCTTTCTCTCTCTTAATCTTCCCTACAACTTGCAAGACCCTATCTCTCTTTCTCTCTGTGCCCCCACCCTATACCCCCTTATCTCTCATTTCCCTAATTATCCCTAAAGCACTTCACCTCAACCCTAATATCTATCTCTTTTTCTCCAACAACCATCCTTCTCCCCCTACCCCTAATCACCTACACCCTCCTTCTACTCACCCCCCCACTCCCTCTCTCTCTCTCTCTCTCTCTCTCTATGTATATGACTCACTCACTCTGTCTCTCTACTCCACCTATCCCTAACACCACCCCTCTCTCTCTCTCCCTAAACCCCATAACACATGACCTCTCTATCTCACACATTATGCCTGCACCTAACTCCCCTACTACTCTCCCTACACATAAAAAAACCCTATTTCTCTTTCTCACTCTCTCTCTCTCTCTCTCCTACTTTATCTACACCTAAACATGTCTGTCTCTTTATTTCTCAAAACCCCCCTTCCCCTACCAATTACAACCACCCTCTCTCCCTCTACCCCCATCCTATAAACCCCTTCTATCTATGATACCTAATTCTCTCTAAAGACCTACCCCTCCCCCCACCACGACCTCTATCTCTTTCTTTCCCCCAACCTTGATCTCTACCTTTTTCTTTCTCGTCAACCCCCTTATTTCTTCTTACTCCTAATCATCCACACCATTCCCCCCCTCGCCCTCGACTCTCTCTCTCTCTCTCTCTCTCTCAAACACACACACACACACACACACACACACACACACTCACACACCCTTCTTCTCATCAACCTACTAACCACCCCCCACCCCTCTCTCTCTCTCTCCCAACCCCCAAACACCACTTTGATTCCTAAGTTCCTCCCCCCCTATCTCCCTCTCTATCTCTAATACACATACACATGCCTTACCCTTCCCTATCTCCAATGCCCCTCCTCACTCTCTCTCTCTACCTCCTCCACTCCCTAACCCTTACTAACCTTCTCTCTCATTCTCTCACACTCCTACTCATCTCCCTACCTCTAAGACCCCTTTCATATTTCTCTCTCTACCCTCTTCCATGTAACCCTTACTAACCCCTCTCTGACTCTCTCTCTCTCTCTACCCTAGTACTCCACCTCCACTAAAACCCTATCCCTCTCTCTCTTGGAAAACCTACTAACCCCCCCTCTATATCACATGTTGTAGTATGCCTAACCACCCATATCTCACCCTAAATCCCCTCATACTCTCCCTAAGCCAATCTCCCCCCCCCCTCTCTCTGTAATATTTACTAACCCCCTCTCTCACTCTCCCTCTCCCCCATATTCCTCCACCCAAACCTAACCCCCAACCCTACCTATCTCTCAAACCCCTCACACCCCCCTCTCTCTCACTCTCACTACCCCTAACTTTGCACCCTCCTCCTAACCCCCCTCTGCCTCTCTCTCTCTCTCTTATTCCCCTACCCTTAACCCTCTCTCTCTTTATCTCTCTCTCTCTCTCTCTTTATCTTCCTACACCTTCTAGACCCCTTTCTCTTTAAATTCCCTAATCATCCCTAAATCCCTTATCCATCCACCCTAATATTTATCTCTTTCCCTCCTGTAACCTCCCTTCTACCCCTACCCTCAATCACCCATACCCTCCTTCCACTCACCCCTTGGCTCTCTCTTTATCTCTCTCGTCTACTCCACCTACCCCTAACCCCACCTCTCTCTCTCTATGAACCCCTAAGAACCCCCTCTCTATATCAAAGACACTCTAAATACCCCTAAACCCCTATTCTCCCCTCTACCTCTCTCTCTCTCTACCTCTGAACCCCCCTCTCTCTCTTTGTCTCTTCTAATTTGCATTACCCTATCACTTGCCATCAAATATATCTCTCTCTCTTCCCCCATCCTATAACCCCCTTGTCTCTAGCATCCATAATGCTCCATAAATACCCATAACCACCCCCCTCCACCCCTCTCTCTATCTCTCCCACTCCCTCTACCCCTGAACCTCTTCCTCTCTCTCTAATCCTATCTAATACTCTCTTTGTCTCTCTACCCCTGCTATATACCCCCTCTTCTCTCTAACTTCCTTAATATTCTCTAAATTTTTACACTCATTCTCCCCACAATGATATCAATCTATTTCTCTCCTTGAAACCCACCCTCCCCCTACACCAAATCACTTACACCCTCCCCCACTCACCCCCAAACTCTCTCTCTCTCTCTCTCTCTCTCTCTCTCCACCCTATGCCCCTCCTCTCTAACTTATTTAATATTTGCTAAACCCATCCACCCCCTTTCCCCACTGTGATGTTTATCTCTTTCTCTCATAAAACCCACTCCTCACTCCTACCCCTAATTACCCATACCTCCCTACCTTTCCCCCCCCATTCTGTATCTGTCTCTCTCATCCCTCTACTCCTCCACCTACCACTAATCATTGACCCTGTCTCTATCTCTATCCAATACGAACACCCCCTCTCACTCTATAACCACCCAACTCCAAGCCCAAACTCTAACCCACCTCCTCCCTCTCTCTCTCTCTAATGATTACTAACCAATCCCCTCTCTCACTCTCTCTGCCCCCACCATATATCTGCATTCTATCTAACTGCACTAATAATCCCTAAACTCCCACCGCCCACTTTGATCTCTATCTCTTTCTCTCCCTCAACCTCCCTCCTCCCCCTACCCCTAACAAACTTTACTATCCTTCCACTAACCCCCTTCCATATCTCTCTCTCTCTCTCTCTCATCTACTCCTCCACCTACCCCTAATCCCACCCCTTTCTCTCTCTCTCCCACAAATTCTCAATGCCCATAAACCACCCCTCTCTCCCTAACCCCCCTCTTAATCACCCTACCCAAACCCCCCCTCTCTCTCTCCCCCTACTCCCCTTACAAATAAGCACTTCTCTTACTTTGTCTCTCCTAATCCCCCTTCCCCTAAAACTTACCACCCATCTCTCTCTCTATCTCTAACCACACCCTATACACCCCTTCCCTCAAATCCTCTTAATGCTCCCTAAATCGCTACCCCTCCCCCAATATTGATCTCTATCTCAATCTCTACATATAACCACACCCTTTTCCCATCTATCACTATCTCTCCGACTCCCCCTACCTCAAACCCTCTCTCTCTCTCTCTCTCTCTCTCTCTCTCTCTCTCTCTCTCTTCCCCACCCTATACTACCCCTACTCTCTAACTTCCATAATATTCACTAAACCCCTTCACACCCTCCCCCAACAATGATCTCTATATCTTTCTCTCCCCAAAACCCCCTCCTCTCCCATACCCCTAATCACCCACACCCTTGCCACCTCACCCCTCACCTCTCTCTCTCTTCCCCCAACCATAAACCCCGACACCCGCTCCCCCCACCACAATATCTATCTCTTTCTCTCTCAAAATCCCCTCCTACCACTACCCTTAATAATCCACACCCTCCCCCCCCACCCCCCCAACTCTCTCTCTCTCTTGCTCCTAATTTTTAGTAACCCCCTCTCTCACTTTATCTCTAACATACTCCTCCACCTACACCAAAAACCTAGCCCTCTCCCTCTCTCCCTCAACCCCCTAACAACCCCCTTATGTCTCTCACAAACACGGTCACTACCCCTAAGCTCCCATCTCTCTTTGTAGTACCACTCATACTCTCCCTAAGCCCATCTCTTTCTCTTTGTTACTTTCCCTCCCCATAAACCCCTCTCTCTTTATCTCTCTTAATATTCCCTTCAAATTACTAGACCCCATCTCTCTCTCTCTCTCTCTCTCTCTCTCTATCTCTATCTCTATGCCCCACCCTATACACCCCTTCTCTCTCATTTCCCTAATTATCCCTAAAATCCTTCACCTCAATCCTAATCTCTATCGCTTTCTATCCAACAACCATCCTTCTCCCCCAACCCCTAATCACCTACACCCTCTTTCTAGTCGCCCCCACTCTCTCTCTCTCACTCTCACTCACTCTATATCTCTACTCCACCTATCCCTCACACCACCCCTCTCTCTATCCCTCAACCCCCTAACACACCACCTCTCTCTCTCTCCTTTAACCCCCTAACACACCCTCTCTCTCACACACACTCTGACTGCACCTAAATATCCTCTTACTCTCCCTACACATAAAACACCCTTTTTCTCTTTCTCACTCTCTCTCTGTCTCTCTCTCCTACTTCCCCTACACCTAAACTTGTCTCTCTCTTTATTTCTCATAAGCCCACTTCCCCTTCTAGTTACAACCCCCTCTCTCTCTCTACTCCCATCCTATAAACTGCTTCTCTCTAAGATACCAAATTCACACTAAATACCTACCCCTCCTGCACCAAAATATCTATCTCTTTCTTTCCCTACCCATAACAACTCCCTCCACCCCTCTCCCTATTAATATATCTCCTACTCCCCCTACCCCCCCCACTTTGTCTTTACCCCCACCCTATAACCCTCCTTATCACTAACTTCCCTAATATTCACCAAATAGATACCGCTAACCACCTCCACCATCCTCCGCTTGCCCCTTGGCTCTCTCTATCTCTATCTTCCCCCACCCTATACCCCTCTTCACTCTCTCTCTCACATTCCTCTACTACTACAACTAGCCCTAACCACCACCCCTCTTTATCTCTCCATATTCCCTAACAACCCCATCCCCTCAACTCTATCTCTCTCTCTGTCACACACACACACACACCACCTACTCCTCCTTCTACCACTAACACCAAATATCCCTCTTTCTCTCCCTATATCCTTTCCCTAATCCTATACCCCACCTTTTCTCTAAATTCCGTAATCTTCCTTAATCACCTACAACACTTCCCCCCACTGTGATATCTATATCTTTATCTCCCCCAAAACACCTCCCCCATACTAACACCCCTCCATACAATTTATTATTTATCTATTTCTCTCCCCAAAATCAGCTCCTCCTTCATACCCCTAATCACCCACACTCTCCCCCTCTCTAACCCTTACTCTCTCTCTCTCTCTCTCTCTCTCTCACACACACACACACACACACACACACACACACACACACAAAAATTTAATATTACAACTACACCCAACCCACACCTCTCTCATTCCAAACCTCCTAACACACCCCTCTCCCATGTTCTCTTTTTCTCGCACAAACACACACCCCCTTAATCCTCACCCTAAAGCTAATACAACTCCTCTCTCTCTCTCTCTCTCTCTCTATCTCTCTCTCTCTCTCACACACATCCCACCCTATACCTCCCTTCTCTCTAACATCCCTAATCATCCCTAAACCCCTACACCCCCACCCTAATATCTATATATTTCTCTCTTGCAACCATCCTCCTCCCCCTATTCCTAATCACCCACACCCTCCTTCAACTCACCCCTAGCTCTCTAAGTATCTCTCTTGTCTAGTCCTCCACATACTTCTAAACCCACCTCTCTTGTTTCTCTTCCTCTTTCCTACTCCCCTCACTCTTAAACCTCTCTCTCTCTCTTTGTCTCTTCTAATCACTCCTCCCCTACAACTTACCACCCACCCCTCTCTCTCTTTTCCCCCATCCTATACCCCCCTTTTATGTAAATTACCTAATGCATTCTAAATCCCTACCTTTCACCCCAAGAGCTTTCTACCTACCTTAACCATCACCACTTTATCCCTCCACCTACCCCTAACCCCACTTCTGTCTCTCACTCTGAAACCCTAAGAACCCCCCTCTCTCTCTCATAGAAACACTCTAAATATCCTTAACCCCCCTTATTGTCCCTAACCTCTTTCCTACTCTCCCTACCCATAACAACCCCCTCTACTTCTCTCTCTCTCTCTCTATATATATATAAACCCCTCTCTCTCTTTGTCTCTTCTAATCCACATTACCCTAAAAATTTCCATCAAATATATCTTAGTCCCCATCCCCTTAAAACCCTCTCTCTCTCTCTCTCTCCTAATCCCCCCTACAACTTACCAATACCCATTTCTCTCTCTCTCTCTCTCTCACTCTCTCTCTTACCCCACCCTATACCTCCCTTCTCTCTAACATCCCTAATCATCACTAAACCCCTACCCCCAAAGCCTTATATCTATATCTTTCTCTCCCACAACCATCCTTCTCCCCTTACCCCTAATCACCCTCACCCTCCTTCGACTCACCCCTAGATCTCTCTCACTCTCTCTCTCTTATCTAATTGTCCACATACTTATAAACCCATAGTCCTCTCTTATCTCTCTTTCTCTTTCCTACTCCCCTTAAGAATATACCCCTCTCTCTCTCTCTGTCTCTCCTAATCCCTCCTCCCCTACAAATTACCACGCACCCCTCTAACTTACTTAATTATTTCTAAAGCAATACCCTTACCCCAAGTGATTTATCCCTACCCTAATGCCCACCAATTTCTCTCTCCCATAACCCCATAACACCCACACCCTCTCTCTTAAATCTCTCACTACCTCTAACCACACCTCTCTCTTCCTAACCCCACTAATACTCTCCCTAAGCCTCTCTGTCTCTGTCTCTCTCTCTCTCTCTCTCTCTCTCTCTCTCTCTTCTCACACAATATACCCCCTTTTGTCTAATTTTCTTAATCATCCCTAAATATCTACACCCTCCCCCCCACCCCCACTTGATATCTATTTCTTTCTCTCACCAAAATCCCCTCCCCCAATATCCCTAATAACTCACAACCCCCCCCACTTATCTCTCTCTCTCTCTCTCTCTCTCTTGTGTTTACTCCCCCAACTAACCCTAACCACACCCATTTCTCTCTCCCACAACCCCCCAACACTCCCCCCTCTCTCTCTCTTATCTACTCCTCCACCTAAATGTAAACCTAACCCCTTTCTCTCTCCCCTAGCCCCCTAACCTTCCCCCTTCCTCTCTCTCTCTCTCTATCTGTCTTTCTCTCTCTCTCTCTCTCTCTATCTCTCTCTCTCTCTTCCCCCAATGATTACTAACCCCCTCTCTCACTTCTATTCCCCTACTCCTTCCCCTACATCTAACCCACCCCCCCTCTCTCTCTCTCCCTCTTCCCCCCTAACCCTTACTAACCCTCTCTCTCACTCACTCACTCTCCTCCATACTCATCCATCAACATGTAAAGTCCACCTCTCCCTTTACCACAAACCCATAACAGCCCCCCCTCATGTCCTCTCTCTCTCTCTCCCTCACACACAAACTATCACTAACCCTAAACCTTTCTTATCTCTCCCTAATTCCCACCCTACTCTACCTATCCATAACGAGCCCCTTCACCCCTCTTTGTCTCTCTTTTCCTACACTATATACCCAACCTTCTCTAATTTCCCTAATCATTCATAAACACAAACTCCATCCCCCCACCCTGATTTCTCTTTCCTTCTCTACCCCAACTCCTCTTTCCCCTATATCATAATCACACACACCCTTCTCTCAGTCCCCCCCTCTCTTTCTCTTGTTTATTTAACCTACCCCTAAATCCACCACTATCTCTCTCCCCCAAATCTCTAACATTCCTCCCCTCCCACTCTCTCTCTCTCTCTCCCTCTAACCCTTACTAACCCTTACTAACCCCCCACCTCTCTCTCTCTCTCTCTTCCCTATTTTCCATAATCATTACTAACCCTCACTCTCTCTCTCACATAATCCTTCATTTACACCTAAAACACACCTCTCTCTCTTCCCCCTAACCTTCTAACACCCCCCGACCTATCTCTCTCTCCAACATTATCACTATATGTAAGCAACTATTCTCTCTCCCTCCCTAACCCCCTCATACTCTCCCTACCCATAACCAACCCTCCCACCTCTCTCTCTTTCCTACTTCACCTGACTGTAAACCCCCCTCTCTCTTTCTCTCTCCTACCCCCCTTCATCCTATAGCTTACCACACCCCTTCCCTCTCTCTACCCCCCCCTTCTTGATAATTTCCCTATTAATCCCTTAACTCTTACTCTACCCGCAAACACGATATCTATCTCTTTCTCTACCCAAACCCCCCTCTTCCCACCTATACCTCCTCCGACCTTGATATCTATCTCCTTCTCTCCCGTAAACCCCATTCTTCCCCCTACTCCTAATCACCCACACCCTTCCCACCTCATCCCTGACTCTCTCTCTCTCTCTCACTCACATACACAGACATACTCTCTCTCACGCACACAAACCCCTCTGCTCCTTAAGCTACCGACCACCCCCATCCCTCTTTATGTCTGGCAAGTCCCAAAGACCACCTTGATGCCAAATTTCCTCCCCCTCTCTCTCTCCCTCTCTATCTCTTACACACACACAGACCCTTATCATTCCTTATCTCCAACACCCCTCCTTACTCTCTATCTCTCCCCCCTCCACTCCCTAACCCTTACTAACTTGCTCTCTCATTCTCTCACACCCCTACTCATCCACCTACCTCTAAGACCCCTTACTGAGCCCTCTCTTACTCTCTCTCTACCCTAGTACTCCATGTCCACTATCCCTCTCTCTCTCTCTCTCTTGTAAAACCTACTAACAAGCCCCCCTTGTATCTCACATGTTGTGATACCCCTAACCACCACTCCCTCACCCTAAATCCACTCATACTCTCCCTAAGCCCATTTTTGTTTCTCTCTCTCCTTCTACCCCTCAACTTAAAACACTCTTTCTATCTATCTTTCCTAATATCTCCTACCATTTCACAGCCACCTCTCTCTCTCTCTCTTATTAACAACCTAACACCCGTTTTCTCTCTCTATATCACACACACACACATCCTACTCCTTCCCTTACTATTAACACACACACTCTCTCTCTAACCCTCTAACATTTACTAACACTCTCACTCACTCTCTCACCATGCTACTATAAGCCCTACATTTAAACCCCTCCTCTCTCTCTCTAATATTTACTAACACCCTCTCCCACTCTCACTCTCCCTGATATTCCTCCACCCAAAACTAACCCCAAAAAATACCTCTGTCTCAACCCCCTCACACCCTGCCTGTCTCTCACTCTCACTACCCCTAACTCTGCACTATCTCTTCCTAACCCCCCCCACCTCTCTCTCTCTCTCTTATTCCACTACCCTTAACAATCTCTCTCTCTCTCTATACCTATAAACCCCTCTCTCTCTTTGTCTCCTCTAATCCACATTACCCTACCACTTGCAATCAAATATGTATCTCTCTCTACCCCCCACCCTATAACCCCATTTTCTCTGACATCCATAATTCTCCATAAATAACCATAACCACCCCCTCCAACCGTCTCTATATCTCTCCTACTCCCTCTACCCCTGAACCTCTTTCTATCTTTCTCTAATTCGATCTAATACTCTCTTTGTATATCTACCGCTTCCGTAGACCCCCTATCTACACGCTCCCTTGCTCACCCCCAAACTCTCTCTCTCTCTCTCTCTCTCTCTCTCTCTCTCTCTCCCCACCATATACCCCTCCTCTCTAACTTATTTAATATTCGCTAAAACCCTCCACCCCCTTTCCCCACAATGATGTCTATCTCTTTCTCTCATAAAAACTCCTTCCTCACTCCTACCCCTAGTTACCCATACCTTCCCCCTTACAAAACCCCCCCTCTCTCTCTCACCCATCTACTCCTCCACCTACCACTAATCTCTGTCGCTCTCACTATAACCATTACTAACACCCTCTCTCACGATGTAACCACCCTACTCCAAGCCCTAAATTTAATTCCTCTCCTCTCTCACTCTCTCTACCCCCACCTTATACCTGCATTCTCTCTAACTACACTAATAATCCCTAAACTCTTATCCCCCACCTTGATCTCTATCTCAGTTCTCTCCCTCAACCTACCTCCTCCCCATACCTCTAGAAACCTACACCGTCCTTCCACTAACTCCCCCCTCCATATCTCTCTCTCTCTCTCTCTCTCACTCACACACACACACACACATGCACACACACATCTACTCCTCCACCTACCCTTAATCCAGCCCCTCTCTCTCTCTCCCACACATTCTCAATACCCATAACACCACTCGTTCTCCCTAACCCCCCTATTACTCAACCTACCAAAACCCTCCCCTCTCTCTCTCCCCATACTCCCCTTACAACTAAGCTCTTCTCTCACTTTGTCTCTCCTAACCCCCCTTCCCCTATAACTTACCACCCCTCTCTCTCTTTATCTCTAACCACACCCTATACCCCCCTTCCCTCTAATCTTCATAATGCTCCATAAATTGCTACCCCTTCCCCAACCTTTATCTCTATGTATATCTCTACCTATAACCACACCCTCTACCCCTCTATCTGTATATCTCCTACTCCCCCTAAATCAAATCCCCACTATCTCTCTTTTCCCCACCCTATACCACCCCTTCTCTGTAACTTCCATAATATTCCCTAAACCCATACACACTGTCCCCGCACAACGATCTCTATATATTTCAATCCCCCAAAACCCCTCCTCTCCCCTAACCCTGATCACCCACACCCACACCCTCCCACTTTCACCCCCCCCCTCTTTCTCTCTCTCTCTCTCTCTATTTTTCCCCACCATAAACCCCTACACCTCCTCCCCCTACCAAAATATATATCTCTTTCTCTCTTAAAATCCTCTCCTCCCCCTACCCTTAATAACCCACACCCTCCCCCCTCACCCCCAACTCTCTCTCTCTCCTCTTCCCCCTTTATTTTTTGTAACCCCCTCTCTCACTTTCTCTCTAACGTACTCCTCCACCTACACCAAAAACCTAGCCCTCTCTCTATCCCCCCCAACCCCCTAACAACCCCCCTATATCTTTCACATGCACTATCACTACCCCTGAGTCCCCATCTATCTTTGTAGTACCACTCACACTCTCCCTAAGCCCATATCTTTCTCTTTGTTACTCTCCCTCTGCACGAACCCCTCTCTCTTTCTCCCTCTTAATCTGACATACAACTTACTAGACCCCATATATCTCTCTCTCTCTATTCCCCGACACTATACCCCCCTTTTCTCTCATTTCCATAATTATCCCTAAAACCCTTCAGCTCAACCCTAATATATATCTTTCTCCCCCTAATCACTTACACCCTCCTTCTAGTCACCCCCTTCTCTCTCTCTCTCTCTATCTCTCTCTCTCTCTCTCTCTCTCACACACACACACACACACACACTCTATCTCTCTACTCCACCTATCACTAATACCACCCCACTCTCTCTCCCTCAACCCCCCTAACACACCGCCTCTCTCTAACACACTCTAACTACACCTGAATCCCCTCCTACTCTCCCTACACATAAAAACACCCACTTTCTCTCTCTCTCTCTCTCTCTCTCTCCTACTTCCCCTATACCTAAACTTGTATCTCTCTTTATTTCTCCTAAAACCCCTTCCCCTTCTAGTTACAACCCCTCTCTATCCCTCTACCCCCATCCTATAAACCCCTTCTCTCTAAGATACCTAATTCTCCCTAAAGACCTACCCCTCCCCCCACCACGATCTCTATCTCTTTATTTACACACCCATAACCACCCCCTCTACCTCTCAATCTCTCTATATCTCCTTCTCCCCCTACCCCACTCACTCTCTCTTTGTCCCCACACTATACCCCTCCTTATCACTAAATTCCCTAATATTCCCTAAATAGACACCCCTAAAAACCTACACCATCCTCCCCTATCCACATGACTCTCTCTATCTCTCTCATAGCCCACTCTATACCTCACTTCCCTCTCTCTCTCTCTCACCCCTCTACTACCCCAACTATCCCTAACCGACCCTCTTTCTCTCTCCCTTGCCCTAACAACCCCCTCCCCTATACTCTCTCTCTCGCTCTCTCTATCACACACATGCACACACAACCTACTCCTCCCAATACCACCAACCCCCAATCACCCTCTTCATCTCTCTCTATCCTTTCCCTAATCCTATACCACGCCTTCTCTATAAATTTCATAATCTTCCTTAATCATCTACACTGCCTCTGCCCACCGTGATCTCTATCTCTTTCTCTCCCCCAAACCCCCTCCCCCTACTAAAAAATTTCCATCCAATGTAATATTTATATATTTCTCTCCAAAAAAATCCACTCCTCCTTCCTAACCCTAATCACCCACACTTTCCCCCTCCCCCACCCCGACTCTCTCTCTCTCTCTCTCACACACACACACACACACACACACACACAAATTTAATATTAAAACTATAGCCAACCCACACTCCTCTCTCTCCAAAACCTCTAACACACCCCTCCCCCATGTTCTCCTTTTCTCACACAAACACACACCCCCCTACTCCTCACCCTAAAAATAATCTAAGTCCTTTATCTCTCTCTCTCTCTCCCACTTTCCTCTTTCCCCTAGATTTTACTACACTTCTCTTCTCCATAAGCCCCAATATTTATCCCTCTTTTCCACCCTACCCTTAAACCTCTCTCTTTCTCTCTCCTAATCCCACCCCCCATACAACTTACCAATACCCATTTCTCTCTCTCTCTCTCTCTCACACACACACACATACACACACACACACACACACATAAACAAACACATCCTGCCCTATACCCCCCTTCTCTCTAACATCCCTAATCATACCTAAACCCATAACCCCCCACCTTGATATATATATCTTTCTCTCCCACAACCATTCTCTTCCCTCTACTCTTAATCACCAATACCCTCCTTCCACTCACCCCTAGCTCTCTCACTCTCTCTGATGTCTAGTCCTCCACATAATTCTAAACCCACCTCTCTTGTTTCTCTTTCTATTTCATACTCCCCTTAATACTAAACCCCCCTCTCTCTTTGTCTCTCCTAATCCCTCCTACCCTACAACTTACCACCCACTCCTCTCTCTCTTTGCCCCCATCCTATACCCCCCTTTTATCTAACCTTATAATTTCCAAAGCCCTACATTTCCCTCGAAGTTGTTTCTACCTACCCTAACCCTCACCACTTTATCCCTCCACCTACCCCTAACTCCACTTCTCTTTCACGATATGAACCCATAAGAACCTCCCTCTCTCTCTCTCATAAACACACTCTAAATACCCCTAACCCCTCTTTCTGTCCCTAACCCCCTTCCTACTCTTGCTACCCATAACAACCCCCTCTGCGCCTCTCTCTCTCTCTCTCTCTCTCACACACACACACACACACACACACCATTTCATATTAAAACTACACCCAAACCACACTGCTCTCTCTCAAAAACCCCTAACACACCCCTCCCCCATGTTCTCCTTTTCTCACACAAACACACACCCCCCTACTCCTCACCCTAAAACTAATCCAGCTCCTTTATCTCTCTCTCTCTCTCTCTCTCTCTCTCTCTCTCTTTCGCACTTTCCTCTTTCCCCTAGATTTTACCAAACTTCTCTTCTCTGTGAGCCCCTCTATTTATCTCTCTTTCCCCCGCTCCCCTTAAACCTCTTACTTTCTGTCTCCTAATCCCACACACATACACACACATACCACCCTATACTTCCCTTCTCTCTAAAATCCCTAATCATCCATAAACCCCTTCTCCCCACCTTGATATCTATAAATTTCTCTCCCACAACCATACTCCTCCCCTTATTCCTAACCACTCACACCCTCCTTCTACTCACCCCTATCTTTCTCACTCTCCCTCTTGTCTAGTCCTACACATACTTCTAATCCCACCTCTCTTGTTTATCTTTCTCTTTCCTACTCCCATTACTCCTAAACCCCTCTCTCTCTTTGTCCCTCCTAATCCCTCTCCCATACAACTTACCACCCACCCCTCTCTCTCTTTTCCCCCATCCTATACCCCCCTTTTCTGTAACTTACCTAATGCTTTCTAAAGCCCTACCTTTCCCTCCAAGTGATTTCTACCTAACCTAACCATGACCACTTTATCCCTCCACCTACCCCTAACCCCACTTCTATCTCTCGCTCTGAACCCCTCACAACCCGCCTCTCTCGCTCACAAACACGCTCTAAATACCCCTAACCCCCCTCACTGTTCCTAACCCCTTTCCTACTCTTCCTGACCATAACAACCGCCTCTGCATCTCTCTCACTTTTTAGCTATAAAACCCTCTATCTCTTTGTCTCTTCTAATCTGCATTACCCTAACACTTGACATCAAATATCTCTTAGTCACCATCCCATTAAACCCCTCTCTCTCTTGTTAGAAAAACAGGATCACAGGGCAATAAAAATAAACAGAAATGCAAATATAATCACACACACATTACAAGAGAGACACAGATATATCGTGGTTCACCTAAACTTGGGCTACGTCCACACTGAAGTTGTCAGTCCTTATTATTATTTCGTCTAGCAAGGTGAAGGGATACAACCTGCAGCACAGCCGCTGCACTTCCTCTTCACTGTCTCATAGTCTCTCTCCTGATCTTAGAGATCTTTACAATGCATAAAACCTAATACATCTTTCCCTAGCCATATTACAATGTCTTTCTTTTATAGGGGAAATACAATGGGAAAAAACCACGGGATACCTAAAACCATGGGCCCGCAAAACAGCTAGCGAAAAATAGCCCCAAAAATTTTTCTCAGGGGGTACGCCCCCGAGCCCCCTTTCTTGTGGGTGCTGCCCCCAAACCCCCACTAGCTCCCGGAGCCCCCAGCCAGGGGGGATGGTCCCCCCTAGAACCCCGCTGGGGTGAATGTACAACCCACCTACATATCATATAAAACTGGGGTACAAACACGGCTGAATAATAATATCTCTAGATCTGGAGATGAGGCTCCACAACCAACAATCTCCCACTTGGAGATTGATCACAGCAACTCCACCGCTGCTGTACTTGCTGGACCTTGGACTTGGCAACTTTCTCCTCTTAACCTTCATGCTAGAAGTCCAACTGAAACCGAGTAGGAACTCACTTTCTCTCTGCTCACTACCTTTGTAAACATGTCTACAGGATTTTGGCTAGTATGTATATTTTCCAGCTTCAACAGTTCATCTTCCAGAACAGAGCGTATGAAATGGTACTTGAGCTATATATGTTTAGTCTTGGAATGGAATGGTGAGTTCTTTGTAAGATGAATGGCACTCTGGCTGTCACTATACAACCTGCTATCCTTCTGATTCTTACCCAATTCCTCCATAAACCTCTGCAGCCAAATCATCTCTTTACTAGCCTCTGTAACAACAACATACTCTGCTTCCGTTGTTGAAAGTGCAACAACCTTCTACAGTCTCAAAATCCAACTTACTGTTGTTCCACCTATAGTAAACACATATATTGTGGTGCTCCTCCTGCTATCTTTATCACCTGCCATATCTACATCAACATATCCCTGTAGAACAGTCTCTGAACCTCCAAAACATAATGCCTAAGTGGTGGTACCTCTCAAATACTTGAGAATCCATTGTACTTCCTTCCAATGTTCTTTACCTAGATTGTTCATATATCTACTCACAACTCCCACTGCTTGTGCAATATCTGGTCTTGTGCACACCATGGCATACATCAAGCTACCAACTGTTGATTGATACACTTAATACAAGTGTTATCTTTTGAAGCAACAATGATGCAATTGGAATAGCATATAAATATTTTTGATGAAATATAACTTCCTCAAAGATCAATTATTATCTAATTTGAAAATCAAAGTGCTTGCATAAATCAAGATCGAGCTACACACACCTTAGCTTGAACATAATCTAAAGCCATATTTGTGAAAGTTGGAGATAAGATAAGATAATTTTATTAATGTCCAACTAATGACCAATTAATGTCAAAAATTCATGTACTTCTATGTTTCATGTGAAAAAATAAATACATTATGTTGTGGCCTATAATTAGAGAAGAGGTAACCTAGAAATATGAGTTCATTCCCATAGTTATTTCTATAGTATTAAAAAAAGGGTAAAGGATGATTAGAGTTTATTCCCATCTCCAGTGTGCACTAAGACCTTATGATATTACACAAAACTTGATAGCAGATAAAAAGGGAAAGTCAAATCCTATCCATGCATTGGAGAAATCATGAGGGTGTTTGTTTACATTGTGGGAGATAGCTCGATCCGCATCGGAGAAGCCAAAAGTAAATCCTGATCAGAGCAAGTCATAGCCCCCAGTACCACTATGAGAAGTAGAGCCATCGTCATGTGAAGCCACCATTCATTGTGACCCTCTGAGCAGTAGAGTGCGAAGAGTAGACCCCATTCTCTTTCGGCTGATCGCGCGAAGTAGAACCACATTTGCTTCGGATTTGGTATACAAAGAGCATAGTGCCGCGAGGAGTAGACTTGGAGGTATTTCCAGAGCACCCACATTCTCTAGCTATACAAAAAGCACAGTGCCACTAGGAGCAAAGACCCTGCGAGGAGCACAGGGATTTGACAGAGTTAGTCACGGAGAGCACACTGCGAGGAGCAAAGACCATAAGGGATTTATAGAGAAGATTGTGAGGATACTGATAGAGACATAAAAGCAGAACGATGTCTTCGGTAATCCATACCCTCTTCTCTATTTGGCATTCTTTTCAATAAAAACATGATTTGGTTTTCTTCTGTGAATTGGAAACCTAGGTTTGAATTCATCTTAGTTTTCTTCTATGAATTGGAAACCTAGGTTTGAAGTACTTTACATGTTGTAGCTGGTCCAACAAGTCATTGATCCTAGCCAATCCAACAAGTTCATTGAGCCTAGCCACTAGGTCTCGGTTCTTGAGGGTAATCTTGTTAGGGTTCCATCTTTCTTGGGTACTATGGTAATAGTTGACCCACAAGATGAAGTACTTGGTCTATTACCACTTGGCTCCACTTCCATCTTAGTTGGATCTGTGTATATTAGTGCTCGTCCCCAAGGGGATTCAAACTAGGTACTTGTTCGCACTTACCCATAGTGATATAAAAAGCCAGTGATGTGTGGGGAGAGGATTTATAATAAGGATGCAACTACTCCCACATGACAAAGGAAAACCATTCAAAAACACTAGATCACTCCTCTGACAATAATAGGACTCATTTGAAAGTGGAGTAGCCCTTCCATTTGGAATCAAAATGATGGACGTTGTCCTTAGAGTGGAGTAATGTTTCTTTTTTGTCCTACTACAGGTCTACTCAAGGCTCCAAATGATGACCTTTCAAGGCTCTTTGACTGTTGTTTCAACTTTTTGGCACAATTTCTACTTCAAAGACTAAATCAGATCTGTATAACTATATTGTTGTTTGAGGGCACACAATACACCTAGACTATCCTAAACAACATGCAACTGAGAATTCAATAATCTTACCACTGCTGCCTATGCCCAGAAATGAAATTTAACATTCAAATTTGGCTTAGAACTCACGAAAGCTAATTTTCGAGTGTAACAATGACACTAGAAAATTCAACAGATGTATAGTGCAAAACAATTCATCCAGTGCTAGCATAACTACTATTTTCATGCATGGTACATCTCATCTAGTTAAAGTTCATCCAATTGCAACACCCAAGGTGCTATACATACAAGTCCAAAAAAACACAAATAAAGTCAAATAACTCACATACCTCAACTTGTTGATTGTCCATTCCAAACTACCTCCTTGTCAACTTGATATGGGTCCATATCAATGTGCACTGAGCTTAGGTGACCAAGTCATGCCCAACCATATTTGTTAACTTCAAAATCATTAGTTCATGCCAAGATAAAGGAAATGACAACAACAAAAAATCCCTCATGGTTAGAGAAACAACTACCCTTAGTTGTCTCCATACTACTCCACATTGTCGCTAGAAGTACCTAACTTTGGGATCCCTAGTCAACATGTCCTACCTAAATTAATTGCATGAGGTTATTATGCTTAGTGGCGTGAAGGGAAGGAAGCTAATACTTCCCCACTAACCTCATCCTATTAGAGAAATGTTGGATGGATAATCTAGCTCCCAAGTTTGTCCATTCATTGTGCTAAATCAAGGTAACTAGGTCATATATATAATCACTATAGTAGATAGGAAATAACAGTTCAACCACCAAATAATTGCTATAATGGATAGGTACATATTATTTATGCATCCTTATGTCATAGGCCAACAATTTGGCCACCTCATGGATGTGTTTGTACATCTCTACATCATGTCAAGAGATTTTCATGAGTTGAACTTTTGGTTGAAGTCCCATATAAATCTAGCATGCACCTCTCCCTTAGTAAATACATCCTCTGATCCATATGGACATTTGAGTCCATTTGGTAAATGGCCTTGATACCAACAATTTTTTTGTCACAATTTTTTTGCCGCTTCATATGTATTTTTGGGGATAGCCATGCAGAAAGATGGTAACCCAACTTAGTATTCAAATGTTCTTTCCAACGAGCTAAAGAAGACCCGAAATGAGCCGCTAGAGTGATTTTTTTTTTTATCTTGATAAGGGTCCTCTCTTTTTTTATATATATCTTGAGTTCATCTAGTGTAGCATTCCCTCTCAACCCTATTCATGCTAGGGTTAGGGATCTTTCATTTTATGTTATTTTTTTCTAAGGTTTTGTTAACATCATTATAAATGTAGTTTCAATGTATTTTTATGGGGAATATGTGAATGAGCATAGCTGGAACATCTTTTCTTAGAGATGAGATACCATCTTTCTAGCCATAGTGTGTTGCTATGGATATTTAGTGTTATTCACCTTTTCATTAATATAAATTGACTTTCAATGTAAAACTTAGCTTCCAACACAATTTATGTATTATCTTTGCAATACTGGATGTTGTTTCATTTCGGTATCGATCCAATTTAGATTAATGTGATCGTAGCAATACATTCTTTGTGGCTTTTTCGTGCATGTCCTCAATGAGATCAAGTTACAAGGAGTTGGGCCTTGAACTAATTGAGCTTCGTGAAGTCTTTCTCAGGTACCCAAGTGGCCTCCTTTGAGGACATGATGTTTCTCAAAAAATTCCTATCAAAAATTTCCTAGAGTGATAGATGAACAATATGACACATTATTTCACCGAGATCCTTTGCAAACTCCCAAAAATGATGAAGGTACCTTTGAGAAGAATTCACTTCGGAGGAATGGTAGCCTTTAAGGTAGAACTTAATTTTGATGTTCCTTTATTTTGAGGAATCAAACATAAATTGATTTTCTAGCCCTCTTCATTGGGAGTTAGTTATTGTTATGTCGTCAAGTTTGAGCATATTTTTTGATAGAATGGTAAGAGGAGTTTGGGGCTAGAGATTAGTGGTAGCACAAGAAGGGGAAAAGATTCTCTAACTCTTAGAACAAAGAACAAACTAAACATCCTTATATCAATTCTAGCATCATCAAGTAAAAGAAAAAGTCGCACACCACACATAGGCCATAGTGAGTCTTCAATAATGGCCAATTTGGTTTTGAATTAAAATTGAAATAAATTTTCAATCTTTAAAAAAAATCACTTTCTTTATTGTGTCTATCTTATTTATACAAAATCACTTTGGCTCCCTTTCTTAACTGTTCAAATGACCCACTTGACTTTTTGATTCCCCTTCTTGGTTTTTTCCTTCATTAGCTTGCCTCATCAATGCTTCTCTTTTCTCTTTTATCTTTTCTCTTTTCTTCATTATCTTGCCTCATCAATGCTTCTCCAAAGGACCACTTATGAATAGATCTTGGTTCCAAAGGACCACTAAGCACATATGATAGATCTTGGTTCCGAAGGACCACTTATGAATAAAGACTAATTTTATTGCACTTGTATTTTTTTATTATTTGTTTCCTTTCATTAACAAATGTCAATGATTATCCTCGAGGGTTAGCGCAAGCAGCCATGAACCAACAATCCACTCTTGCTATAATGTGTTTATGTTTTTCATGTGTTGACTAGCTACATAATCAACAATCCATTCCTGATACCTCATTGGCCCCATTCCAAAATTGTATGACCTAGTTATAGCCATCTGAAATATCTATATGCATTACCAGGAAAGAAAGTTGCATGATTGCGTTTCAAGTATTGAAACCATGCTTGCTAGAAGCCATGAACCATGAATGATGTTTTCGGTATTGAAAATTCAATTACAACACATTGTATCATTTCAATGATTGTAGGTACCACCAAATAGGTACTTGTCAGATCTATCTTCATCAAGTGAGGAAGATAGACTAGAAGAGGTTGAAAGCGAGACATCTAATACAAGATCTAACAAGTCAAGATCAACTAGAGGTGAAAAGGTAAGGAGAAAATTTTGTAGACGCATGGAAATTTTGTTTCTGAAGGAGGATCATGTGGTTATGATAACGAGTGCATAGGTGACATTGAGTTGCCCCTGAGGTATATACATCTTGTCAAACGATGCATACCCAAGGAGCTACCCCAAGTGGACACTGATTTCTTCCTCAATGGGAGGACTTATTGTATTGCTCCATCCTCTTTACATATACTGGGGCTATTTTCCATGGATGGCATAAAGGTTTCATATGGCAGTGAAATTGAATTGATGGAGTATGTCGGTCCATGCTACAAATACAATGACTAGTTGTTGTTGGTCTGATATACAAGAAGTATGTGGACATACAGAGTGGTAGCCAATTATTGTCAACTACTGGACAACAGTTTGCACAAAAGAGCAACTATATATATTGATGGAAGGCCAAAAGCTTTAGGGAATATTGTAGGGTTTATAAATAGCACACGACCTGGGTCAACACATAAGCTACCTAATTGCTTATTTGAGGGCCGTGAAGGAAATCGTGTATTCGTATGTGCAACAAAATCAATAGCTGCAGGTGAAGAGTTGTTGATTGATTACAGTTTGAATCGAACAGATGCAGGGGTTTGTTAACACCCAAAAAGTGCTCACTACCTCATCTACCCCATTACATGACTCATTTGTCCATATTTCCTACCATATTTGCCTTAAAAAACCTTTAAATCCCACTAAAAAGCCTCCAAAAGGCCACAAAACCATCAAAAAAGCCTCCAAAAGGCTAAAAAACCCCTTTTCCCCCAAAAATTATCCAAAATTCCTCCAAAATAGCAAAAACCCTCTAAAAGGGGAATAAAAAATATAAAAAAAAGGAGGAAAAAGGAGGAAAAAACCCTATATAGCTGACCTAAACCATATGGTTCCCAAAACCATGGGCCAACACTCCACCACCAAAAACCTATAAATAGGTGATGGAGACCCCTCATTTCATATCCACAATCAAGTATACCCTTACTCTGCCAAAATCGCTCTTGAAACCCTAGCTCACCCTTGAGCTACTTTCACCATTGAGTGCCCCTTTTGGCCCATTTCCACCATTGGAGAAAGAGAAGGAGCAAAGTTGGAGTTTGGAGCAACCCTCTTGGATCATTGAAACAACTTCACCAACCTTCATATTGGAGGTAAAAATTTAATACAAAGAAAACCATTTATTATTTCTTGTCTCTTATGTTTCATGCACATGTTTAGAATAATTTCCATTTTAATACATTGTCTTTTAATTACTGTTTATTGAACTGCTACTAAGGAGTCCTTTCTCTTTAGTAGGTGCTCATTTGCACAAGCTAGGGTGAAAACCCTAGCTACAGTTTTGGCGACTCTGCTGGGGATTTTCAGAATTTCTAGTTATAATTTTTAAGTTTTAGACGTTTTAATTTTCTGCAATATTTTTTTGTTCGGCTGTCCCTTTCAGCTGCCATAAACCGCATCTTTTACCACCTGTAGTTGCGTTCCAACTGCGTCTTTCAAGCATTTACCTACGATCCGACCACGGCTCTCAGACTGTTTCCAATGACCTGCCGGCCGTTTTCAGTCTGTTACTTGCGATCCGACCACGGCTATTATCCTATTTGGGATGGTCCGACCGCGGCTGTTAACCCGTTTTCTGCATCCTGCCTGCGGCTTCAGGCCATTTTCCCGCAACCCGCCGGTGCCTTTTGGCTTTTTTCCTGCGTCCCGCCTGCGGCTTCAAGCCATTTTCCTTCAACCCGCTGGTGCCTTTCGTCGTTTTTCCTGAGTGCCGACTGCGGCTTTCAGCCCTTTTGCTGCAACCCGACTGCGTCTATTGGCCTTTTTCCTGCGTCCCGACTACGGATTTCAGCCCTTTTGTTGCAACCCAACTGCGTCTGTCGGCCTTTTTCCCGCGTCCCGATTGCAGCTTTAAGCCCTTTTATTGCAACCTGCCTGCGGCTTTTTACCTTTTTCCTGTGGTCCGACTGCATCTTTCAACCAAAAACCCGCAACCTGTCCGTGACTGTTGCTCTGTTTCCTGCGATCCAATCGTTGATATTTGCCATAGACCCGAGGTCAGATTTCTACACTTTTTTCCCTGTCTTGAACACAGCACTTTGCTGCACTATTTTCTGCACCTGCACAGCCATCTGTCCTACTTGCAGCCATACTTCCTTACAACCTTTTCTGCAGTTTTTATTTCTGTTTCATTTACAGAATTGTTTTTTTTTTAAATTTCAACATTTTACTTAAAAAAGAGAAAATTTTGCATGTTAAAGTTTACATTCTGTCTTGTTATTTTTAGTTAGAAAATTGCCCCCCTTGTGGCACTTTTATTTGGGTTCATCACCTCACATGCACACACTCTGTCACCTAATTCAAGTGAGCCTTAAAAAAAAAAACTACTTAACTCAACCAACTTTCTAACCCCACTTGGGGAACACATAAGAATTTCTATAGTTAGGTAGGATCGGGGGGATAGGAATCCAAATAACACCCCTCGGTTGCTTACACTTGAGACATAGCTGTTGTCCATTAGGGAACCAAAATCTCCTAGTATTTTTTGGCACGGTCACAACCAGTTTATCAGAGGGCCTCTCCCCTAGGAGGGTTTAAGTCACCATACTGGTTCCGGAGGCCTGAGTGGAATACCGCAATCTATTCAGTAACCGAAGGCTACCTTTCGCAGTTATCGGGGTATCCCTGTATGGGGGTACTGCAGTAAAAGGACCAAACCACAGATTCACCTTTTCTGGATGTGTCATGAAAGGGGTATCTTAGTTGCCTTTCTTCTGGGATTGACTACCCGGTGTCCCTCCTGGTAGGTGGATATCTTTAGCCACTTGGCTCTCCTATCCATATTGTCTAACTTGGATTTCATCACCTTGCAGAGGATATGTCTAGTTGAGTCAGAATACTATTTAGTTAGGTGTTGGCATGCTCCCTTACCTCCTTTTGGTCTAGTGAGTCCACTATTTTTATTTTTTAGGAAACCTGCTGCTTGTTGGTATTCTGACCATTTCTGTTGATACTCCACTTATTGTAGCACAACTGTTATAGTGGGTGTTTTGAGTTGGTTGTTGGCCTGAGTGCCATATTTTTTGAGCTCTCCTTTTGCACACTCGGTTGCATTAGGGTTTTTGAGTTGTTTTTCACTCAACACAACCCCCAGATATTTGACACCATTTGTCACCATTGAGTCCCCGAGACATTCTTGGTGCCTCCGAGGCGAGCCCTCATAGCATGGTTCACTTGACACCACCCGTCATAGATCTTCATCATTTGATACCACTCATCATAGATCTCGAGCTTTTTCACTTAACTCCACTCGTCAACGACATAGAACTCTGTCACCTGAGCTAGACGCCCCTTACTTTACCTCTGACTCTGAGGCAGAGTCCGAGAACCCCATTTACACTGCACCAACCAGCCCCATGGCTGGCGTGACTTCCACCCCTTTATTTGTAGGGACCATTGGTGGAGCATCCACTACCACACCAGCTACTACACCTGCTTTGGGTATGCCCTCGATAGGGCCCAAGTCTACCGTTCCAATCACTGCACCCATTCCAATAGCTGGAATACCTCTTCCCACTCCATCAGTGACTCACGCTACTCTTGGTGGTGCAGGATCGTCCCATACCATGTTCATCCCTACACTCGGGGGCAACCTACCAAACCCTGCCCCTACACTTGGGGGCATTGGCCCCACCATGTCCCAACCCACTAGTATGTCACATCCTTCTACTAGTTTGCCATTCATGGCTAGCCTCAACCTTCCTGACCTAGCTAGACTGACTAACGATCCTATTAGACACAACCTTGCGTGACCTCACATGCCCACCAAGCTCCCCTCTGACATCCCTAAGTTTGAGGGCAAGGCAGGTGAGGACCCCCAGAACCATATTATGTCCTTCCATCTATGGTGTTCCTCCAACTCCATAGTGGATGACTCTGTCTGCCTGTGTTTGTTACAGCGCACCTTTACTGGCTCTGCAGCTAAGTGGTATATCGAGCAGCCCCATGGGAACCATGCCACCTTTACTTCCCTTGCCTCGACCTTCCTGCAGTTCTTTCAGTTACCTGTCTGCTATGATGTGGGAGTTGAGATCCTACTGTCTTGCAGGCAGAACACGGCTACCCACATCACTGACCACATTCATGAGTGGCATCGATGTCGCAACCTCTGCAAAATCAAATTAGACGACCGTATCTTCTTAGATTGGTTCCTAAAATCCCTCCTTCCTGTCATTGCCAAGGATGTGGCATCTGAATGACCCCAGTCTGAAGAAGAGGCCATACTCAAAGCCCAACAATTTGACCTCATATACGCCCAGTCGGGTTACCTCTATACCATTATACCTGACGCCCCTCATGGCGATTCCTCCCAGCACGATGCACCGGGGGCATCCCACGCCGCAGACGGCATCATTGGCCGTATCGCCTCGCATCCCCAACCCTTTTCCATAGCATGCCCTAGCCATGGCCCCGACCTTTCGCGGGCTACATCACAGTCCGGAGCTACCAATTCGTATGCTCCCATGGCACATCACCACCATTCTCACGGACCCTCTTGTCCACCTTAGTGCTTTGGACATGTGTCCCCCGCTTATGCCCCCTTGATTGCACCTCAGCCATATTACCATCCACAGGCTGCACTAGCTCCTGTGACCTCTCAAACCCAACCTACTTATTACCTGCCACAGGAAGCCCCTGCGGCAAACCCACAACCTGCTCCGCAGACATATCAACAACCCCCACAAGGTTCAGTACCTGCACAGCCTCCACCTACATATTATCCTCCGCAACCTACTCCAACACCTGTGCAACCCCAGAACTCACCTACTGCCCAAGGGAAGTATACGCCCAACAAAATCAGCAGCAAAACCAAAACAACCAGCGCCAATAGGGCCAGCAAAACCGTGGCAAAGGCCATAACTATGGGAATAACCCTCCTCCAGACCAAGGTGGTCAACCTCCCAATCCCCCAGACAACAATAATGCGGCACCTGCCAACCAAAACCCTGATCGGCCACCCAAGCAGGCCAAAAACCCTAACTTGCGAAAAAACCATCCTTGTTCTATTTGCAGGGTCTATGGCCACTACACACATGCTTGCCCACATTTGGAGCGAGCTCAGTAACTCTCAGTTGATGATTCCCATCGCCAAGGGCATGCGGGTCCTCAAGCGCAACCCAACCCCCTGCTCCCCCAATAGCAACCTTTGGTGCTGCAAAACCCCTTACCAACTGAAGGCGTAGTGAACACTCAGCCGTTGGCTCCCCCTCAAGTCAACGCACCACCACAACAACAACAGATCACTTATGACGCTCATGATAAACCCATGTTCGACTCAGGTACCCACCACTTGTTGATGATGTCGTCCGCTGATGTCAACCTCCAAACCCATCAAAACCAATATGGCTCCACCCTTGACGCCCCTCCCGTCGACAAAAACACTAACGCTCATCCCACTGATCAGATGTTAAGTATACCTCTGGCTCCACTAGATGGCGCTGCCAAAGCACATTGCTTCCCACTTCGTCGAATCAATAATAATCCAAATGCTCGCGCTGCGTCAAATTACAACATTGTAGATGACCTAGCCCAGTCTCCCGCAGCCATGTCTGCATTGGAAGTCTTGAAAAACTATCCTTCACAGCGCAAGACTTTGCTCTCCGCCATTGGTGCTATTGACCCCAATGATTCACAACTGATGGCATTCGATTTGGACCAGTCCGAACAATGCCTACCTTCCGCTTTGGCATTCCAAGTTTCTATTTCCGTTCGAAATCTTGTCATCCATCGGTGCATTATCGATGAAGGTGCCTCTACATGCGTTATGTCCACATTCATTTGGCAGAAGTTGGGATCCCCTACTCTCCAGCAGTCCACCACTGCGTTGCAAGCCTACGACTACCATTCGCCTCAACCCCAAGGCCTATTAGCTAATGTCCCCATCCAGTTGGCTGGCAAAACCGTGCTCATCGACATAGAGGTCATCAATGCCCAACTTGATTATAACCTCTTACTTGGCCACAGCTATATGTATGCCATGCAGGCGGTTGCCTCTTCCGTTTTTCATACCATGATGTTCCCCCATGACGGACGCATGGTCAAGGTCGACCAACTCACCTACTACGATCCCAATGCCCCCGCCGCACCCGAGAATGTTCTCCCCATGATTGAACAACCTGTTGGTGGTTCAACTACCTCGTTTGTTTCCTCTGTGGGACCCATAATTTACTCAGATCCACCAATGACTTCAACATTCCAATCCATTCCACCCCCGTCACCCGCGACTGAAGTATCTGACCTATGTACCCTGTTCCACAATACACAAACACCTAACAATCAACCGCCCTTGTTGCCCAAACCACCATTGGTACCTAGTCACATTGGTGTTACACCCATCCACACAATCCCCTTCCTAGTCCCTCCCTCGGGAGTAGTAAGCGCCCCTGTTATGGCTACCCTTAGCCTCCCTAGGTTAACCTTGGGATTACTCGTGTGGTATCTTTTGCCTCCCGTTCCCCCGCCGACACCAAACGTCGTCCTACAACCGGTGCAACCCATGGCTACTACTAGTCAACCACCTCCCAGTGTCACTACCCCTTCGTCCTCTACAAATCCCCCCCCTCTTATCAAGCACACTGGGGGCAGATGCCCACAACCATACACTGCTGTACCCCCTCCCAAGGCAGTTAAACCCCCCCCCCATGTTTTGTGCTCCTCCCAAATGCTCGTTGTGTGATGAGTTAGGCCATGCGACTCATCAATGTCCACAGTTATTGGCATTACAGGAACACATGCAAATGCTTGACGACGACCCCAACATCCCCATTGTCGAACTTGAACCAACCCCCAAGCCTCGTGATAAATCACTGCATACCAACCACCCTTGTGCCATATGCAGTATTTATGGTCATTACTCACATCACTGTACTGATCTCCCAGATTACAGAGCAGCTCTCTACAAAATGAATAATCTGGACCTTGAGACGACACCCCCCACAATTGAGGAGATCCACCCCCCGGTCTCATCCCCTTCCGGAGAGATTAACACCATTTATATGATCTCTTCCACCACCACACCCTCTTCAACCGATTTGACAACCCAAACTTTTCGTACTGATGAGGAGATTCTCGAGGCTCTCACTGCCCCGGATTATCCCTGGGATGACATGCACCACCGTTCCTATTTCCTCCCAGAAGAATCCTCCTCTAGTACAGCTACCCAATTTGCAGTTGAATCCAAAGATTTCCTTCCCACCAAGGTCGACTAGTTTAAGGATCCTATTCCAGCTCCTGATGCCTTCGAGGAGGGTAACATGGCCAACATCTCACCCATCATCCACATTGATATCGCTATCCCAGGAGGTGCCCCTGAATTCATAACTTTAGGAGCCTCCTGCAGTGAGCATGAGATTGAGGAGTACAAAAAACTCTTCCAAGAGTTCCGTGATGTCTTTGCTTGGTCCTATATTGAAATGCCTAGTCTTGACCCTGCTATTATAGAGCACCACATTGACACATGGCCAGATGTACCCCCCGTTCGCTAGAAACAGCATCCCATTCATCCCTCAAAGCTCCTAGGTGTTAAAGCAGAGATTGATAAACTTCGCAAGGAAGGATTCATTTATCCTATTGCTTATACCACCTGGGTTTCAAACCCTGTTCCTGTTAACAAAAAGCAAGGCACCATTAGAGTATGTACTGACTTCCGTGATTTAAACCGTGCCTGTCCCAAAGACAACTTCCCCATGCCATTTATTGACCAACTCATCGATGCGTGTGCGGGGCATGAAGTCCTCTCTTTCATGGACTGTTTTTCCGGATACAATCAGGTTCAGATCCGTAAGGAGGATCAGTACAAGACTGCCTTTACCACCCCATGGGGCACCTTTGCCTATCGCGTCATGCCTTTCGGCCTCAAAAATGCTGGCACCACCTTCTAGCGGGCCATGACCTATTGTTTTCACGATTTGGTCCATATCCTGCTAGTCTATCTAGACGACCTTACAGCTCGTTCCCAAAAACGATCAGACCACCTTAGCGACCTTCGACAAATCTTTCTGCGTTGTCGCAAATATAAAATCCGCTTGAACCCACACAAGTGTGTCTTTTGCGTTCCGACAGGCCGATTGTTGGGTTTCATTGTTTCCCAAAAAGGAATTACTTTTGATCCCCTGAAGGTCCAAGCCATCTTAGACCTTCCCTCTCCTCTCTATCTGGGATACAGTCGCAGTCCAAAACTGCGCCTGTCGAGGCCAAACACGCAGTACCCAACCGCGTTTCCAGCCTCGGAACACGTGGTCCCAGACCGTGTGTTCTGACCCAAACCCCGCGGTCTCCACGCGCGTCATCCACCGTGGAACCCGTGGTATTTGACTGCAGCTCCCTCCTACAAACCCACGGTCCACCCCACGTGGACCGTACAAATACCCCCTGGGACCCACTACCCGCCCCCCAAACCTAAAAAACATGCAGGTATGAGTTTAACGGAATACCTGTGTCTCCCAGATCTAAAATCGGCCAGTTGGATTGTCCAGAAACACCAACTAAGCTCTGGTCAACTCTGATCACTAGTCAAAGTCAACAAGTACAAATGACACTTGTCATGTTGGACCCACTCACTATTTATAGTCCGTTGACTTTTTCTTGTTTTGGCAATTCTGAACCCATACGGAGTCCATTTTTTGAACCGTTTCCACCACTAGAATCAGCACGACGAGACCGTCATGATGGTCAACTCGTTTTCTTATTTTTTCCACATTTTTTAGATGCCACTAGTCACCTCGGTTTGCGTGCCACTTCGATTGCTCTCCGTTTTTGGTATATTTTATATCATTGGATTCATTTTTCCGAGCCCGTGATGATGCTTGAGATCATTTCTCGCTCTCACCACCATATTTTTTGGGTATTTTTTTAAAACACTCCCCGTCACCTCGGTTTGCGTGCCACATCAGCCGTTATCCATTTTTGACACTTTTTATATCGACGGATTCATTTTTTCGAGCTCGTGATGATGCTTGAGATCATTTCTCACTCTCACTTGGTACAGTTTCAACATTGTGTCCCGACACCTTGCTACCTCGGTTAGCGTGCCACATCGACCGCCATCGGATTGTTCCACATTTTTACATGAGCCATTCACTCCTGTCATACTGCAATTATTTCATTATTTTGCCACCATTCATTATCCCGCAAGGAGGCCCACCAGTTTTCCCCCCTACCCTCGTTCTTGGTGATCATCAATGTTCCTTGATTGAGCACTTCCTCCTTGCCTAACCATTCCTTTTGTTCGATATGATTTTATCCCTTTTTCGGGCCGGACAAGTCTTTTACGAAAAAGGCACTTAGGGAGTTTCTGTTAAGCTCTTTTCTGACTCCTAAAACAATGAAAAGATCGTCGAGCAATCTTGCTTCCTTTCATGTTCGTTAAAGTACCTGAAAGGGCGTCTATCTGGTATAAGTTTACCCGTTTTCTGGACCTGGTAGACTAATTACGAAAAAGGAATACTCTAGTCACACCGGCTAGAAGAGTTCTTCATTGCATCCTTTTATGCTTCTTTGGGCCTTGGAGACTAATACACGAAAAAGAAACTCCCTGGAGTCTTCTTATCGCTTTCAGACTCTCTAAAATTGAAAGCAACCACGAGCATGCACTTTCCTGGGCTCATAAAAATCCACACGACAATACCATTCCATTATTTCAGAGTCTTCTTATCGCTTTCAGACTCCTTAAAATTGAAAGCAATCACGAGCATGAACTGTCCTGGGCTCATATAAATCCACACGACAGTACCATTTTACACATACTTCTTCTAGTCCCTTAACCCATGAAGAAGTCCCCCTGTGCCTCTCGGCACTATGATCGATCATCTCGGTAGCACCCCCAATCAGGTTGCCTTTGTTCAGAGTATTCTACAGTCTCCTGCCATATTACACCAGCTTGAGTATCCCTCATCCCAGTCACTATCCTCGATCCATTATAGCTATGATCCCTTTCCCCTCAGTCAGTGTCATATGCTGCCCGATCGTCCCCGCCATCATACTCTGAACAAAGGAAGTTTGAGTCCACCCACTCTACTTGCCCAGTTATCCCCCCCAGTCTGTCAGTCCTACCATCAGTGCTCTCTCACTTCAGTTCTCCACCTCGTGCTCCTATCAAGGACACATCATTGCCTTGCTAGTTGCAGGACTCCCTCTGTCGACGACAACCCCTCTATTCCAGAGGATAGACCCAGAGGTCCCTGCGCTTCGGACCCATCGCCATCTGTGGTGAGTACCTACGGACCATTTTGAGAGGAGTCATCATTGCCTCTCCGAGTGGTTGTTTCTCACATGCTCGACTTCAACACCTTGATCGCATCGTTGAGAATCGCGCAGGGTATATATCCCTTCAGTTATTGGTCGAAGACCCCGGATCTCCCCCGACTCTAGCACATTGGTGAGTCACTTCGGAACGCCCAGTTATATGTTCCTGTGGATGTCCGGGTTGCGTTGGAGATTGTATTCGGAAGCCATCCAGTTATATGCTTCCTTGAGTACCCAGTTCAGTTCCAGTTCAGCATACCATTGAGAGTATGACCCCTTGTCACTATGATCCAGCAGCTCATCAGTTCCTTTGGTACCACACTCAGTAGCACTGTTGTCATTCCAGTGTATTAGTTCTTTAGCTCAGACATGGTCAACCCAGTAGTATGTCCCAGATTTGTGTCCCCTCTGGACCCTTATGATGTACACAATGGTCCTCTATGTATCCTACAGGTCCCCCTTTTTCGAGCCTCATAGTTATTTTTATGTATCTTGATACAAGCATGGGTATGCCCGCCTCGTCCATATATTGAGATTCTGCCTCATTCATTATTTGAGGTCATGTATATGTCAGGTCCCCATATTTTGGACCCCATTGTTATTATTGCTCTATATCTTGATATGAGCATGGGAATGCTCGCCTCGTCCATATGATCAGATTATTCCTCATCCATTATTGAGGTTATGTACTTTTAGTTTTTGCAGTTTGTTCGGGATCGTTGTTCCGGGCTCCAGTTTGTTTCTTCTCTTCTCCATTCCCCAGGAAAACCCAACAAGACTTATGATGTCTATCGGCCATACGATGAGCTCCTACCCTCACACATCAGAAAGCAATCTGTTAACACCCAAAAAGTGCTCACTACCTCATCTACCCTATTACATGACTCATTTGTCCATATTTCCTACCATATTTGCCTTAAAAAACCTTTAAATCCCACTAAAAAGCCTCCAAAAGGCTAAAAAATCCCTTTTTTCCCCCAAAATTATCCAAAATTCCTCCAAAATAGCAAAAACCCTCTAAAAGGGGAATAAAAAATATAAAAAAAAGGAGGAAAAAGAGGAAAAAGGAGGAACAAACCCTATATAGTTGACCTAAACCATATGGTTCCCAAAACCATGGGCCAACACTCCACCACCAAAAACCTATAAATAGGTGATGGAGACCCCTCATTTCATATCCACAATCAAGTATACCCTTACTCTGCCAAAATCGCTCTTGAAACCCTAGCTCACCCTTGAGCTACTTTCACCATTGAGTGCCCCTTTTGGCCCATTTCCACCACTGGAGAAAGAGAAGGAGCAAAGTTGGAGTTTGGAGCAACCCTCTTGGATCATTGCAACAACTTCACCAACCTTCACATTGGAGGTAAAAATTTAATACAAAGAAAACCATTTATTATTTCTTGTCTCTTATGTTTCATGCACATGTTTAGAATAATTTCCATTTTAATACATTGTCTTTAATTACTGTTTATTGAACTGCTACTAAGGAGTCCTTTCTCCTTAGTAGGTGCTCATTTGCACAAGCTAGGGTGAAAACCCTAGCTACAGGGTTTCTATTATGGGGGTAATTTTCTGATACAACATTTAACTCAACCTTTGATTGATGACTTGTTATTTTTCTCTTGCATCAAGTTTATTTATGTCATGCTTTTTATAATATACACATGGTTAATTATATGTCATGCTTTTTATAATATACACATGGTTAATTATATGTAATGCTTTTTATAATATACACATGGTTAATTATATGTCATGCTTTTTATAATATACACATGTTTAATTATATGTAATGCTTTTTATAATATACACATGGTTAATTATATGTAATGCTTTTCATTAATCACGTTTAACAGAGATTGTTATATATGTATTTTTCATTTTTAATATGTCTTAATTCTTATATTGTGGCAGGGTGATCGTGGCCATATGCCATAAGCTGGCCGTGGAAAGTCACCAATGGTGATAGATGAGGTAAATGTTAGTTTAATAGTACCTAATAGCATCAATGTAATAGTAACCACAACTCATGATTATATTACATGTGTTAACATTTGACATTTTTTTTATATTGAGCTCAAAATTTCAATATGATTTCATTCTTATTGTATTGTGGCAGGGTGACCGTGGGAAGGCACCAATGTCGTCACATCAGGTAATGATAGCATAATAGTACCTAAACATGATTATAGTACTTTTTTTTGTTATTATATGCATTATATAATTTTTACGTAATTTTTTTATTGACGTTCACAGAGCACATCATGTCAAGGTGATGAAGTAGGGATATGTTATTCAACCGACCCAATGCTTACTGTGAAAATGGCTTTGAATAAGTGCAATGAAGAACTTCTTGAACTGATTTTAATCAATCCAATGACCGAGGAAATACAAGCAAAAATTGATGAATTGGAGAGAAAGATAAAAAAATACGCGGTAAGTGGCATCTTTGAAAGTTTTTACAAACTACATATATTCATTTATGATATTTTAGTTCTCTTTTTTTTATATGTTCTAATCAATTGAAGTTGGATTCCGTAGAGTTATTTGGAGCCAAAAAAAGTGTGTGAAGAACATACTGCAGAGGGAGGTATAGTTAGTAGCGATGCTTCAACACTTCGTAGATCTACCGTACCAACGAGGTTGTTTTCCACTCCTACAGAAGAGCGCACTTTAGATGCCACACCCTCAACGAATGTTGGAGGTGAAGATGGCCCTTCAAACACCGCTACTCCACATGATGATAGAGAGGACCGTAGCACCGATTGTGATAGTTGCTATCCTGGCTCAATGCGTGTGGTTAGCAAGGGATCATTGCCCGTTAGCTTCTTGGTGGATGGTGAGTGTATTCCAATCAAGATACCGAAGATTTCAGGTATTATTTAATTTATTATGTGTTTTTTATTCATGTAATTCTAAGCCACATTACTCAACCTAGTTTTAATTAATGATCATATGTTTTTTGTAGGAAATGGTGTCTTTTATAATAACTTGCATGAAAAGGCCATAGAGATTTTTGGGCCCACCATTCATACACGGTGGAATTCCCAAAATGACAATTTGAAAGGTGATTTGATGAACCACATGGTCAGCTTGTTTGGTGAAACCTTCAACAAAAAAGGTGTCACCGCAGCAACTGGCTTAAATTTGAAATATGTCAGGGAAGATTATAGTGACAATCTGCAAACGAACCACAAGTATGAGCATCCTCCGATGGTTCCAGAAAAGGAGTGGAAGGCGCTCATGGAGGATGCAAAGGAGCAGGCAGCGAGAAAACAAGGAAAGACTAAGCCAATCGGTTCAAGAAGGTATGGCACATATCATATTTTTTTAAAACTTTTAAATATATTTAAGTTGCAATATCTAACTTATTTGCAACCTTTCATAGGATCCCTGACACATCTAAATCAAAAAAGGCAAGAATGGAAAAACATGGGTAGCACAAACTGGGCCAGGGTGGATATCAGAAGCTAAGGGCATGAATTGTAAGAATCATTTGATCATTATCTGTAGCCAACAATTAATTGATTTTTCTATCAAGCACTTTACATGGTGTTATGCATTGCAGGGAAATGGTTTTTTTATGATGAAGCCACTGAGGAAGAATTGAAGCTTGGCTACAAGTACGGTTATCAGCATGTGCTGGAACGTCGAAAAAGCATGGGGCAAACCCCAATTTCCCCATCGATTGACTTTGAGGTAAATAAAATCAATAAGGACATCATTAAAATGAACTTGCGTAATCTTTCCATGAATTATTACATCGAAAAATGAGTGTCTTTTTTTCTTTTCAGTGTGAGACCAACAAAAATAGCGAGGATAGTGGTACCAAACCGGTACCACAAGATGGTGGTGAGCTTCCTAGCATTTAGGTATGTATGCTATAAAACATATGTATTCAATATGATTATAAATACATAATTGATGACGTTTACTAATTAAAATTTTTCTATGAATGACAGAGCATGTACCTTCTCATGCTCAGTCGGGAGAGGAACAAATGGCAGAGGCAATGAACACTCCAATTGTCTCAGCTAGTCAGCCAACAGGTAAAGATAAATGTAATGAAATTGAAAATAATGAAAAATGTATATCAATAATAACTACGCACTTATATCTATATAACTGTAATGGTTTTTGCGGATGATGACCTTGTCCATCCACCTCGACCCCCTACTAATCGACGTACCAGAAGTATGGTGCAGGAGTGCTTATCCACACAATCAATGGAAAAAGAGGGCACAACAACTACAATGGGGAAAGACTTAGAATATGAAGCCACCCTCTTACAATTTATAAGAAAAAAACCAAAAAAAAAAAAATGTAGTTGTAAACTTTTAAGATTTTTATTTAACTGAGTGAAGCCATGAACTCTTTTCAGTTTTGTAACAAGTTTTTTGATCTAGTCAAGGCCACTTAGTTTTTTATCAGTTTTGTACCTTCTGTAGAGCGAATTCATGTATATAGAGATTGAGACCTCTCCAAATTCAGCATTGATTTTGTTATAAGGCCAATAGATTTGGCTATTTGAATTTTAATAAATATGGCCCTAAATTTCCTCCTGGTTCTCTGTAGTTTTCTTTCTACTATTTGTGTCTGCTGTGTGCTTTCATTGCAAGCCGTTACTTTGCATTGAAAATTTCCACTCGACATACAAAAGAGCTAATAAAATAAGGCCTAGATTTCCAACACATAGAGCAAGAGACACAAAACATCAAGATCCATAAATCAGGTCACTGATGAAATGAGCCCTATATTATTGGGGTGTCATGATGATCATTGGGTGTGGGTGATGGTATGCTTCTTCCAAATTTTCATTGAGAGAAGGTACTTAGACTTCTTAGTGTGGCTTGTAGCATCTACTATGTTTAGGAAACCAAACTTCATGAGAAGCTAAAGCATTGATAATTTGTTTTTTTCATATCAGAATATTGATTGCTAATAATTGGCAGCAGTTGTTGTCCAGGATCTGTTGATTGACGTCATTTTTTGTCAACCTTCAATTTGACATAGGAAAAATAGCAGTCCTCAGTATTTAGAAGTATACAAACTTCCCAAATCCTGGAAATTGTTTGAATGCTTTGTTATGGCAGGAAATTGTTTGAATGCTTTGCATTTGCTTGATGTCCAATATATATTTCCTTGTAGTATCACTCATTTTTAATTGACTTTCTTTCAGTAAACCTTTTGCAATATCCATTTTTTGCATATGCTTGCAAAGGCAGTGAATGATGAGTTCTTTAGTTTTTTCCAGAATCATATTTCATGATGAAAACAATGAAGCACAAGGAAGGATGCTATGTCACATGGTTTGTGTGTTTTCTGAATTTGACGACAATGGAAGACATAAATTTGGTAAGAGTAGAACCATGATAAATTTCCTTGCAAGTTTGTCCATGTAGATATTTCAAGTTTGACCAAATACAATTTCCCTACGGGGCTATACATACTGAAATTGTAAATAGCAGTAGCAAACACAATATAATAACAAAATACAATGTTTTGTCTCCTTAAATCGGAAAAGGAAAACAAAAACTAGGTTTTCATCACACATCCCATTCTTCAGACGTCTGCTACAATGAATATTATGCATATAGTGAAGATTGTTCACAACCGAACTTTAATAGATTATTTGCTATTTATTACAAAAGATTGTTACTTTTTCTATGTGTGGGTATGTTTATTTTGGGTGCTTCTTAATGTTTTGCATCCCTAGTCGATGTTGAATTTCTTCTATTTTTTAGAAATTAAACTTTAAGAAATGGTTGGTATTGAATTAATATGTACTAAAATAGAATTGAATTGCTTCAACTAACTATTTCCATTGTGTATGACAACATGCACATGTGGAGGATATGGAATATATTCCTAGATTTGTTCATATACTGGATGATGCTCCATGATTAGGGCATAGTTACTAATGATAGAGGTAGCTGCTACAGGAATCCAAAACAAGCTAGAAAATCCTCCTCCTGATGTCGATATCACTTCCCGGTACTCCTAGGGCTAAGAATAGGTGCACCCTATCTCTAATGATGAAACAAACCTATAGATTAGGGTGGTTCCTCTGAAATTTTTCATGAGACAAGGCATACTTCAGACCGAGGAAGAGTGTGTCCCTAAATTTATGAGACTCTTCTAAGGAATAACCAAATGCAAGTGAGCACTAAACTTCTTAGGATATCTGAGGTGGCTTACAAACTATGCTATGGACTATTTCTCACAACACAGGCAGTCCATAGCATAGTTTGTAAGGGGAAAAAACATAATGATGAATGAAATATGGTGTAAGGGGAACAATAATGGAGTGATCACACAAATATACAGATTCATTCTAATCTAAATAGCCAAACTATCAATGGAAAGCTCATGTAGCTTTAGTTTAGTGAGAAAGATCAGTTTTAGTAATGTGTTTGCAAAAAGAATAAGTTAGCCTCTGCCATATAATTTTCAATCAGGTACTATATTTGCATAAGTTCTTGAAGCCCTTTATAGAAAATTTTTATCATTGTTTTCTTTAGTGGAACTGAGTAGCTTCTGATGACTCAATTTTGAAAGAAATCCTTCTGATTTTAAGTTAGGTAGCCATAATTTGCCTTAAAGGCCATGTAAAATGAACTAACAAGATTCAGAGGAATCCATAACCCTAGAGAAGCAACACAACTATGTTCACATATGAATTAACCATAGATAATTTATAAAATAACCAAAATAAGGTGTATTCATCAATTGTAGTAAACGTCCATATGCACACATGTTTCATGGGTATTGTTTGGGTACGGGTATTGTAAGGATGAAAACTGTCTCATATAGAGATCGTGACGCTGATTTGTTAGGACAGTTGAGCCCCTTGGGTGGTGCAAGGAATGATAAAAGGAGAGGTTATGTGAGTTTGGCAAGTGTGCCAATTGGCACGTTTCCGAGTGAGTTTGACACGTTTTGACCAATTGGTGAGTCTTGGGTGAGTATCCGTCCTGGGAATGATTTGTCAAAATTCGCGAAGACTGGTGAGTCTTCCATGAGTCTCACAACTATGCTTGTGAGTCTCACAACTATGTTGTGAATGATATCCACCTTCTAATGCAAATCGTTCTCTCTTGTGCAAAATTTTTCCCATAATAGAAGTGGGCAAAGTTTTCATATAATCTAGGTTTCTTAGGAAGATAACATGAACTTACCTTGCAAAAGAAACATTATGCTTCTCCTCATCCTTCTCCTTTATGAGGCTGCATTCCTCAAACGTTTTTTTTGGGTATTAAAATGTGTTTAATTATCTAGACCCAAACTTGACTGCCAATATACAATATTGCCTTTGCCAATGTACAATATTGCTTTTGAGAACTCAAATCCTCCTCTTATTACTTTATTCCAAAGAAAAACCTTGTAGGATTCCCCCCCACTTTAGTATAGTTTTTTTAAGGAAAACCTTGTAGGATTCCCCCCTCTTAAGTGTAGTTTTTTTTTCCAAGGTAAACCTTGTAGGATTCCCCCCTCTTAAGTGTAGTTTATTTTCCAAGGTAAACCTTGTAGGATTCCCCCCTTCTTCCATCGAATATTTGGATGAAGGCAAGATCAAGTGTTGATCATGATAGTAGTTGGTAACCTAATGAGACTTAACAAGGCTCAAACCTTAGTTGGACTAGAACCAAAGACCTTACGATGAACTCTGTCTTGAAACAATATGTTCTAACCAATTGAGCTAATCCATTGGGCTCTCCCCATACTACATATTACAAAGGTAGAAAAGATAATTTTATTATTGTCCAACAAATGACCACAAAAGTAGGTCACTGGGACTAAAAGGTACATCTCGAGTAAATACAACGTCAAAATGAAAAATCAAGTCTTATATGAATATTGAAAATAGAAAGATAAATAAGTATGTCTAGCCAAGAGTGAAATATTTAGACAAAAGAAGATACAAAAGAAGGGTACAAGTACAACCAAGCCTCCAAGCTAAAACAAATGAGAGGATGCTGAGGTTTGTTAGCATTGGAGTTGTCTATTGAGGATGAGTGAAGAGGTCGCAATACATGGTCCTCATTAGAAATGTCGATAGTTGTAGAGGGGGGGCAATGTCCCTTAGGGTAGTGGTTGTGACAGAGAGGGCCTAACTATCTAATATTAGGGGGAGCACAAGAATGAGGTAAATCAACTCTCCTAACATCCAAGGCTATGGGAATGAACTTCTTGATAGAAGGTTGGTTGCTTGAGCAAACTTGAGGAGTGGTGCATTGGTACTTTGGATCCGCCTAGAGATCATATTTTCAGCTTAGCTGGTAGTGTGCACTCTTTTTCTTAGAGATGAAACATAGGTCTTAAAAAGGTTGGTTGACCCCTTGAGGGGGGTGGTGGAAATGTAACGTGAATTTGTATAGGAGTCTCCTTAGTGCTCCCACTTGGTATTGACATCAATGTTACGTCAGGGAAATTGAGTCCTCTTTAGAGCATGGTCCTGCTTGGGCTCCTCCATGTTTATCCTATCACAAGACTCCCAAAGAATTAGACCATATAGAACGGGCATTGCAAAGAAATTTTATGTTCAAGAAATTATCAAAGGCACAATCTGAGATGTTATATGAATGCATGGAAAAGGTTCAAGTTGGTGCAAGAGATGTTGTTATCCAACAGGTGGAGAAGGAAATTGTTTCTATATTGTTCAAAAAGGAGAGTTTGAAGTCTTTATTTCCAAGGAAGGTAGTCCCGGGGAGGAACTTGGCACAATTGTGCACCGCTACAGTTCTAATAACTTTTCATGCTTTGGGGAGTTGGCACTTATGTAGATTATTTGCTATTTGTTACAAAATATTGTTACTTTTTATGTGTGTGGGTGTGTTTAGTTTGGGTGCTTCTTAATGTTTTGCATCCCCATTCGATGTTGCATTTCTTCTATTTTTTAGAAATTAAACTTTAAGAAATGGTTGGTATTGAATTAATATGTACTGAAATAGGATTGAATTGCTTCAACTAACTATTTCCATTGTCTATGACAACATGCACATGTGGAGGATATGGAATACCTTCCTGTATTTGTTCATATACTGGGGCATAGTTACTAATGATAGAGGCAGCTTCTACAAGAATCCAAAACAAGCTAGAAAATCCTCCTCCTGATGTCGATATCACTTCCCCGGTACTCCTAGGGCTGAGAATAGGTACACCCTATCTCTAATGATGAGACAAACCTGTAGGCTAGGGTGGATCCTCTGGAATGCTCATTCATTCTCACAATGCTCCAAGCCCTTAATCTTGAGGCCTTCATTTCAGCTCTTTGAAAACCTGTTTTTCCAATGCCCTAATGTGTCTTTCCATTAATGGTATCAAATCTCAAAAGATTTGCATGTTAAATATATTTGCTAGGGTTTCCTACCAACAACACTGTATATAATGGTAGTCAATGCATTAGGTAATTTTTATTACAAAAAAGTGCAAGCCTTGGCAGAATATGATTCATCCCTCTTCCTAGACATAGGGACCTAACGATATCAATGGCCATTTTTCTTATGAATCCTTTCTTCCCATTCAAGAAGATGAAACTTCTTATTGATCCACTATCGTTTGCCTCAAGTTTAAACACCTTCTGCTTGGCATCAAGTTTTAATATGAAAAGGAAAAAATTGTTGACAACAGAGCATCAAGCCCATTTCAGAAATGGCTATGCTAGATGACACCATGTGGTGTGAATTCAACCTAGGTAAATTTTTAAATATCTTGGAATTTTTTTTCCTTTTCAAGCCTCCCTAAAGAACATATTGGTAGTTTGTGGTTGATAGCATTGAAAAGAAGGTAGCAAAATGACACCCAGCCACTTTCATTAACGACACAAAATGAAAATTGCACTAAAGATCCTAGTTGCCAACCATGTCCAGTATTCATCTTGCTGAGACCTTCGGCAACTACTTATGCTAAGGTTGAAAAACGTTTTTGCAACTTCCTCTAGATTCTAGACCAACTCAGACCAATAAATATGCTCCATAAGGTAAACTAAAGTATTTGTTGCACTGCTATGCTAAAGGTGGAATGAGAACTATCAACGAGTGAATAGGCCTGAATTTTCAATGCCTTTTCATTACTCAAGCCATTCTTAAAACTGGCGGGATTATTTTTTGTTTCCAAGATGCATTAGAAAGCCTGGGAGGTGTCAAACTCTTTCTATATTAGAAAGTGCAATGTTTGAGGTTTGGTATTTATGTGAATGAGCATTCCCTACAGTGATCCCTCATCACACTAAATGAAGGAAATCCCTTTGCTAAAATTAATTCATCTTTGATTAGATCTTTTCTCATGCTTCACAATGCCTCCTTTTTAAGTCTAGTGTCAAGACTCCGATAAATTTTGTTGAAAGATTGGCCATGGCCATATAAGAAGATTCTCACTAGGTATAAACTAGTCGAAGGCCATAGTTGGCTTAGAATTGCTCCATTGTTTTTATTTTTTGCTAAACAAGATATGGAAAACTCATTCTAAGCTCGACACTTGGCCTTTTCAACTTTGGTCAATTTGGAAATCACAGCTTGAGCCAAGAAAAGCTATATTGCTTGATGGTTTGTTCATAGGGGATTGGTTGTAGGAAAGCACATTTTCCATTTCAAGTCGGCTCAATCACCGTCTCCTTTTTCTGCCCAAGGCAAGATACTAAAGAATATCTTTGGGTTTTGTCATAAAGCTCAGACTGCCTAGGAATGGGAAGAAAGATATTTCAAGCAGTGACATAATGAACAGGAATAATGACTTTGAAAGAAGTAATGCATACACACAGCTCTCTTTGAAGGAAACTCTGTTATCATGTTTTTAAAATTTAGAATGGATATTTGATTTAATCTCTGAAAAAACAAACACCGCTATTCTCTAGACATAAGTAGCCAAAAATTGCATTTCCATGGGCTTTAAAGATCTCCATTATGGCCAATTTTTCATTACATATCCAAATACAGGTGGAGAGGTATTCTTTAGATTTTGATCATCTACAACGAATGATTTTGTATTGAAGCATGGGACCTAGCATGATGAGCCACATCACATAAAAGCACTTGATGTTCCATCCGTGCATCCCTTCATAGATATCTAGACATTGTTCATGCCATCCCAAGCCCCCGATAAAGGGTTGGGTCGATTAGTGAGGGAAAGGAAGGAAGGTCTACAAATCTGGTCTTATGGTGGCCTCTTTACTCCCTAATACAATAACAACTTCCCAAATATCTTGCTTTCACTCTTGCAATTTGAATTCCCGTGGCCGGATGTAGAATTGTGTTGGACCATAAGTTTTCCAATTGATGAGTTGTGCTTGTTGCTTTCCTTTCCCAAGTTGGGAATCCCTAAAGTGTCTCTTATCTGACACTCAATTTTAGATGAAGAATTTCAGATCAGATGATGTTTTCTTTTAATGATATATTGGTGGGATCAGCAATCACAAAGTCTTATTCATTGTAGCAAAGAATTGTCATTTCCAAATATTCCCATCTAGCACATTCAGGCAATGTAAACACAATTCTTCAATAATATTTGTAAGTTTGCTTGCATTCTCTGCTGTTGCATTTAGAAGTTTACAGTACATTTTTCCAATTGGTTTATAAGTGTTTGTTATATGGTGTACACTTGGTTTTATGAGATCTGAAATAGAATAAGATATCTACATGAAGATAAACAATACAACACGAATCCAGAATTGATGGGAAATGGTAAAATTATGCTACAACAGTAAACTCCCAAATATGTGTCAAACACCACAACCAAGTTGACTTCTATAGGTTCATCCTAAGTCAAAGATACTCATAAAGTAAGCTACAACAGTGTATAAAACCAAGTGTTGATGTAAGTCCATAACCACCTCATCAGATAGATTGGAAAAAAATATAATAAATATATAACAATGCTACCACTAAAGGCAGTGGTCCAGTTTGGGTTCAAACAGTGGGTAACTAATTGGCATCTAAAGTGTTTGAAGAAAGCATTGGACCAGACTAGTAGCCATAATAGTGGGGAAAATGTTAGCCAGTATCTAAGTGGGATATTACATGATTCTCTGCTCAAATCTGAATATACAGAGTGCTTAGTCCCACCAAATTGACCTTACTGCTATTTTGGAAAGGTAATCATCATAAAACATCCCCCATGCTTTTAATGAAAATCGCCTTAGACCTTTTACTATTGTTCAGAATGGTTTTTTGTTGTTTGCATTAAATCAGGGAAAAGGCCAAGTTATCCTTCCATGCAAGACAAAACTGTTGATTTTGAGATTCAACGTTTTCCCACATTCTGCTAGCTCTGCTCTACTAATGTTGTTGGTATTTCTGGGGGTATTCTTTTTGCATGGAACCTGTTGTTGCTACAACATCCCCCCCTAGATTTTTGAAAAAATAATGGGGCCCCTCCTCTATTTTTGAAAAAGAGTCCCGCCTAAAGATATTTGGACATCATAATCTCTCCTTAGTTTTTTCCTTGAAAATGGTCTTTACCTACCTTAATTTTTGAGTTATGTCTTTTTTGCCTAAGTAAAACTCAAGATTTTGGGCCGCATCGGCGGAAGCTCTGAGCTAACCTTACCGCAACGGCGGAAGAGTTGGTCAAAACTTTTCAAAACCATGGAATCAAAAGAGCTAAGTCAACTCGCGGCAAAAACTTATCTTAAAACCTCCGAAAGGGCGAAACCTTTGATCAAGTGGGCCCGTGGCGGAACAGATTCATCAAGTTTCTCTCCGCAGCGGCAGGAGTTTTCATCTAACTCTTCCACAAATATAAAGAAACGTACCAATAAGTCATCTTTGCGGGAAGACTCGTCTATCTTTCCCGAAATAGCGAAGGTCTTCAAGAAAATCTTCCGCATCGGCGGGTTAGAGTGGCACATTTTCGAAAGAACTCAGCTAACTTTCCCACAAAGGCAGACAAACTCACTTAAGTTTGCCGATGCGTCACGGAACACTTCTTCTTTGTGGAAAAACTCATCTTTTCTGTCCACAGGAGATGGAAACCTTAACCTAGTCTTTCCGATTTTGGGTGATTGGTATTTATTGAGAAAAGGTTGATTTGACCCATCCGTACGCTGCCTTAAGTCCCCTTTTAATGGCTTGCAACCACCCTAATAATGGTTCGCACATACCCGTTTTTAATATATAGGGGGTGAACCCCATTGGTGTTCATTGTCTTTCGTCGCCCAAAGCTCTCTTCCCCGTTTCCGTTTAAAGTCAGAAAGCACGTTCTAGGCTCGTAGGCTCTGCAACAAATGTCGGCATCCGCATAACGTTCGTCCCTTCACAGGTTAGTACCTTGGAAGACCTTGTTATAATGTGTTCTTAACGTTTAAAGGGGCATGATCCGTCACTCTTTCTCGTTTTAATCCTAGCCATGGCGGGACTCTCAGAGTAATCATGGCTATAGCCAACCCATGTGCACCCCGACTAAGACATATTAGAGCCCTAAAATGTGGACATAAAAGGCTGTAGAACCTCAAGCACCCACCACTTAAGTGTTGGAAGAACCGACAGCATACCTCTGGTCATCGTAAAAGCCACTTGCTTAGTAATTTCAAGACCAACCTTGCCCGTCCTTACATCCAGTTATAAGCATTTTCGCGACTGTGGAGTTTTTACGCCTTCTTCTGCATTTTAAGGCCGATTAATATCATGTCTTTTATAAGAACGTAGAATACCTAGGCCTAATCTATGTGCATTTCTCTCATAGTTCATCGTATACATTATCAACAGCAGAAGTAACCGAACTAAGGTTTTTCACAAGATTATAAAAATGGCATGTGAACGAAATATTTTAAAACAATGAGACGAGCAGGAATTAGGAGTTCTGGTTGGCATTTGGATATTATCATTATAAGTAGGATGCTGGTTTGGATTGTTAACGTTGCATCATATATTCTTATTCATGTCTGATTGTTGAACAGGATTTTCAAAAAATGGCTAAAGGTGGCAAGAGAAAATCAAAGGCAACCGACGAAAGCACAAGAGTAGAAACTACATTCCAGGATACAAAGTGCACCATAGGCGTGCCTCCAGAAGTAAACTAGGGAGACGTATACCGCATGATAAGAGATCAGGACTTACTTGAAGCTCTTCTTGAGGAGGAATATTTATATCAAAAACATCCGAAACTCTTGTATATCCAAGGCGGCCACACGTCTAGAACTCTTCCTGTGCTCGGAAGTAATTGGATGGGTTTTGTAGCATGCGAACACTGAGACACGAGTTATAGTAGACAACAAAGGAAAAGGGCTTTTGCCTCGTTTCTATAACATCCAGGAAAATCCGCAAAAATTTAAAACTTATTTATGTGGACAATAAATGTTATTTAATAATGCGGAATAGAACAATGCATGAAATGTTATCTATATTTAACTGTGCTGTACACATCACTACTGTTGTTGTTTAATAGATGTTGAATTGATTGTTTGACTAATGTACTTTTGTTTGATTGATGAAAGGGTCCTTCAGACGCCCCGAGGCTTACTTAGCATTTGTGCTAATGCATGTGAATTCGTACTTGTGACAGATTGACAGGTAAGAGATAAAAGTTGCGAAAGTAATCAACAGTTTATCAAAGAAGATCTACAATGTTTCACAACACAGTGTTGTATACAAATTTATTTGCTTTCCATTCATGTTGGCTGTATGTAACGGCCTATCTTCTACCTTCTTGATGGTATTGTGGAAGTTCTATATTAAACTGTTTGTTAAAATGTCTAGGATCCACGTCCTGTGATAACGGTGTTGGTCTAAAATTAAATCTCTTCATAAAGTGTGTATGTGTAAATCTAAAATCGTTCAATAAGTATGTCTCTAGGGTCTATTTTTAAGTGTTTACACAATGACTATCCGATCTTTGCAAGAATAGAGTTGTTGGAATTTTTAACCACTATCATAATTATATGAATGTGAGTGGTGTGCTTTGTAAGACCCTACATGGTACTTACATGTTTCTATAAACACCTTTTGATTTCTAATTGTACACCCCCTCTCATTAAATATTTAATGACTATCTTGCAATTAGTATGAGTTATGTACAATTCCTATGATCTATGTGCAAAGCAATATACAATATGTGCAAAACTATATACATTGTATAGTAGGGTGACAATATGAACATGATCACAATGGGTACTAGATTACCTATATGATAATATGCATTGTTGTAATACTATTTGATTGATGAAAACTATGTAAATATTTAATATGTGAAACACATGCATGAGCGATATGTATGTAAACATTAATTCATATAATTGCTAACTTTAAGGCCTTGACAGGGTTTATATGATTTTGACTTTACCAAAGAAATGTATTGTGAATTGAATGCCGTATGGTGAATGATCACTTTATAGGTTAGCAAGTGTAATAGTAACTTCTGCATTGAATGCCACAACTAATGAATTAAGTGGAAGTCCAACATGGGTTGTACAGTAGGATTGGTTCACGTGGTAGCTTCATGGTGTAACGATTCAATTGCTGAGTTGTAACATCATACAAGTTAAAGGCTGCCGAGTTGGCTCATGCATGGTTTTTTGGTGGTGATGGCTCAATTAATGTGATGGGTAGTTTGTAAGTTTTCGTAAACTCCACCATAGTTCTTTGACGTCGATCTAGTGAGGTTTTCAAAGTGTTGGTTAAACCCTACTTGGCATTTGGTAATATCATGTTTAATATCAACTTCTTGTTTGATGGTCGTGGCTCTGCAATGGCCGACAGGCCAAGGGTTTTGTAAGTTTTTTCTATTAAGCAAAGAGTTGTGAGGCCAAGGTTTTGAACCCATGACCCGTGAGGGAGTAAGAAGCCGAACTCTCAGTCTTTGTTATAGTAGAAAATCTGTCGAGGTTATAGTTAGTGATGTTTATCTGATGTGTTCCAACCATCAAACCTGTTGTAGATTTATTTGAGAGTGAAGGATAAAAACCAACCACCTGCCATGGTCATTTCAGGTCTCGCCATCTGCTTAGTTTGTTTCCTTGGAATATGGTGGCTTGTGTTGGGTTTCAACAAGCCCCGGTGTTTGATAAAAAGTGACATCCAAACCGTTACGCCTGTCTCGTGATTGCTACTGCTACTTGGCCAACTATTTCGAAGGTAATGTATTCCCTGTAGCGTTTTATTTTTGTTTATTCGAAACAGTAGCTTATCGGTTTGTCTAAAACTGAGTTTTTATTTTTTTGAAAGATAATGGTTTAAACCACTTGGGAATCATTAGATGGCTGTAGCTATACCCATCTGGTAAGCCTCAACAATGTCTTGAGACTCTGTATAGATGAGATGGCCGACTGTTTAAAATTTTGTCTGTTGTGTTTTCAACTCGGAGAGTTTGAAAATAGGGTTTCTAAACCCTTTCCTTTTCTTTAAAAGTTTAGGGAGGTTAATACCTCAACCCACAGGCAATGTCATCAGGAAAAATCTAACTGTTCTTTGTTAAAAATTGAGCTCCGTTGAGTTGGTTGAATGTTTTAAACTTCTCGATTGTAATCGCCATGCTTTGCATCATCTTGGACTTGACCCATGAAGATAATCTGTAGTTCGTTGTCGATATAAAAGAATGGGTTTAGGGTTTAGCTATGGGTTTCAAACTTGGCACGTCTTTTGTTTGAGAGAGTCTTTTAGACTCTGTTGATATGATAATACACTATAATTTGCCAAAATTTAGATGGTTGTAACTGTTTTGTATTGTAAGTTTATGGATGTTTCTAAAATAAAATCGCGTGTAAAGTATGTATGAATAATAACATTGTTACTGTTTAATAAGTCGATGGTTTTTGAATATATAGTAGGTTTCGGCCAATGCCTCCATTTCAACTATGTTAATAATTTAAGTGGTACAACTATGAACCTAGCTTGGTTTAGGGTTTATACAAGATTAGAGTGTATAGAATGATGATGGCTGTTGATAAGTGTATTATGTTTGACTTTGCTTTACAGTTATATATTCTTTTAAACCCTGGAGATGATGTTTAAAATCTATCTATTCGATCTACAGTAATGATGTGGAAATTGAAAAGTTTACTATAGCTAGGGATTGATAACTCTGTTTATGAATTTGGTAGAAATAACAAATGTCTTTATTTTTACTGTGGAAATATGATTTAATATAAATGTAGAAATGTGAATGGAAAATACTTGATGTCTATAGAAGAATATCATTCTGCTATATTTTGAAATTAAATCTTTATACTGTTAGAACATAATATAATTAATTGAAAACAATGATATTTATAAACAGAATTATTGTATATAAACTATGAATACAGCTAAATAAAAATAGTTAGTAATTAGAGTACTGAGATATAAATACATGAATTTAATAAGAAGTAGAAACTTTATAATAAATTAAATCTTTCCATTCACTTGGCTATTTGCCTATCAGACTTATCTATTTTTAATCAGTTTCTGTACTGGAGTACGATGCTGTTCCTTTTTGCATGGGGAAAAATACAGAAACAATTCTCTTTCAATCATTTCACATTTATACAGAATCTTTAACTTATACAGGAAACTGAAATTACTTATAAATTAAATAGAGAAGATTTAATAAACAACAGAACTGTAATATGCAAAATAGATAACAAAAATTAAAAATAAAACAGATAATACAATAGAACCTGTAACTGATGATAGGGCCTACAAACACCCGAGGAGGCCTGTTCCTCCCAACCTGCTTCAGAAGAAGCAGCTCAACTGCTGAATTTTAATGAACCCTCGAGCTTGCTTACTGATCCAGTAAGTGGGTGGAATCTGTGTAGAAGCAAGGCACTCAAAACACCTTCTCCACTTGGCATCAACCTCCTGAAACAAATGCCTTCTCCACTCAGCATCAAACTCCTGAACTCAATAAGAGTTTGGCAGTCTCACAACATGATCAACAATAGCATATCCCCTCATCAAATCTCTTGGGTGCAAACACAGTAAAACTCCAAGGTAAATTTGCTCGTCAGGAAAAGTGATGAACCTCAGTTCAATATTTGATGGCTATTATATAGACTGCCTAGGTCTTTTAGTGGTCAATTTGGAATAAATGAGCCTCAAGCTCCAGTCCCATCTTTCAGGGCACTATGACCACATTTCAAGGGAGTTGTCCCATACCAACAGCTAGTTAATTGCATCATGATGCTGCCACTTGTCCATTGCCTTCTACCCCAGATTCCATTCCACCTAGTGGATCAGTAACCACTCTTCCCACAGTCCTCTTAGGTGATTGTCTCCTATTTTATTTATTAAATAATAATATACTATGCAAATTACAGTCATTCTTGGACACCTGTCCATTATAAACTTTACAATAAAAGTTATCATAATGTTTTTAAACACAAAATGTTTTCTAGCTTAAAGGGTATGTTACAAACACCCCCTCTTAAGCTCAACATCGTCCTCAATGTTGCTTATTCATCATCAAGTTCCTCATGGAATAGAACTGGATATGCTTCCCACATATTACTTTCCAGTTCCCAAGTAGCTTCATCAGGGCTAAGGTGCTTCCATTGCACCTTTACCTGCCCTATGGTGCGATTCCAAAGCATAATTTCCCTCCAGTCTAGAATACAGTCCGGTTCCACCTAAAAATATCCTTTGGGTTCCACCTTCAATTTCTACCATGGATGTTTGATGGTCCACTTGATGGTTCTCCAATGATGCATTTATCCTGGGCATTTCTCTTGTGATATCTCCAACTGTAGGTTCTTCTTGCATAATATGTATGTTGTTGGTTGTCCTCTTGTTGCGTGGGAAATATGCTCTCTTGTGTGGTCCGCCGCATTCATAGCACTTTATGGGTCCTTTATGTTCAGCATACCTATTGTTATTGTTGTTATTATTATTGTTGTGATTATTAGCTACATTTCTTGCAGCAGTAGTGTTTTGAGATGTATTATTTCGATAATTATTAGGAAAATTTCTGTTATTAAAGTTTTTCTTAAAACCTCCAGCATTCTGATTAAAGTTCTTCTTTTTATAGTCATACTGATTTGTTTTACTATTCTTCTAGCCAGTTGTTCCTTCTCTTTTTCTATTTCGGTCAAAACAAAAATTTTCCTTCCTCATGGCCTCTTCCAAAGTGGAAGGATTATCCTACTCAATATGATCTTTTATATTAAACGGTAAACAACTAAGAAACCTTTGTACTTTAGGTTTTTCCTCAACCATGTAGGGTACGTACCTCAGCAAGCTAAGAAACTTGCTGCACAGTTCTTTCATGTTCATTGTACCCAACTTTAAGTCGTAAAACTCCTTCGATTTATCCTCAAAATACTATTCAGACAAGAATTTTTTTTTAAACAAACTTTTAAACATAGTCCAAGTTACTTCTTTTTCTTTTATGCTCTTGATTCTTTTAAGATCTTGCCACTAGATATATGACTTTCTGGTCAGATTGTAAATAGCCATCTTGGCTTTCAGTTGAGAAGAGTAGTCATAAATATTAAAGTACTTCTTCATTCCAGACATCCAAGATTCTGATGTCTCACCCTTCTCACTTTTGCCATTAAAAGTAGGTGGCTTAATCTTTTTAAATTCACCGGTAATCTGTTCATGATGCTTATGTTTTCTCTTTTTAGAGCAGCACTCACTGTCACTGCTGTCATAATTTACATCATTATTACTTGAATCAGACTTAGAAGATGAGTAACTATTCCTTTTATCGTTGTTTTCTTATGCTTATGTTGGTGGGACATGATTTCAGAATCAGCTCTAAATTCTGTTTTTCTGCCTCTTTCATCACTGTGACAGTTTCCTTTTAAATTATGCTGTAACTCTTCCTGTGCCTTTAGGATCCGTTCATTTTCTTCTTTAATAGCTTTTAACTCATATTTGAAATCCTGCATAGTGCGTAAAATATCAGAAGACTAGTTGTTTAACTCAACGTAAATTTCTTCAGTGTTATTATGATTAATTCGATTATTACGAGGAGATCTGTCCTTTGCTGATTCCTCTGGTATTTCCATACTTGCAATTAAAAGTAAATATGTTATGTGCAAAGATGAAATTAAATTTCAAAAGTTAGTAACATAAACTTTCTCATTTATTTTTCTGTTTGTGCGCATGAGCCTCATTCAGGCCTAAATTTTGAACTTGCGCTCTGATACCACATGTAACATCCCGGAAAATCGCAAAAATTTAAAACTTATTTATGTGACAATAAATGTTATTTAATAATGCGGAATAGAACAATGCATGAAATGTTATCTATATTTAACTGTGCTGTTACACATAACTACTGCTGTTGTTTATAGATGTTGAATTGATTGTTTGACTAATGTACTTTTGTTTGATTGATGAAGGGGTCTTTCGGACGACCCGAGGCTTACTTAGAATTTGTGCTAAAGCATGTGAATTCGTACTTGTGACAGATTGAGAGGTAAGAGATAAAAGTTGCGAAAGTAATCAACAGTTTATCAAAGAAGATCTACAATGTTCACAACACAGTGTTGTATACAGATTTATTTGCTTTCCATTCATGTTGGCTGTATGTAACAGCCTATCTTCTACCTTCTTGATAGTATTGTGGAAATTCTATATTAAACTGTTTGTTAAAATGTTTAGGATCCACGTCCTGCGATAATGGTGTTAGTCTGAATTAAATCTCTTTATAAAGTGTGTATGTGTAAATCTAAAATCGTTCAATAAGTATGTCTCTAGGGTCTGTTTTTAAGTGTTTACAGAATGACTATCCGATCTTTGCAAGAATAGAGTTGTTGGCATTTTTAACCACTATCATAATTATATGATGTGAGTGGTGTGCTTTGTAAGACCCTACGTGGTACTTACATGTTTCTATAAACACCTTTTGATTTCTAATTGTACACCCATCTCTTTAAATCTTTAATGACTATCTTGCAATTAGTATGAGTTATGTACAATTCCTATGATCTATGTGCAAGCAATATACAATATGTGCAAACTATATACATTGTATATTAGGGTGACAATATGAACATGATCACAATGGGTACTAGATTACCTATTTGATAATATGCATTGTTGTAATACTATTTGAATTATGAAAACTATGTAAATATTTAATATGTGAAACATATGCAACGAGTGATATGTATGTAAACATTAATGCATATAATTTCTAACTTAAGGCCTTGACAGGGTTATATGATTTCGACTTTACCAAAGAAACATATTGTGAATTGAATGCCGTATGGTGAATGATCACTTTATAGGTTAGCAAGTGTAATAGTAACTTCTGCATTGAATGCCACAGCTAACGAATTAAGTGGAAGTCCAACGTGGGTTGTATAGTAGGCTTGGTTCATGTGGTAGCTTCATGGTGTAACGATCGATTGTTGAGTTGTAACATGATACAAGTTAAAAGCTACTGAGATGGCTCCTGTGTGGTTTTTGGTGGTGATGGCTCAATTAATGTGATGGGTAGTTTGTAAGTTTCATAAAATCCACCATAGATCTTCACCGTCGATCTAGTGAGGTTTTCAAAGTGTTGGTTAAACCCTACTTGGAATTTGGAATATGATGTTTATTGTGAACTTCTTGTTTGATGGTCGTGGCTCTGCAATGGCCGACAGGCCGAGGGTTTGTTGGTTTTTCTATTAAGCAAAGAGTTGTGAGGCTAGGGTTTTGAACCCGTGACCTGTGAGGATTAAGAAGTCGAACTATCAGTCTTTGTTATAATAGCAATCTGTCGAGGTTTATAGTTAGTGATGTTTATCTGATGTGTTCCAACCGTCAGACCTGTTGTAGATTTATTTGAGAGTGAAGGATAAAACTAACCACCTGCCATGGTTGTTTTAGGTCTCGGCATTGCTTAGTTTGTTTCCTTGGAAAATGGTGGCTTGTGTTGGATTTCAACAAGCTCCGGCGTTTGATAAAAAGTGACATCGAAACTATTACGCCTGTCTGGTGAGTGTTGTTGCTGCTTGGTCAACTATTTCGAAGCTAATGTATTCCCTGTAGTGTTTTATTTTTGTTATTCGAAACAGTAGCTTATCGGTTTGTCTAAAACTGAGTTTTTGTTTTTTAGAAAGATAATGGTTTAACCACCATGTTTATGTGTTTGTTTGCAGGTAATGTTTCCTAAGTATTCTCCTGTTTGGGTGTCATTAGATGGCTGCAGCTATACCCATCTAGTAAGCCTCGACAATGTCCTGAGACTCTGTATAGATGAGATGGCCGACTGTTTAAAATTTTTTCTGTTGTGTTTTTAACCCGGAGAGTTTGAAAATTGGGTTTGTAAACCCTTTCCTTTTCTTTAAAAGTTTGGGGAGGTTAATACCTCAACCCACAGGCAATGCCGTAAGGAAAAATGTAACTGTTGTTTGTTAAAAATTGAGCTCCGTCGAGTTGGTTGAATGTTTTAAACTTCTCGATTGTAATTGTCATGCTTTGCATCATCTTGGAATTGACCCATGAATATAATCTGTATTTCGTTGTCGATATAAAAGAATGGGTTTAGGGTTTAGTTTTGGGTTTCGAACTTGGCACGTCTTTTGTTTGAGAGAGTCTTTTAGACTCTGTTGATATGATAATACACTATAATTTGCCAAACTTTAAATGGCCGTAATTGTTCTGTATTGTAAGTTTATGGATGTTTCTAAAAGGAAATCATGTGTAAAGTATGTATGAATAATAGCACTGCTACTATTTAATAAGTCGATGGTTTGTAAATATATAGTAGGTTTCGGCCAATGCCTCCATTTCGACTGTGTGAATAATTTACGTGGTACAACTATGAACCTAGCAAGGTTTAGGGTTTAGACAAGATTAGAGTGTATAGAATGATGATGGCTGTTGATAAGTGTATTTTGTTTGACTTTGCTTTACAGTTATATATTCTTTTAAACCCTGGAGATGATGTTTAAAATCTATCTATTCGATCTACAGTAATGATGTGGAAATTGAAAAGTTTACTATAGCTAGGGATTGATAACTCTGTTTATGAATTTGGTAGAAATAACAAATGTCTTGATTTTTACTGTGGAAATATGATTTAATATAAATGTAGAAATGTGAATGGAAAATACTTGCTGTCTATAGAAGAATATCATTCTGGTATATTTTGAAATTAAATCTTTATACTATTAGAATAGAATATAATTAATTGAAAACAATGATATTTATAAACAGAATTATTGTATATAAATTATGAATACAGCTAAATAAAAATAGTTAATAATTAGAGTACTGAAATATAAATACAAGAATTTAATAGGAAGTAGAAAGTTTATAATAAATTAAATCTTTCCATTCACTTGGCTATTTGCTTATCAGACTTATCTATTTTTAATTAGTTTCTGTACTGGAGTACGATGCTGTTCCTTTTTGCATGGGGAAAAATACAGAAACAATTCTATTTCAATCATTTCACATTTATACAGAATATTTAACTTATACAGGAAACTGAAATTACTTATATATTAAATAGAGAAGATTTAATAAACAGTAGAACTGTAATATGCAAAATAGATAACAGAAATTAAAAATAAAACAGATAAGACAATAGAACCTGTAACTAACGATAGGGCCGACAAACACCCAAGGAGGCTTGTTCCTCCCAACCTGCTTCAGAAGAAGCAGCTCAACTGCTGACTTTTAATGAACCCCCGATCCTACTTACTGATCCAGTAAGTGGGTGGAATTTGTGTAGAAGCAAGGCACTCAAAATACCTTCTCCACTCGGTATCAACCTCCTGAAACAAATTCCTTCTCCACTCAGCATCAAACTCCTGAACTCAATAATATTTTGGCAGACTCACACCATGATCAACAACAGCATATCCCCTCATCAAATCTCTTGGGTGCAAACACAGTAAAACCCCAAGGTAAATTTCCTCGTCAGGAAAAGTGATGAACCTCAGTTCAACATTTGATGGCTATTATATAGACTGCCTAGGTCTTTTAGTGGTCAGTTTTGAATAAATGAGCCTCAAGCTCCAGTCCCATCTTTCAGGGCACTATGACCACATTTCAAGGGAGTTGTCCCATTCCAACAGCTAGTTAGTTGCATCATGATGCTGCCACTTGTCCATTGCCTTCTACCCTAGATTCCATTCCACCTAGTGGATCAGTAGCCACTCTTTCAATAGTCCTCTTAGGTGTTTGTGTCCTATTTTATTTATTAAATAATAATATATTGTGCAAATTATAGTCATCCTTGGACACCTGTCCATTACAAACTTTACAATAAAAGTTATCATAATGTTTCTAAACATAAAATGTTTTCCAGCTTAAAGGGTATGTTACAGTTTCACCCATCCTATATCTCAATGGCCTATAAGTTGCCCAAATCCCAGCAGCAGCTTGATGATACATGGTTGGAAGGGATCTAGATGGATAATCTATATATGGCAAAGAAGCTGTTAATTTCAAGCAAGCAAATCAGAAGAAAGGATAATGAGGAGTACGAGGTTCAGAATCTAAGGCCCCATTTCAGACTAATCGCTCTCATGTTAAGCATAATCTTCGGAAGACCCGATGGGATGATGTTCATGCTACAATGGGTTCCTATCATCCACTATGTAGATTTCAAAGGGACAATCTTAAACTAGGCTGATATTCTCTCAGACAACTTGTCATCAGCTATAATAGTTGTACAAGAAGGATTAGTGGAGAGGAAGGCAGAATATTATATGGCCTCTTACTTGATAGATTGTATTGTGGAAAAATTTCCCTTTCCCAAGTTGGGATGCATATGTAACTCGCTGGATGGCTCAGTGTTCATTGCCTACAAAATCTTCTGGGTTAAGAATTACAAAAGCAATTACAAACTCATTTGCAAGGAGTTCATCATGCCCCTATATGAATTAATCTTTAATGAAGAACCCAACTTCCTATCCGAGAATGCCATGGAAGCTTTGGAGAAATATGGTGATTTCTATTTTTCTCTAGAAGGTACCTACATAAGAATGTACGGAGGCTCCAAAGCCCTGTATATCCTACCTAGGTACGCTATGGATTATATAGTCCATAAGGAGATGGTAAGATAGGTATTCATTGATGGAATTGGTAATACCCTGTATAAGGCCAAGAAAGCTACTTTTCCGCCCTTACCCTTCTATGTTAGGGCCTACAAGTTCTTAGGAATTGCAACTGTAAAAAAATTTGTCGCAGAGTTAAGAAGCTTTCATTTTGGAGAAAATATTTTTCACAAGAATGATCGGCGAGGCAAAGCTGCACAACATTGCAAAGAACTCTCCACTCCGTTTGAGTATACTAACTATTATGATCAAGAGGAGGAAGCATATAGGGCGGTTAGCAATAGGACTGAGCTATGGATTTGTCAGATGGGAAAAGGAGGAGCCAGCTTGAGCTCTAATGTTGTGGGGAAAATAGATCAACAGGGAGAAAAGGGTACCGTGGAGACTGTTGAGGCTCTCTTGAAAGAAGAAAAAAGTCTCCTAGAACAAGGAGGCAAAAGAGGATAAACGCCTAGAAGAAGAGACTTTGAGAGTCCAAGCAGCTAAAGCTGAGGAAAAGAGGAAGGAAGAAGAAGGGAGAATCAGATTGGAAAGAAATGCGAAGTAGGAAGAAGATGACACACTAAGAAGGGAGCAGGAGGAAGAGGCACAAAGAAAAGAAGAAGAAGAAAAGAAATCCCAAGAGGATGTTGACCCCAAAAGCCTAGACCTGCAAGACTTAGGTTCCCCCATAAGAGATCTCCCCATTGTCCCATTTACACCCTCAAAAGGCAGTACAATCTCTAAATGGGAAAAGTTTGATTACAACAAGAAAAGAAAAACCATTGTTAAAGAGACAGGTTCCAGTTTGAAAATACCTTTTCGGTCAGACATCGTCACTACACATGAAACCACGATCATGTGGAACATAGAGGAGGCTTCTAAACTCCTAGCATCCATCTCCATAGCCATGGTTACACGGTGACTGTGGACAATTTCAACATACTAGGAGATAAATTGAGTCTAGAAAAGGAGAAGGCACCTCAGTTATAGGAAGCTTTAGTCAAAGAGCAGAATTATACCAATTTGATGATCGAGAGGAGCGATGCTCTCACATCTCAAAAGGAAGAATTAAATGAAACTCTCCAATAGTTGGAAGCTGAAAGGAGAGATCTGGAAATACAAGTAAGGGTGTTAAAGGTAGAAAAGGGAGAACTTGAAGGTAAAAACCTGAAGCTTGAATCAGAGAAGTTTGACAACATTCAAGAGATCGTTGAACTGAAGGAACACATTGAAAAGTTACAAGGAGGCAATGAATTGTTAGAACAGCAATTGGAGCTGGCCAACAACAAAATGGGGGACATTAGCACCTTCCATGAGTAAGCCTGTGAAATACTAAGAAATACCTATGGCTTCCAAGAGCTCCTATCAAAGGAAATATACAAACTAAAAGAAATAATGACCAAGGTCAAGGAAATCAATGTCGAAGCCACCAGGGTTAGGAGGAAGCATGCACGCATCAGTGGAGAAATTAAGAAACACATCGAGTGGAGAGAAGGAAAATCAGAGTTCCTGGCAACTCTTCTCCTTAAGTCTGTTGTTGAATACAGGGTAGGTGTGCGCACCTTAGATTACTCTAAAGATTGTGGAGTGAAATTAGCCACTGTAACCGTAGCTACTTATGAGTGATGTAAGAATTTGTATTCTCAAATTTGAGCCACACAGGAAAGTTGTCAGATGGTCATGCCCCAAAAGATAGAAGAATTCCGAGATAGAGCACAACGTTTATCTGACCTAAATGAAGGGATCAAGGTAGAAAGTCAGTATGTGCAGAAGCTAGACATCTTGACATCAGAAGACCTGCACCAATTTATTAGCCAAGATACTATTCATAAACACTGTCTAGAAGAAAGTCTCCGGGCCACTATGGCAGAAATGATTGTTCTAGCAAAAGAACTTGCCAAGCAAGAAGTGTCTCTCAGGTTTATGATTCCCCTGGTTGGAATAAGTATTGTAAAGGAAGCTAATCAGTGGGAAAATTATATAGCAGAGGTAGATAGGTCACTAGCAACCAACCAAGGTTCGACCTCCAAGAATGTCCTAGTTGTTGCAGTAGTGTTAGAAGAAACACCGACGGTCTCAGAAGCACCCAATTCGACCAAGGATCCAGCTCAGGGATAGCTCACATTCGCCAGCATTCCTCTTGAGTTGTTATTTTATGCATGTACCTTTGAAATATTAAAATGACTTGTGGTCTTTAACTCCCGTTCATTTTTGTAAAGTTATTTGTGATATTTCTCTTTTTGTAATATCAGCACTACAAGACAAATTAGAGGAATATAAACGGTTAGGGTATAGGTGGCAACTCCTAGCACATCTTGTAAAGCTATATATAGCTAATTAGAGGGAGATAGAAGGGACTTTTGGCAGGTGAAAGGACATTTATGTCTTGTATATAAACTATTTCTGCTACATGAATAAGAAAAATCGTTTTGGCTTGTGGAAGCCTGCACAACACTTTGCTTGGGATTGTGTTGGATAATTGTTGAACTATTTCTGCGTCTCTCATACATTTCCTATGATATCTTTCCTGGCTATTGTGAATTAATTCTCTGCTATGAATGGTTTCATTTCCTTTGCAAAATTTCTGTGTTAAATGGGTAGTAGAATGCTTATCTTTATCAAAGCTATCTTGGATAATCTTTATTTCTGTTGTAAATGCTTCTTTCAATTTAACAGCTATCTATGAAGTTCTTGGGTGCATTTCTAGTTTATTACTCATTCTTTAAATTCGCTCCTTATAAGGATAGGTTAATTTAGATTTAAATTAGATTAGCATAGATTCGTTTACCACATGCATTTAATTTAGGGCACATGCATATCATATTAAATACAAAATCTATAACCGGTGGATCGGCCCGAAACTGGTAAAATAAACAAATCTTCAAACCTCACATGGTAGCCGGAATCGTTAACCGGACGGATTCTCCACACCAAACAGTGGGCGATCTAGTTGAGATTGCCTACTAGGGAGAATCCCTTGCTGATTGATGCAACGATATTCGAGGCATCAACAGTTTTTGGCACTAGAAGGAGGGCCACCAGTGCATGGCTAGCAGAAGCGATTCTTTTGTTGGTAGAAATTCCACTGAAAACCCATCTGAAACAGTCATCCTAGAATTTCCAGATCTGGAATCAAGAAATCAAGAAGATCCTAATCCTAAAACAGAACAGCCATAAACATTGTATGTTGTCCCTTTTGAAGAAGTAAATCGCTTCAGGAGACATACTCGCTCGTACGTGAGAATTCTTGGAGGGCTAACCATAGTTCCTCTATTACCCAGAACCAGAGCTCCTCGAAAAATTCCTCAGTGTACAAGGGATTTTGTTCTTGTTCAAAGTCTAGAAGAATTATTAGATTTATCTCTAGAAGAAATCACCGAACCTTTTGACGAAGTTAGACCCGAGATCCCCATGAATCCAGAACAGCGGCACACTCCAAGGCATACTCCTCTTAACTCACCACCACATACACCACCACGTTCTCCGCCGAGAGTCATGGCTATACCTGCATGGAGAGCTAGGGGAGCATTAAATGTAGTCAGACCATTCCATGATTTTCCCAAAAACCCAAAAAAGGTTTTACCTAAGTATGGCCCTAGCAAAGGAATTTCTGCTAAAGACCATCTTAAAAGTTTTTATTTAGCTATAAATATTCTAAATGTGGAATACGAGGACTAGGTTTGTCGTCTCTTTCCTTATACTTTCGAGCCCAAAGTATCTTCCTGGTACTTTAGTTTGCAAGCTGGTTCGATAACAAGTTGGGAAGATTTTGAGAAATGTTTTCTTAGAAAGTATGGCAATTAGAAAACTATAGCTACTCTCATGAAAGAATTGTTGTCTATGAGAATGGAAAATAATGAGAAAGTTCAAGAGTTTAACCAAAGGTTTGCAACATTGTTAAATAATTTTAGTGATGCAACAAATCCCGTTGAGGAATGCTCAGTAGATTATTATACAACAGCTCTTAAATCCCCGCTAGCGATGTTCGTCAAGAGAACAAAAAAACCTGCCGTGACGGAAAATTTTGAAGAAGCCAAGAAAGTAGAAGAAGAGGCTGACAGCATTGCTAAACACACTTTAGAAGTAGAGGTCAAGCTGACAACTGTTAAGAAACCTTTTTTGTTAACTAGGGATAAACAAGAACCTGCAGCAGATTTAGAAAATGTCATAAAAATGATGCAAAAACTCTCCAATAAAATTGTCGATCTAGAAAAGGATAAGGCAACGAGTTCTTCAAGGCCACCTTTCAAGCCTTTCTATAAAAAGAAAGAAGAAAATGGACATTCAACCCCACCAGTAAATAATTATGTTGTACTAAATCTAAATGAAATAGGCATGGACCACTTATGCACTTTCCACCAAGAACACTCGGAGAAAAGTTGTCCATAGTGGATCAATTTGATGAGCATATTAATGAACCAAATGTTAGATGCACAAATGCCCGAGCAAATGAACCCCCACCAAGAATAGATTCTTGACAGTGAAGAACCAGCTCCTAACACTACGATGATCCTTTGGGATTGGACCCCTTCCCAAGAGCTATCTTGTGAAGATTTCGTAGATGAAGTGCAAACAACATCTATTAACATCACTACCAGGAGTAAAGGCCCAGTGGTTGATCCAACAATAGAAGCACCTAAAGAAAGATCTAATCAAATACCGAAACAGCACATAGCTGTCATTCCTCCCCAACACAAGACAAACTCAGTAGTTGCTCCTATGGTGACTAAAGAACCAAACTCAGAAATAATCAAACAACCACAAGCCTCTTTAAATAAAATAGAAAATCAATCGAAGATTTCAAAGGGATGTGACATGAGCTATGATATAATCGAGGATATTAAGAAAAAAAAGCGAATGTTTCCATTTTTTATATGTGTACCTTACCGCAACAGAGGAAGATATTGATGGAAGCCTTTGATCCACAAATAAGGGTCTTAGTAGAAAACACTGACGAGAACCCAGAAATTAATGAAGCAAGTATTGGCGGAAAATCGAAATCTCAAACTCTTCCTTTTCTCTTAACCTTTGAGATTTTTAATCACAATGTGCATAATTGTTTGGTAGAATCAGGTGCTAGTTCGAATGTCATGCCTTTGCCAATTTGCAAAAATATTAATGGACAGCCAATCCCATTCCCATCTCAAATCATTCAATTAGATAGAAATGCTGTCAAGGTTATTGGTGAACTGAAAGATGTACTAATTACGTTGTCATCCAATCTTAGAGTATGTCAATTCATTGATATAATGGTGGTCAATATCCCTGAGGCATATGGTCTAATTTTGAGTAGGGACTTGTCTACGAAACTGAATGGCTATTTTGCAACAGATTGGTCTCATCTGTGGCTGCCCTATAAAAATAGGCAGAATCAGATCAAGATATTAAGAGAGCCGCACATGAAACAAAATGTTACTCAGTTAGAGGAAAAAAATGAAGTTGTGGCTTTTTTGTCTTTAGTTTTAGGAAATTACTTCTTGGAAATCGAACTTGGGAACTACAAATCAGAAGAAGCTAGCCATATTTCAGACAAACAGTCCGATCTCCTTCACTTTTCACAGGCTGATGATATTGATTGTAATATAGTAGATTTAGTCACTAATTTAGACAGTAATGAAACTAACTTTGTTAAAGAAGAGAATATCTTCTGGACTCTTTACTTTGATGGCTCCAATACTCATGAAGGATTCGGAGTCGGTTGCATTTTAATTGATCTTGATAGAAACAAACATTTTTTTATCATGTAGGTTAGATTTTGAGTGTACTAATAATACTGTAGAATACGATGCTCTCATTCAAGGTTTGAAGAAAGCCATTGGTCTCAATGTCAAGTTTCTAAAAGTCTTTGGTGATTCTAAAATTGTTGTTAGGAAAATAAGAAATATGATTCATTGTCTTTCACCACATTTAAAAGGTTATCAAGTAGAAGTTGGGAATTTAATTTCATGTTTTGATGCTTTTAACATCAATTATGTCCCAAGATTGCAAAATGTTGTAGCTTATCTATTAGCCACTTCCGCTTCCATTAGTGCCCACTAATAATAAATGTTCTATTGAATTAATTTTCAGGCCTTCTGTTTCGGACAACATCACAAATTTCAGAGTATTTGATGACGACGATCAGATTATCAGTTTCTTAACAAATGAAGATGTTTTCCAGGAAGCCATCATAGAAGAACAAGAGCATGACTCAAATCTACAAAATAAAGACACAATGAAAGGGAACTTCATGCCCAAAGGAGTAAGAACTCTAAAAGTGCTTTTCAATTTGCAAAGCAAGTTCAGGAGACCTGTGAATTCCAAAACCAATAGCTCAGTCATGCAATACGAATTAATAAACTTGGGCACAAAAGCTGAACCAAAGTATGTCAATCTTGGTAAATGTTGTATGCCAGGAGAAAGAAGTGGATTCATTCGACTTTTCCAGCAATATACAGATGTGTTCGCTTGGACCTATGATGATCTAAAGACATATGACACCCACATCATTCAACACGTAATGCCTATGAAGGAAGGTGTCAAACCTTTTCAGCAACAATTAAGAAGGATGCATTCGACGCTTGAGCCTCTAATACAGAAAGAGTTAAAAAAATTGTTGGAGGCCAAGATTATTTTTAAAGTCTGACATTTTAATGGGTGGCTAATCTAGTTCTCGTGCAGAAGAAATCAGGGGAGATCAGGCTGTGTGTAGATTTCCGAAACTTAAACAGAGCTTCCGATAAAGACAACTATCTGGTACCCCCAATGGAATAGATATTCCAGATGGTATCAGGATCAAAAATCTTTTCCCTACTAGATGGATTCTCTTGTTACAACCAAGTGCTAGTAACAGAGGAATACTGACTAAAGACCACTTTTCGCACAAAGTGGGGAACCTTCATGTACCGGAGAATGTCTTTTGGATTAATTAATGCAGGAGCTACCTTTCAGCGAGCCAAGGACATTGCTTTCCGAGGACTGGGAGGTCAATGTGTAGTAGTATACTTGGATGATGTGATAGTCTTTTCGAAGAAGAGAGAAGACCATGTTTCTCACCTAAAACAAATCTTTGATCGCTGTAGGAAGTACGCCATTTCTCTAAATCCTAAGAAAAGCATTTTTTTTGTTCTTGAAAGAAAGCTTCTTGGTCATATCATTTCCAAGGAGGGAATCTCAATAGATCAAGAAAGGGTTCAAGCTATCAATAAGATTCCCATGCCCCATAGCAAGAAGTCTATGCAATCATTCATGGGAACCATAAATTTTGTCCAAAGGTTCGTGCCAAACTTCGCTCAGATCGTTAAACCTTTGCAACAAATGGTCAAGCAGAGTGTACAATTTAAGTGGACAGACTTGGAAAGGGTTGCATTCAAAGGAATCAAAGATGCTATAGCCAAGGCACCTTCTTTAAGAAGTCCAGATTTTGATAAAGATTTTATAATGTACACGTTTGCTTCTGATAACTCTCTCACAGTTGTGCTTACTCAAAAGATGGAATCAAGAGATGAATACCCAATTTCTTTTATGAGCATTGGTCTGCAGGGCACTGAACTGAACTATCCCATGGTAGATAAGCAAGCATATGCAGTTTTCAAAGCAATAAAGTAGTTCAAGCCGTATATTCTAAAAAATAGAACTAAAGTCATAGTCCCTCATCTCGTTGTCAGATCTCTTTTTGTTCAGAAAGAATTGGGAGAAAGAAGAGGGAATTGGGTCACTGCTCTCCAAGAGTACGACATAGAATTCAAGCCGGCTAACATCATCAAAGGTCAAGGCCTATGAAAGCTACTTATTCAAAGCCCAACTGATGAAGAGCTAGATTGGAGGAATGAAGCTGAGTTGAATGTTATAGACATATGTCCAATTTTTACGACCCCAGAGTCTTGGTATAGAGACCTAGTGCATTACTTACAGTCAGGTTACTTACCAGAACATTGGATTCCGAAGCAAAGGAGATCCCTCCGTCTTAAATAAGAAGCTTATCATATCATTGAAGGAGTACTCTTCAGGAGGAACTATTATGGCATTTATCTCAGATGTTTAGAAAAGGAAGATGCTATTAACGTCATCAAGGAACTACATGACAGACCTGCTGGAGGACATTACTCCAGGGACACTACAGCCCACAAAATTCTCAGAGCAGGGTATTATTGGCCTACTCTCTTCAGGGATGCCCATGCTTATGTCAAAAATTGCGATGTATGTCAAAGAAGCACTGGAAAGCTACCTAAAGCAGCAGGTCCCTTGTAGCCAGTTATCATCACTGAACCATTCGAGCAATGGGGTATAGATATTATTGGAGAAATAAACCCTAACTCCTCACTGCAGCATTAGTACATTCTGACCACTACAGATTATTTTACAAGATGGGCCGAAGATATTCCCCTATAGAAAGCTAATGAGGATACGGTCATCAACTTTTTGGAAGAGAACATCATAACCAGGTTTGGGGTTCCAATTTCTCTAGTTTTTGATAATGCACATTATTTTTCGTCAATAAATATTAATGAATTCATGTATTAAAGAGGAATTAAACTACATTATTCAGCCAATTACTACCCTCAGGGAAATGGTTTAGCTAAATCTACCAATAAAAATCTCATCCGAATCCTGAAAAAGACTGTGATCAAAAATCAAAAAAGCTGGCACACAGCCCTCCCTCACGCCCTATGGGCAGACAGAGTAACGCCAAAAAATGCCTTAGGAGCTTCCCCTTTCAACTTGGTCTATGTCAAGGAAGCTATTCTCCCTCCGAATATATTACTCCCATCCTTGAAGTTGGCCCAATCCTCCCGAGGTTCTAGCAGTCAAGCCCTACAGTCCAGGATTGATACCCTGTTAAAACTAGAAGAGTTACAGGAAAAGGCCAAGGAATGGTTTCATCATCACCAAGACATAGTCAAATGATGGTTTGATAAAATAAAATCCGAGAAGAGGACTTTAAAAGTAGGAGACTTGGTCCTCAAATGGGACCACCAACACGATGGTAAGGGAATGCACACAAAGTTTCAGCACCTATGGCTTGGCCCTTATCAAATTTCTGAAAAGCTTGGTCCATCAACCTATAAAGTTAAATATTTACAAGGAGATGAACTAAACCTGCCTCTCAATGGCCTCGCCCTAAAACAATATTTTGCGTGATTTCTGAAGGATTTTTTGTACATAAATAAAACATTGTTTTTCTGTTTTGGTTTGATCTTCTTTTCTTTTGCTTAATTTTAACTTACTTTGATTACCTTTGGTTTTCCAGTCAGTTTGATCCATTTTCTTTTATTTGCTTTGTTTTCCCTTTTCATTAGGTTCTTTATTTGAAATAAATCCAAACTCAAATCGTGGTGTAGCAGAATGAATGAGACTCCAGAGAACTCAGAAGGATGGTCATAAGAAGCCCACCAATAAAGGGAATACATATTTGTAACTTTGCTTTCACTGATAGGTTTCTTAGAATGCAGTGATCCTCTTTCCTGTTTGGTTGAAATAACCCCTGTCAAATAGCTAAGATCTAGCATTTCGTTTTGACTATCTTAGGGCCCATTCACCCTAACATTAAAAGTTGTCTCAAGAAGTGAACTATGGAAGGACCCATGGAGAGGAAGCATGTCTCACAGATACATGGTATTTAAAATGATCTCATGCTGAAGGTAAAGCCCAAAGGCATATGTCAAAGAGTATGGTTTCCAGAAATTCTCGCCTCAATTAAAGCATGGATGAGAAAATAAAAGAAACTTGTAAATCAAGGTAGCTGAAGGAAGCTGTTCTAATAAACCATCCCAACAAGGTTCTTCTCCATCTTGAAACATGAAATCAAATCAATCTTCTGTTCACACAAAAGGACATTTCGGATTGAAGAACTTATATCAAACTTTTGAAAGTAGGAGAAACTTATTTCTAGAAGACTCAAAGCGGCTAAAAGTCGTGATATAAAGAAACATCTAAAAGGATGTAAAAGCATGGGAATGAAGAACAAACGAATGTGCCTATGAGATTTTGTCAGGATCCTGTGGAGTCCTATACTAGTAATCTTTTGAAAGACAGAATTTTAAAATAAATCCCACACTTTGGCCCTTAGAGGGTTTTTAAGAAATATGAGTCAAAGCTGCCTTCTCCCCTTATCACCATCATGATAAGAGTGATCACTGCATTCTTTGAAGCTGAACTATGGAGACATCTAGTTTCACATGTAATCAGCACTTTGAAAGTTTCCTGACCTTCAGATGAGTTTGTTTCAGAGATCTGTGTTCGCCAACGAATTACCATTTGTTGTTGCTACAACACCCCCCCCTAGATTTTTGAAAAAATAATGGGGCCCCTCCTCTATTTTTGAAAAAGAGTCTACCTAAAGATATATGTACATCATAATCTCTCCTTAGTTTCTTCCCTCAAAATGGTCTTTACTTGCCTTACTTTTTGAGTTATGTCTTTTTCGCCTAAGTAAAACTCAAGATTTTGGGATGCAATAGCGGAAGCTCTGAGCTAACCTTGCCGCAATGGTGGAAGAGTTGGTTCAAACTTTCCAAAACCGTGGAATCAAAAGAGCTAAGTCAAGCCATGGTGGAAAACTTATCTTAAAACCTCCGAAAGGGAGAAACCTTTGATCAAGTGGGCCCGCGACGAAACAGATTCATCAAGTTTCTTCACAGCAGCAGAAAATTTCGTCTAACTCTTCCACAACTATAAAAAATGTACCAATAAGTCATCTTTACGAGAAGACTCGTCTATCTTTCCCGAAATAGCGAAGGCCTTCAAGAAACTCTTCCGCACCGGTGGGTAGAGTGGCACATTTTCAGAACAACTCGGATAACTTTCCCGCAAAGGCGGACAAACTCACTTAAGTTTTCCTTAGTGTCGCAGAACACTTCTCCTTTGCGGAAACATTCGGACAATTCTCCCGCAACGGCGGGCAAAACTCATCTTTTCTGTCCGCAGGAGAGGGAAACCTTAACCTAGTCTTTCCGATTTTTGGTGGTCGTATTTATTGAGAAAAGGTTGATTTGACCCATCCGTACGCTACCTTAAGTCCCGTTTTAATGTCTTGAAACCACCCTAATAATGGTTTGCATGTACCGGTTTTAATATATAGGGTGTGAACCCCATTGGTGTTCCATTGTCTTTCGTTGCCCTGAAGCTCTCTTCCCGTTTCCATTTAAATTCACGAAGCATGTTCTAGGCTCGTAGGCTCTACAACAAATGCTAGCATCCACATAACGTTAGTCCCTTCATAGGTTAGTACCTTGGCAAACCTTGTTATAATGTGTTCTTCCCGTTTAAAGGGGCATGATCCCTCACTCTTTTCATTTTATCCTAGCCATGGCGAGACTATAGGAGTAATCATAGCTATAGCCGACCCATGTGCACCCCGACTGAGACTTATTGGAGTCCTAAATGTGGACATAAAAGGCTCTAAAACCTCAAGCACCCACCACTTAAGTGTCGGAAGAACCGGCAGCATACCTCTTCCTGTCATAAAAGCCACCTGTTTAGTAATTTCAAGACCAACCTTGCCCGTCCTTACATCCAGTTATAAGCCTTTTCGCGACTCTAGAGTTTTTATGCCTTTCTGTGTTTTGAGGCCGGTTAATATCATGTCTTTTATAAGAACGTAGAATACCCAGGCCTACTCTATGTGCATTGCTCTCATAGTTCATAGTTACATTACCAAGAGTAGAAGTAACCAAAGTAAGTTTTTTCACAAGATTATAAAATGGCATGTGAAAGAAATATTTTAAAACAGTGAGACGAGCAGGAATTAGGAGTTCTGGTTGGCATTTGGATATTATCATTATAAGTAGGATGCTGGTTTGGATTGTTAACGTCGCATTATATATTCTTATTCATGTCTAATTGTTGAATAGGATTTTCAAAAAATGGCTAAAGGTGGCAAGAGAAAATCAAAGGCAGCCGACGAAAGCACAAGAGTAGAAACTACAACCGAAGATACCAAGTGCACCACAGGCGTGCCTCCAGAAGTAAACTGGGGAGATGTATACCGCACGATAAGAGATCAGGACTTCCCTGAAGCTCTTCTTGAGGAGGAATGTTTATATCAAAACATCCAAAACTCTTGTATATCCAAGGTGACCACACATCTAGAACTCTTCCCGTGCTCGGAAGTAATTGGATGGGTTTTCGGCATGCAAACACCGAGACAAGAGTTATAGCAGACAGCAAAGGAAATCCTTTTGCCTCATTTCACCGATCCTATATCTCAATGGCCTACAAGTAGCCCAAAGCCCAGCAGCGGCTTGATGATGCATGGTTGGAAGGGATCCAGATGGATAATCTAGAGATGGCAAGGAATCTATTAATTTCAGGCAAGCAAATAAGAAGAAAGGGTAGTGAGGAGTACGAGGTTCAGAATCTGAGGCCCCCTTTCAGACTGATCACTCTCATGTTAAGCAGAATCTTTGGAAGACCCGATGGGACGATGTTCATGCTGCAATGGGTTCCTATCATCCACTATGTAGCTTTCAAAGGGATAGTCTTCAAATGGGCTAATATTCTCTCAGACAGCCTGTCATCAACTATAATAGCTGCACGAGAAGGATTAGGGGAGAGGAAGGCAGAATACTATATGGCCTCTTACTTGATAGATTGTATTGTGGCGAAATGCCCCTTTCCCAAGTTGGGATGCATATGGAACTTGGCGGATGGCTCAGTGTAGATTGCCTACAAAATATTCTTGCTCAGAATTACAAAAGGGATTACAAACTCATTTGCGAGGAGTTCATCATGCCCCTATATGAATTAATCTTTAATGAAGAACTCAACTGCCTATCTGAGAATGCCATGGAAGCTTTGGAGAAATATGGTGATTTCTATTTTTCTCCAGAAGGTACCTACATAAGAATGTACGGAGGCTCCAAAGCCCCGTATATCCTACCTAGGTACACTACAGATTATATAGTCCACAAGGAGATGGTAAGATAGGTATTCATTGATGGAATTGGTAATACCTTGTATAAGGCCAAGAAAGCTAATTTTCCGCCCTTACCCTTCTATGTCGGGGCCTGCAAATTCTCAGGAATTGCAACTATAAAATATTTTGTCGTGGAGTTGAGAAGCTTTCATTTTGGAGAAAAGATTTGTCATAGGAATGATCGACAAGGCAAAGCTACACAACATTGCAAAGAACTCTCCACTCCCTTTGAGTATGCTAACTATTATGATCAATAGGAGAAAGCATATAGGGGGGTTAGCAATATGACTGAGCTATGGATTTGTGAAATGGGAAAAGGAGGGGCCAGCTCGAGCTCTAATGTTGTGGGGAAAATAGATCAGTAGCAAGAAAAGGGTACCGTGGAGACTGTTGAGGCTCTCTCGAAAGAAGGACAAAGGCTCCTGGAAGAAGCCAAGGCAAAAGAGGATAAATTCCTAGAAGAAGAGACTTTGAGCGTCCAAGCAGCTGAAGCTGAGGCAAATAGGAAGGAATAAGAAGAGAGAATCAGATTGGAAAGAAATGCGAATAAGGAAGAAGATGACACACTAAGAAGGGAGCAGGACGAAGAGGCACGAAGAAAAGAATAAGATGAAGAAAAGAAATCCCAAGAGGATGTTAACCCCAAAAGCCCAGACTTGCAATACTTAGGTTCCCCCATAAGAGATCTCCCCATTGTCCCTTTTACACCCTCAAAAGGCAGTACAGTCTCTAAATGGGAAAAGTTTGCTTACAACACGAAAAGAAAAACCATTGTTAAAGAGACAGGTTCCATTTTGAAAATACCTTTTCGGTTAGATATCGTCACTACACATGAAACCATGGTCATGCAGAACACAGAGGAGGATGCTAAACTCCTAGCATCCATCTCTGTAGCAATGATTACAGTGACTGCAGACAATGTCAACATACTAGGAGATAAATTGAGTCTAGAAAAGAAGAAGGCACATCAGTTACAGGAAGCTTTAGTCAAAGAGCAGAATTATACCAATTTGATGATCGAGAGGAACGATGCTCTAACATCTCAAAAGGAATAATTAAATGAAACTCTCTAACAGCTGGAAGCTGACAAGAGATCTCTAGAAATACAAGGGTGTTAGAGGAAAAAAAGGGAGAACTTGAAGGTAAAAACTTGAAGCTTGAATCAGAGAAGTTTGACAACATTCAAGAGATCGTCAACCTAAAGGAACACATTGAAAAGTTACAAGGAGGCAACAAATTGTTAGAACAGCAATTGGAGCTGGCCAACAACAAAATGGGGGACATTAGCCCCTTCCACAAGCAAGGCTATGAAATACTAAGAAATACGTACGGCTTCCAAGAGCTCCTATCAGAGGAAATATACAAACTAAAAGCAATAATGACCAAGGTCAAGGAAATCAATGTCGAAGCCACTAGGGTCAGGAGGAAGCATGCACGCATCAGTGGAGAAATTAAGAAACACATCGAGTGGAGAGAAGGAAAATCAGAGTTTTCCACAACTCTTCTCCTTAATTCTGTAGTTTAATATAGGGTAGATGTGCACACCTTAGATTATTCTAAAGATTGCGGAGTAAAATTGGCCACCATAACCCTAGCTACTTATGAGCGATGTAAGAATTTGGATTCTCAAATTCGAGCCATACAGGAAAGTTGTTAGATCGTCATGCCCCAGAAGATAGAAGAATTCCCAAATAGAGCACAACGTTTATCTGACCTAAATGAAGGCTCAAGGAAGAAAGAGAATATGTGCAGAATATGGACATCTTGACATCAGAAGACCTGCACCAATTTATCAACCAAGCTGCTATACATAAACACTGCCTAGAAGAAAGTCTCCGAGCCACTATGGCAGAAATGATTGTTTCAGCAGAAGAACTTGCCAAGCAAGAAGTGTCTCTTAGGTTTATGATTCCCCTGGTTGGAATAAATATTGTAAAGGAAGCAAATCAGTGGGGAAATTATATAGCAGAGGTAGATAGGGAACTGGCAGCCAACTAAGCTTCGACCTCAGAGAATGTCCCAGCTATTGCAGTAGTGTTAGAAGAAACACCGACGGTCTCATAAGTGCCCAAGTCGACCAAGGAGCCAGCTCAGGGATAGCTCACATTCGCCAGCATGCCTCTTGAGTTTTTATTTTATGCATGTACCTTTGAAATATTAAAATGACTTGTGGTCTTTAACTCCCGTTCATTTTTGTAAAGTTATTTGTGATATTTCTCTTTTTGTAATATCAGCACTACAAGACAAATTAGAGGAATATAAATGGTTAAGGTATAGGTGGCAACTCCTAGCACATTTTGTAAAGCTATATATAGCTAATTAGAGGGAGATAGAAGGGACTTTTGGCAGGTGAAAGGACATTTCTGTCTTGTATATGAACTATTTCTGCTACATGAATAAGAAAAATCGTTTTGGCCTGTGGAAGCCTGCATAGCACTTTGCTTGGGATCAGGTTGGATAATTCCTGAACTATTTATGCGTCTTTCATACATTTCCTGTGAGACCTTTCCTTTTTATTGTGAATTAATTCTCTACTATGAATGGTTTCATTTCCTTTGTAAAATTTCTGTGTTAAATGGGTTGTAGAATGCTTATATTTATCAAAGCTATCTTGGATAATCTTTATTTCTGATGTAAATGCTTCTTTCAATTTAACAGCTATCTGTGAAGTTCTTGGCCACATTTCCAGTTTATTACTCATTCTTTATATTCTCTCCTTATAAGGATAGGTTAATTTAGATTTAAATTAGATTAGGATAGATTCGTCTACCACATGCATTTAATTTAGGGCACATGCATATCATATTAAATACAAAATATATAACTGGTGGATTGGGCCGAAACCGGTAAAATAAACAAATCTTTAAACCTCACATGGTAGCCGGAACCATTAACCCAACGGATTCCCCACACCAAACGGTGGGCGATCTAGTTGGGATTTCCTACTGGGGAGAATCCCTTAATGGTTGATGCAGCAATATTCGAGGAATGAACAGTTTTTGGCGCTAGAAGGAGGGCCACCAGTGCATGGCTAGTAGAAGAGATTCTTTTGTTGGTAAAAATTCCACTGAAAACCCATCTAAAACAGTCATCCCAGAATTTCCAGATCTAGAATCAAGAAATCAAGAAGATCCTAATCCTAAAACAAAACAGCCAGAAACATTGTATGCTGTCCCTTTTGAAGAAGTAAATCGCTTCAGTAGACATACTCGCTCATACATGAGAAGTCTTGGAGGGATAACCACAGTTCCTTTATTACCCAAAATCAGAGCTCCTCGAAAAAATCCTCAGTGTACAAGGGATTTTGTTCTTGTTCAAAGTCTAGAAGAATTATTAGATTTATCTCTACAAGAAATCACCGAACCTTTTGACGAAGTTAGACACCCCACGAATCTAGAAGAACGGTACACTCCAAGGCATACTCCTCTTAACTCACCACCACATACACCACCACGTTATCCATCGAGAGTCATGGCCGTACCTACATGGAGATCCAGGAAAGCATTAAATGTAGTCGGACCATTCCATGATTTTCCCAAAAACCCAGAAAAGGTTTTACCTAAGTATGACCCTAGCAAAGGAATTTTTGCTGAAGACCACCTTAAAAGTTTTTATTTAGCTCTGAATCTTCTAAATGTGGAATACGAGGACGTGGTTTGTCGTCTCTTTCCTTATACCTTCAAGCCCAAAGTATCTTCCTGGTACTTTAGTTTGGAACCTGGTTCGATAACAAGTTGGGAAGATTTTGAGAAATGGTTTCTTAAAAAGTATGGCGATCAAGAAACTGTAGCTACTCTCATGAAAGAATTGTTGTCTATGAGAATGGAAAAGAATGAGAAAGTTCAAGAGTTTAAACAGAGGTTCACAACATTGTTAAATAATTTTAGTGATTAAACAAAGCCCGCTGAGGAATGCTTAGTAGAGTATTATACAACAACTCTTAAATCCCCGCTAGCGATTTTCCTCAAGAGAACAAAAAAACCTACCCTAAAAGAAAATTTTTGAATAAGCCAAGAGAGTAGAAGAAGAGGTTGACAACATCGCTAAACATGCTTTAGATGTAGAGGTCAAGCCGGCAGCTGATAAGAAACCTTTTTTGTTAACTAGGGATAAACAAGAACCCGCAACAGATTTAAAAAATGTCATAAAAATGATGTAAAAACTCTCCAATAAAATTGTGGATCTAGAAAAGGATAAGGCAACGAATTCTTCAAGGCCACCTTTCAAGCCTTTCTATAAAAAGAAAGAAGAAAATGGGCAGTCAACCCCACCAGTAAATAATTCTGCTTTAGTAAATCTAAATGAAATAGGCATGGACCACTTCTGCAATTTCCACCAAGAACAACACTCGGAGAAAAGCTGTCCATAGTGGATAAATTCGATGAGCTTAGTAATGAACCAAATGTTAGATGCACAAATTCTCGAGCAAACGAGCCCCCACCAAGAACAGATTCTTGACAATGAAGAACCAGCTCCTGACACTACGATGATCCTTTGGTATTGGACCCCTGCCCAAGAGCTATCTTGTGAATATTTTGTAGATGAAATGCAAACAACATCTATTAACATCACTACCAGGAGTAAAGGGCCAGTGGTTGATCCAACAATAGAAGCACCTAAAGCAAGATCTAATCAAATACCGAAACGACATATAACTGTCATTCCTCCCCAACCCAAGACAAACCCGGTAGTTGCTCCTACAGTCACTAAAGAACCAAACTCAGAAATAATCAAACATCCACAAGCCTCTTTATATAAAATAGAAAATCAATCGAAGATTTCAAAGGGATGTTACATGAGCTATGACATAATCGAGGATATTAAGAAAACAAAAGCGAACGTTTCCATTTTTTATATGTGTAGCTTACCGCAACAGAGGAAGAGATTGATGGAAGCCTTTGATCCAGAAATAAGGGTCTCAGTAGAAAACACTGACGAGAACCCATAAATTAACAAAGCAAGTATTGGCAGAAAATCGAAATCTCAAACTCTTCATTTTCTCTTAACCTTTGAGATTTTTAATCACAATGTGCATAATTGTTTGGTAGACTCAGGTGCTGTTCGAATTTCATGTCTTTGTCAATTTGCAAAAATATTAATGGACAACCAATCCCATCCCCATCTCCAATCATTCAATTAGATAGAACTACTGTCAAGGTTATTGGTGAACTAAAAGATGTACTAATTAGGTTGTCATCCGATCCTAGAGTATGTCAATTCATTGATATAATGGTGGTCGATATCCCTGAGGCATATGGTCTAATTTTGAGTAGGGACTGGTCTATGAAACTGAATGGCTATTTTGCAACAGATTGGTCTCATCTGTGGCTGCCCTATCAAAATAGGAAAAATCGGATCAAGATATTAAGAGAGCCACACATGAAACAAAACGTTACTCAGTTAGAGGAAGAAAATGAAGCTGTGGATTTTTTGTCTTCAGTTTTAGGAAATTACTTCTTGGAAATCGAACTTGGGAACTACAGGTCAGAAGAAGTTAGCCATATTTCAGACAAACAATCCGATCTCCTTCACTTTTCACGGGATGATGATATTGATTGTAATATAGTAGATTTAGTCACTAATTTAGACTGTAATGAAACTAACTTAGTTAAAGAAGAGAATATCTTCTAGACTCTTTACTTTGATGGCTCCAAGACTCAGGAAGGATCCGGAGCCAGTTGCATTTTAATTGATCCTGATAGAAACAAACATTTTTTATCATGTAGGTTAGAGTTTGAGTGTACTAATAATACCACAAAATACAAAGCTCTCATTCAAGGTTTGAAGAAATCCATTGGTCTCAATGTCAAGTTTCTGAAAGTCTTTGGTGATTCTGAAATTGTTGTTAGGAAAATAAGAAATACGATTCATTGTCTTTCACTGCATTTAAAAGGTTATCAAGCAGAAGTTTGGAATTTAATTTTTTGTTTTGATTCTTTTAACATCAATTCTATCCCAAGATTACAAAACGCTGCAACTGATCTATTAGCCACTTTTGCTTCAAGATTAGTGCTGACTAGTAATATATATTCTATTGAATTAATTTTCAGGGCTTCTGTTCCGGACAACATCACAAATTTCAGAGTATTGATGACGACGATCAGATTATCAGTTTCTTAATAATGAAAGATGCTTTTCAGGAAGCCATCATAGAAGAAGAAGAGCATGACTCAAATATACAAAATAAAGACACAATCAAAGGGAACTTCATGCCCAAAGGAGTAAGAACTCTAGAAGTGCTTTTCAATTTGCAATGCAAGTTCAGGAGACCTGTGTACGCCAAAACCCATAGCTCGGCCATGCAATATGAATTAATAAACTAGGGCACAAAAGCTGAACCAAAGTATGTCAATCTTGGTAAATGTTGTACGTCGGGAGAAAGAAGTAGATTCATTATACTTTTCGACCAATATTAAGATGTGTTTGCTTGGACCTTTGACGATCTGAAGACATATGAAACATGCATAATTCAACATGTAATACCTATGAAGGAAGGTGTCAAACCTTTTCAGCAATAGTTAAGAAGGATGCATCCGACACTCGAGCCTCTAATACATAAAGAGTTAAAAAAATTGTTGGAGGCCAAGATTATTTTTAAAGTCTGACATTCTGAATGGGTGGCTAATCTAGTTCCTGTGCGGAAGAAATCAGGGGAGATCAGGCTGTGTGTAGATTTCCGAAACTTAATCAGAGCTTGCGATAAAGACAACTATCCGGTACCCCAAATGGAATAGATATTGCAGATGGTATCAGGATCAAAACTCTTTTCCCTACTAGACGACTTCTATGGTTACAACCAAGTGGTAGTAACAGAGGCATACCGACTCAAGACCACTTTTCGCACAACATGGGGAACCTTCGTGTACTGAAGAATTCCTTTTGGATTAATTAATGCAGGAGCTACCTTTTAGTGAGCCATGGACATTGCTTTCTGAGGACTGGATGGTCAATGTGTAGTAGTATACTTGGATGATGTGACAGCCTTTTCGAAGAAGAGAGAAGACCATGTTTCTCACCTCAAACAAATCTTTGATCACTATAGGAAGTACGGCATCTCTCTAAATCCTAAGAAAAGCATTTTTGTGATTCTTGATGGAAAGCTTCTCGGTCATATCATTTCCAAGGAGGGAATCTCAATAGATCAAGAAAGGGTTCAAGCTATCAATAAGATTCCAATGCCCCATAGCAAGAAGTATATGCAATCATTCATGGGAACCATAAATTATGTCTGAAGGTTCGTGCCAGACTTCGCTCATATCATTAACCCTTTGCAACAAATGGTCAAGCAGAGTGTACAATTTAAGTGGACAGACTTGGAAAAGGTTGCATTCAAAGGAATAAAAACTGCTATAGCCAAGGCACCTTCTTTAAGAAGTCCAGATTTTGATAAAGATTTTATAATGTACACGTTTTCTTCTGATAACTCTCTCGCAGCTATGCTTACTCAGAAGACGGAATCAAGAGATGAATACCCAATTTATTTTATGAGCACTGGTCTGCAGGGTGCCAAACTAAACTATCCCGTGGTAGATAAGCAAGCATATGCAGTTTTCAAAGCAGTAAAGCAGTTCAAGCCGTATATTCTAAAAAATAGAACTAAATTCATAGTCCCTCATCCCGCTGTCAGATCTCTTTTCGTTCAGAAAGAATTGGGAGAAAGAAGAGGGAATTGGGTCACTTCTATCCAAGAGTACGACTTAGAATTCAAGCCAACTAACATCATCAAAGGTCAAGGCCTATGCAAGTTACTTACTCAAATCCCAACTGACGAAGAGCTAGATTGGAGGAATGAAGTTGAGCTGAATGTGATAAACGTATGTCCAATTTTTACGGCCCCAGAGTCTTGGTACAGAGACCTAGTGCATTACTTACAGTCAGGTTAATTACCAGAACATTGCAGTCCGAAGCTAAGGAGAGCCCTCTGTCTTAAATCAGCTGCTTATCAGATCATTGAAGGAGTACTCTTCAGGAAGAACTATGATGGCGTTTATCGCAGATGTTTAGAAAAGGAAGATGCTATTAACGTGGTCAAGGAACTACATGACGGACCTGCTGGAGGACATTACTCCGGGGATACTACAGCCCAAAAAATTCTCAAAGCAGGGTATTATTGGCCTACTCTCTTCAGGGATTCCCATGCCTATGTCAGAAATTGCGATGTATGTCAAAGAAGCACTGGAAAGCTACCTAAAGCAACATGTCCCTTGCAGCCATTTATCATCATTGAACCATTAGAGCAATGGGGTATAGATATTATTGGAGAAATAAACCCTCACTCATCGCTGTAGCATCAATACATTCTGACCACTACATATTGTTTTACAAGATGGACTGAAGCTATTCCCCTACGGAAAGCTAACAAGGATATGATCATGAACGTTTTGGAAGAGAACATCATAACCAGGTTTGGGGTTCCAATTTCTCTAGTTTTTTATAATGCACCTTATTTCGTCAATAAAGATTAATGAATTCATGTATGAAAAAGGAATTAAATTACATTATTCATCCAATTACTACCCTTAGGGAAATGATTTTGCTGAATCTACCAATAAAAATCTCATATTAATCCTGATCAAGACTATGATCGAAAATAAAAAAAGATGGCACACAGCCCTCCCTCATGCCCTATGGGCGGATAGAGTAATGCCAAAAAATGCCTTAGGAGCTTCCCCTTTCAACCTGGTCTATGGAAAAGAAGCTATTCTCCCTCTGAATATATTACTCCCATCCTTAAAGGTTTCCCAATCCTTCCGAGGTTCTAGCAGTCAAGCACTACAATCTAGGATTGATACCCTGTTAAAACTAGAAGAGTCATGGGAAAAGGCCAAGGAAGGGTTTCATCATCACCAATACATAGTCAAACGATGGTTTGATAAAATAAAATCTGGGAAGAGGAATTTCAAAGTAGGAGACTTGGTCCTCAAATGGGACCACCAACACGGCGGTAAGGGAATGCACACAAAGTTTCAACACCTATGGCTTGGCCCTTATCAAATTTCTGAAAAGCTTGGTCCATCAACCTATAAAGTGAAATATTTACAAGGAGAGGAACTAAACCTCCATCTCAATGGCCTCGCACTAAAACAATATTTTGTGTGATTTCTGAAGGATTTTTTGTACATAAATAAAACACTGTTTTCTGTTTTGGTTTGTTCTTATTTTCTTTTGCTTCATTTTAAATTACTTTGATTACCTTTGGTTTTCCAGTCAATTTGATCCATTTTCTTTTATTTGCTTTCTTTTCCCTTTTGATTAGGTTCTTTATTTGAAATAAATCCAAACTCAAATCGTGTTGTAGCATTATGAATGAGACTCCAGAGAACTCAGAAAGATGGTCATAAGAATCCCACCAATAAAGGGAATACATATTTGTAACTTTGCTTTCACTGATTGGTTTCTTAGAATGCAACGATCCTCTTTCCTGTTTGGCCAAAATAACCCCTGTCAAATAGCTAAGATATAGCATTTCCTTTTGACTATGTTAGGGCTCATTCACCCTAACATTAATAGCTATCTCAAGAAGTTAACTATGGCAGGACCCATGGAGAGGAAGCATGCCTCAGAGATACATGGTATTTAAAATGATCTCATGCTGCAAGTAAATGCCAAAGGAATATGTCAAAGAGTCTGGTTTCCAGAAATTCTCGCCTCAATTAAAGCATGGATGAGAAAATAAAAGAAACTTGTAAATCAAGGTAGATGAAGGAAGTTGTTCTAATAAACCAGCCCAACAAGGTTCTTCTCCGTCCGTGAAACATGACATCAAATAAATCTTCTGTTCACACAAAACGACATTTCGGATTGATGAACTTATATCAAACTTTTGAAAGTAGGAGAAACTTATTTCTGGAAGACTCAAAGCGACTAAAAGTCATGAATTAAAGAAACATCTAAAAGGATGTAAAAGCATGGGAATGAGGAACAAACGAATGTGCCTATGAGATTTTGTCATGATCCTGTGGAGTCCTATACTAGTAAGCTTCTGAAAGAAAGACTTTTAAAATAAATCCCACACTTCTGCACTTAGAGAGTTTTTAATAAATTTGAGTCAAAGCTGCCTTCTCCCCTTATCACCATCACGATAAGAGTGATCACTGCATTCTTCGAAGGTGAACTATGGAGACATTTGGTTGCACATGTAATCAGCACTTTGAAAGTTTCCTGACCTTCAAATGAGTTTGTTTTAGAGATCTATGTTCACCAGCGAATCGCCATTTGTTGTTGCTACAACACCCCCCCCTAGATTTTTGAAAAAATAATGGGGCCCCTCCTCTATTTTTGAAAAAGAGTCTGCCTAAAGATATCAGGACGTCATAATCTCTCCTTACTTAGTTTTTTCCCTGAAAATGGTCTTTACCTACCTTACTTTTTGAGTTACGTCTTTTCGCCTAAGTAAAAATCAAGATTTTGGGCCGCAATGGCTGAAGCTCTGAGCTAACCTTGCCGCAACAGCGGAAGAGTTGGTCCAAACTTTCCAAAACCGTGGAATCAAAAGAGATAAGTCAATCCACGGTGGAAAACTTATTGTAAAACCTCCGAAAGGGCAAAGCCTTTGATCAAGTGGGCCCGCGGCGGAACATATTCTTCAAGTTTCTCTGCAACGGCGGGAGTTTTCATATAACTCTTCTGCAAATATCGGAAACGTACGAATAAGTCATCCTTACATGAAGACTCGTCTATCTTTCCTGAAATAACGAAGGTCTTCAAGAAACTCTTCCGCACCGGTCAGTAGAGTGGCACATTTTCGGAATAACTTGGCTAACTTTCCCACAAAGGTGGACAAAATCACTTAAGTTTTCCAATGCGTCGCGGCACACTTATGCTTTGCGGAAACATTCGGACAATTCTCCTGCAATGGCGGGAAAAAATCAACTTTTCTGTCCGTAGGAGACGGAAACCTTAACCTAGTCTTTCCAATTTTTGGCAGTCGTATTTATTGAGAAAAGGTTGATTTGACGCATCCGTATGCTGCCTTAAGTCCCGTTTTAATGGCTTGCAACCACCCTAACAATGGTTCACATGTACCATTTTTAATATATAGGGTGTGAACCCCGTTGGTGTTCCATTGTCTTTTGTAGCATCGATGCTCTCTTCTCGTTTTCATTTAAAGTCACAAAGCACGTTCCAGGCTCTGTAACAAATGCCGACATCTGCATAATGTTCGTCCCTTCACAGTTTAGTACCTTGGTAGACCTTGTTATAATGTGTTCTTCTCATTTAAAGGGGCATGATCTGTCACTCTTTTCGTTTTATCCTAGCCATGGCGGGACTCTCAGAGTAATCACGGCTATAGCCGACCCATGTGCACCTCGACTAAGACATATTGGAGCCCTAAATGTGGACATAAAAGGATTTAGAACCTCAAGCACCTACCTCTTAAGTGTTGGAAGAACCGGCAGCATACCTCTACCCGTCATAAAAGCCACTTGCTTATTAATTTCAAGACCAACCTTGCCCATCCTTACACCCAGTTATAAGCGTTTTCACAACTGTGGAGTTTTTACGCCTATCTGCGTTTTGAGGCCGGTTAATATCATGTCTTTTATAAGAACGTAGAATACCCAGGCCTACTGTATGTGCATCGCTCTCATAGTTCATAGTTTCATTATCAACAATAGAAGTAACTGAACTAAGTTTTTTCACAAGATTATAAAATGGCATGTGAAAGAAATATTTTAAAACAGTGAGACAAGCAGGAATTAGGAGTTCTGGTTAGCATTTGGATATTATCATTATAAGTAGGATGCTGGTTTGGATTGTTAATGTTGCATCATATATTCTTATTCATGTCTGATTGTTGAACAGGATTTTCAAAAAATGGCTAAAGGTGGCAAGAGAAAATCAAAGGCAGCTGACGAAAGCACAACAGTAGAAACTACGATACCAAGTGCACCATAGGCGTGCCTCCAGAAGTAAACTGGGGAGACGTATACCGCATGATAGGAGATCGGGACTTCCCTGAAGCTCTTCTTGAGGAGGGATTTTTATATCAAAACATCCGAAACACTTGTATATCCAAGGCGGCCACACGTCCAGAACTCTTCCCGTGCTCAGAAGTAATTGGATGGGTTTTGCAGCAGGCGAACACCGAGACAAGAGTTATAGCACACAACAAAGGAAAGGATTTTTCCTCATTTCACCCATACTATATCTCAACGGCCTACAAGTTGTCCAAATCCCAGCAGTGGCTTGATGATGCATGGTTGGAAGGGATCCAGATGGATAATCTAGAGATGGCAAGGAAGCTGTTAATTTCAGGCAAGAAAATCAGAAGAAAGGATAGTGAGGAGTACTAGGTTCAAAATCTGAGGCCCCCTTTTAGACTGATCACTCTCATGTTAAGCAGAATCTTCAGAAGACCCGATGGGACGATGTTCATGCTGCAATGGGTTCCTATCATCCACTATGTAGCTTTCAAAGGGACAATCTTCAATTGGGCTGATATTCTCTCAGACAACCTGTCATTAGCTATAATAGCTCCATGAGAAGGATTAGTGGAGAGGAAGGAAGAATATTATATGGCCTCTTACTTGATAGATTGTATTGTGGCGAAATGTCCCTTTCCCAAGTTGGGATGTATATGGAACTCGGCGGATGGCTCAATGTTCATTGCCTACAAAATCCTCTGGGATTAGGATTACAAAAGGGATTGCAAAATCATTTGCGAGGGGTTCATCATGCCCCTATATGAATTAATCTTTAATGAAGAACCCAACTGCCTATTTGAGAACGCCATGGATGCTTTGGAGAAATATGATGATTTGTATTTTTCTCCAGAAGGTACCTACATAAGAATGTATGGAGGCTCCAAAGCCCCGTATATCCTACCTAGGTACGCTACGGATTATATAGTCCACAAGGAGATGGTAAGACGGGTATTCATTGATGGAATTGGTAATATCCTATATAAGGCCAAGAAAGCTACTTTTCTACCCTTACCCTTCTATGTAGGGGCCTACAAGTTCTCAGGAATTGCAACTGTAAAAGATTTTGTTACAGAGTTCAGAAGCTTTCATTTTGGAGAAAATATTTTTCACAAGAATGATCGGCAAGGCAAAGTTGCACAACATTGCAAAGAACTCTCCACTCCCTTTGAGTATGCTAACTATTATGATCAAGAGGAGGAAGCATATAGGGGGTTAGCAATATGACTGAGCTACGGATTTGTCAAATGGGAAAAGGAGGGGCCAGCTCGAGCTCTAATGTTGTGGGGAAAATAGATCAGCAGTGAGAAAAGGGTACCATGGAGACCACTGAGGCTCTCGAGAGAGAAGAAGAAAGGCTCCTGGAACAAGCCAAGGAAAAAGACGTTAAACGCCTAGAAGAAGAGACTTTGAGATTCCAAGCAGCTGAAGCTAAGGCAAAGAGGAAGGAAGAAGAAGAGAGAATCAGATTAGAAAGAAATGTGAAGCAGGAAGAAGATGACACACTAAGAAGGGAGCAAGAGGAAGAGGCATAAAGAAAAGAAGAAGAAGAAAATAAATCCCAAGAGGATGTTGACCACAAAAGCCCAGACCTGCAAGACTCAGGTTCCCCCATAAGAGATCTCCCCATTGTCCCTTTTACACCCTCGAAAGGAAGTACAGTCTCTAAATGGAAAAAGTTCGCTTACAACAAGAAAAGAAAAACCATTGTTAAAGAGACAAGTTCCAGTTTGAAAAGACCTTTTCGGTCAAACATCGTCACTACACATGAAACCACGGTCATGCGGAACACAGAGGAGGCTGCTAAACTCCTAGCATCTATCTCCGTAGCCACGATTACAGTGACTACAAACAATGTCAACATACTAGGAGATAAATTGAGTCTAGAAAAGGAGAAGGCATGTCAGTTACAGGAAGCTTTAGTCAAAGAGCAGAATTATACCAATTTGATGATCAAGAGGAATGATGCTCTCACATCTCAAAAGGAAGAATTAAATGAAACTCTCCAACAATTGGAAGCTGACAGGAGAGCTCTGGCAATACAAGTAAGGGTGTTAGAGGAAGAAAAGGGAGAACTTGAAGGTAAAAACCTAAAGCTTGAATTAGAGAAGTTTGACAACATTCAAGATATCGTCGACCTGAAGGAACACATTGAAAACTTACAAGGAGGAAATGAATTGTTAGAACAGCAATTGGAGCTGGCCAACAACAAAATGGGGGACATTAGCCCCTTCCACGAGAAAGCCTGTGAAATACTAAGAAATACCTATGGATTCCAAGAGGTCCTATCAGAGGAAATATACAAACTAAAAGCAATAATGACCAAGGTCAAGGAAATCAATGTCGAAGCCACTAGGGTTAGGAGGAAGCATGCATGCATTAGTGGATAAATTAAGAAACACATCAAGTGGAGAGAAGGAAAATCAGATTTCCTGGCAACTCTTCTCCTTAAGTCTGTTGTTGAATATAGGGTAGATGTGTGCACCTTATATTATTCTAAAGATTGCGGAGTAAAATTGGCCACCGTAACCCTAGCTACTTATGAGCGATGTAAGAATTTGTATTCTCAAATTCGATCCACACAGGAAAGTTGTCAGATGGTCATGCCCCAGAAGATAGAAGAATTCCCATATAGAGCACAACGTTTATCTGACCTAAATGAAGGGCTCAAGGTAGAAAGCGAATATGTGAAGAAGATGGAATCTTGACGTCAGAAGACCTACACCAATTTATCAACCAAGCTGCTATTCATAAACACTGCCTAGAAGAAAGTCTCCGGGCCACTATGGTAGAAATGATTGTTCTAGCAGAAGAACTTGCCAAGCAAGAAGTGTCTTTCAAGTTTATGATTCCCCTGGTTGGAATAAATATTGTAAAGGAAGCAAAATAGTGGGGAAATTATATAGAAGAGGTAGATAGAGAACTGGCAGCCAATGAATCGTCAACCTCAGAGAATGTCCCAGCTATTGCAGTAGTGTTAGAAGAAACACTATTGATCTCAGAAGCGCCGAAGTCGACCAAGGAGCCAGCTTAGGGATAGCTCACATTCGCCAGCATGCCTCTTGAGTTGTTATTTTATGCATGCACCTTTGAAATATTAAAATGACTTGTGTTCTTTATCTCCCGTTCATTTTTGTAAAGTTATTTGTGATATTTCTCTTTTTGTAATATCAACACTACAAGACAAATTAGAGGAATATAAATGGTTAGGGTATAGGTGGCAACTCCTAGCACATATTGTAAAGCTATATATAGCTAATTAGAGGGAGATAGAAGGGACTTTTGGCAGGTGAAAGGACGTTTATGTCTTGTATATGAACTATTTCTGCTACATGAATAAGAAAAATCATTTTGGCCTATGGAAGCTTGCATAGCACTTTGCTTGGGATCGTGTTGGATAATTGCTGAACTATTTCTGCATCTTTCAATACATTTCCTGTGAGATATTTCATGGCTATTGTGAATTAATTCTATGCTATGAATGGTTTCATTTCCTTTGCAAAATTTCTATGTTAAATGGGTAGTAGGATGCTTATCTTTATCAAAGCTATCTTGGATAATCTTTATTTCTGCTGTAAATGCTTCTTTCAATTTAACAACTATCTGTGAAGTTCTTGGGTGCATTTTGAAGTTCTTGGCTGCATTTCCAGTTTATTACTCATTCTTTAAATTCGCTCCTTATAAGGATAGGTTAATTTAGATTTAAATTAGATTAGCATAGATTCGTTTACCACATGCATTTAATTTAGGGCACATGCATATCATATTAAATACAAAATATATAACCGGTGGATTGGGCTGAAACCAGTAAAATAAACAAATTTTTAAACCTCACATAGTAGCCAGAACCGTTAACCGGACGGATTCCCCACACCAAACGGTGGGCGATTTAGTTGGGATTTCCTACTGGAGAGAATCCCTTGCTGGTTGATGCAGCGATATTCGAGGCATCAACAGAACCCCATTCAGTTCTTGTCTATGTTTTTTTTCTCTACTGATCATATCTTTTTAATTGGGAAATCCTGGGTTTTGGTGATACCAATCAATGTTGTAAATTTGTATGCTCCATATGCTAATGGTCAGACTTCTAGGAAGGAATTTATATTGATAGGGTTCTGGATTTGGAAAATTTATTTTTCAGTGGTGATTTAAATTTGTGCATCTACGATCAAGACATTTGGGGTATTAGGGGAAGAAGTGCTCCCCTTGCAATCTTTTTCAATGATATGTTCTCAACTGCAGGTTTGGTTGACATGTTTCCCTCTCCTTTGATTCCCACTATATTCTCAACTGATATGTTCTCAACCGTAGGTTTGGTTGACATGGTTTTGTCTCCTTTGATATGTTCTCAACCTTGCAATGATATCTATGGGATGAGGTACCTAACCAAGCTCTCATTTGGACTTGAATTATATTTTGTATGTCTTTTTTTAAAAAGTATGCTGCTTCAAAATGCTACAATAATGAGCCAATCAGGTCCCTTATTTGAGATGTTGCAGGGCATAAAGAATGACATAAAGGATTGTATGTTACATAGATTAATGTGCATATACTTAAGTATGTTGCTTCTTTAAGTAGATCGAACCAAGATGTAGGCCTTGTTCTGCATTTGATATGCTACATGGCAAATTTTCTACATGAACAGTTCATGGATCCAATTACATTCCTCCCAATGTTCAACAATCTTAGCTATCAATGTTGATTATTTTCTTATCCATGTTTATTTGATAAGATTCCTAGCCAAGCTATTTAGTGCTATCACACTCCTAATTGATAGTTTTCATTATGAAATCCAAGAAGTTGCTTGATGATAATCTTTATATGATGTTTATTATGCCATGTGATGATGCTATATTTTAAGATGTTCATGTTTATGCCAGTATCAGTTAGGATGTATGCTTATGGGGTTATTTCCAGTCCATGCTAAGTTTATGCCATGCTATTATATTATGCCAGATGTTTCATGATAGTTGTATGATGCATAGTTGATCTAGCAATAGAATAGAAACCTAAGTATTACAAAGTAAATCATATACTAAACCTAGGGTAAGGAAATGAAACCTTGATATATTCATCCCCAATAGAATAGATATAGCATGGAATTTGACAAAGAAATGAAATAGAAAAATACTACATACCTCACTTGGAATTTTCATTTATTATTATTTTTTTAAAATAGAGATGGTTGTTGCTATAGCGACAGATGGTGTAGCAAATGCCAACGAATTTGCTATACTAGCGACGGAGATGTCATAGTGAATTCCGTCGCTAGTATAGCATATTCGTCGCCATTTGCTAGGCCATCTGTCGCTATAGAGACACCACATTATTAGGTTGGGTGTCGCTATAGCAACACCCACCTTAGCAACACAACGAAACATGCAACTGTATTTTCGTGGCTATAGCGACACATATTCGTTTCTATAGAGACACATAGTCGTGGCCTTAGCGACACCCATTCGTGGTTATAGCGACACAAGCAGAAACAAGCAACTATATTTTCGTGGCTATAACGACACTTATTTGTGGCTATAGAGACACTTATTTGCGGCTATAGCGACACATTTTCGTGGCTATAGCGACACACACCTTAGCAATACCACGGGATAAGCAGAAGTATGTGCATCGCTAGAGAGACAGGAAAGCATCGCTAGAGCAACAGATTTGAGTTTTCTGAAAGCACATCTACAACCAACATGTGTCATCCATATCCCGTGGCTATAGCGACAGATGTTTTGAAGTGTCGTTGTAGGGACAAAATTAGTGCGACGAAATATGGGAGTCATGTTCATTGCTATAGAGACAAAAATGTGTTGCAATAGTAACGAAGTTGCATGGCAAAAATGGTCACATGTACTAGTGTGATTACTAGGACAACTTTGTCTTTTATGAGTCTTGTTCACCTCTTGAAAGTCCTTTAAGTTGCTTTTACATGTTTTAGCACTTGTTTCTAGGTGTCTTTCTTGTTTTTCATGCTTTTTGAGCATGTGCGCGACTCTCTATTAGTCATAGTAGCGCACTTTTTTCCCTAGATGCTTGTTGCACTTCTACAGACTTGCGCACTCAATGCTTTTTGTCTGCTACAATACCTATGCACTTTTAATGAGATTGGTCTTATTTTGTAGGGTTTTATCCCAGTTTGAGTTTTTAGGGTGGTCTTTGAAAAGTCTATTGGTCTCGATGCCTTCTGAGTTTCTTTTCAGATCAGTCTGATTTGGTTTAAGCCTTGCTTAGCTTTTCCTTTTGAGTTTGTGTGGCAGTAGGGTTACCTTTGGTTTGATTACCTACTCTTTTTGTTTGGCATGAGTTTCCTTGGGTTTTGGTGCTTAGGAGCAGCCTCTTAGGTCTCTTTTTCCGTTGCATGCATCTGTTTTCCCTTCTTCTTTTACATCTTGTTCCAAGCTTAGATTTTTTTCATCGAAACAACTCGGTGGGTCAAGTCTTTTTCGGTCTTTTGATTCGATTGCTTTAATCCATTAGGTCTTCATCTTTACCCACACCATTTTTAGATCTTACTTGTGCCTTTTTTTAAGTTCATTTTCTTTTGCAAATAGAAGAAAAGTTTAAAAATTGAAATTGGTAGCTTAGCAGTAAGATTTATCATCATTTTTCGAAGTAGCATAGATATTCTTGCTTTGAAAATTTAAAAGAAAAATTAAAAAAATTTATGCTTAGGATTGTCTATTTCTTGTTTTGAAAAACATAAATGAAAAAGCAAAAAGAGTCTTTGTGAAGTCTTAAAAGAATCATTTATATGCACTTTGATTTCTGTTGAAACCACTCCACACACTTCAATACCCTTCTTGAGTAAAAAGTAGCCTCTAAAAAGAAAATTTAATAAAATTAATTGGTAACTTTTTCTTTTTAGGTATGACACAACATCAACTAGCTTAGGCTAGGGTTTTGGGGTAAATCACCTTAAACTACCCGAAATTGGTTTTATTACTCAACAATCGTAGTAAGACAATCTCTTAGGTAAACCCACCTATATCAAAATATCCTGGGAACGCTCTACTCAAACCAGAGTTAAGCATGAGGCCGTGTGCGACTGGAACTATTGAGGATACCCCCTCACTTTCCTTTCAAACATAAACCAGAGTTGATTCGCGTACGGGGGTCCACTAGTACTTTTAAGTTGTTTTGGATTTAGGGCTTTGCTGCCCTACCCATGCGTTTTGGCTAGGATGACGACTGTTCCCCCAGGTATTTTTTGTATTTGTGGTATCCTTAGTATCATAACCCTAGGGTTATACATAGGTAGAGTGGAAGGATATTTCCACTTCACCTCGGACAGACGCGGAAGGTAACCCTTTGGCAGTAACCCCAGGAGGGCGGTTTGGTGATTCAAATGCTTGCACCCATAGGACTTCCATTGGATGTCGTGTAACTGACTATCTATACTCTATTAGTTTTTTATGGGCCCTCATCATCCTAGACTCGCTTCTGAGAGTTGTAGCCTTGTTTGTCTGGTTTTTATCACTTAGGGAATTTTTACTTGTATGTTGTTTGTTCCCTAGTCATTTAGTGGCCACTAGGTTTTATACTTAATTTTCTTTTGATATAGCTGTGGAGGACCAACCTCCTCATAGGTCTCAGAGGTTGCAAAACCTTCCCCCACTCATTGTGGATCCTCCAACGCCACCACGACACTGGAGGATGGATTCCCATAGTTCATACGAACTTACGGGTGAAATAGAAGTACCTGGAGAACCATAGCGCATAAACTAGGATCAGCAGGTCTTTGATACTATTGAGGTTGAGGATTTAACTTCTTGAGAGTTTAGCACTCCTTTAAACCCTCCCCTAACTGGACCTAACGATCCGTTACTCATAACTATGGACTCTCTAGGCCAACCTGAGTATAGTGCATACTGGTTTACCCCTGGTTATCACATGGCTACTTCTAGAGATGAAACTGGAGTTCCCCAAACTCCTTCTGTAGCCATGGTTACGAGAGATCTCTCTCATACCTTCACAAGCACGTCGTTATCTACCTCGTTGCAGGCTACATCTACCTCAACCCCTTCTTTTAGTTTCAGTACTAGTACCATAGGGATGTCTAGTTCTCAACCTTCAACAACAACTACCTCTATTTGTGACACTGATGGACCTTTTCAGATTCTTGTTACTTGGATATCCTCGATACCATCTAATTCATCTCCTTTCATGCAACAATCCCAGGGAATTCCACAAACTGCTCCTTTCGGACAAGGTTTACCTTGGTTTGGAGGACACATAGCTACTTACATGCCCTTTGTAGGATCGATGCCCACTCTATCCACAACTATAGTAGGATTGATGCCCGTGCCGTCCATTACATCTACACCTAGGTTTAACCCCTATAGAGGTTAGAATGTACATCATCCCAATGTGCAGACATCTCATATACATGTAAGGAGTATCCCTTTTTCACTGTTTAGTGTAGGAGGTGGTAACACTTTTAATCCACATTACGGAGGGGATAACACCCAGTCGCAAGGGACACACACTTAAGGGAGTAACCCTCTCTCTTTTGGTTAGAGCAATTTTAATAATGCATTTGCTTCACAACCGGTGGCTGGGGGAAACCCCAACCAACAGTACACGATTCAGGCTTTAGGTGGTTCTTCCTACCAGAACCCTACTAACCAAGTGCCATCGGCAAGACCTCGTTTACCTTTTATGGAAACTTTGAATTTGCCAAACCTTTCAAAACTCACTAACGATCCGGTGTGGCATCACCTTGCATGGCCACCTGTACCGACCAAGCTGCCTTCTGACATCCCAAAGTTCAAGGGAAAGACTAGGGAGGATCTCAGTGATCATGTGACTACTTTTCATCTCTAGTGCTCTTCTAATTCATTGAACGATGATTCCATCAGATTGAGGCTCTTTCAGAGAACCTTGACTAGTCTTGCAGCTAAATGGTACATTGAACTACCCGCAACTGCTTATGGCACCTTTTGGGATCTAGCTACTATTTTTCTTAATCACTTCCAACTTCCTGTCCGGTATGATGCCGGTACATACCTTCTGTCAACCTTCCGACGAAACAAAGCCACTCACTTATCTAACCATATTCAAGAGTGGCGAAGGAGGAAGAGGCTCATTAAAGCTAACATTCCTCTAGAGTTCTTATTAGAGTGGTATCTCAAATAACTCATTCCTTACATTTCTAAGGAAGTAGAAACTTCTGGGGTGTCCTCCGAAGAGGAAGCTACCCTTAGAACCCAACAGCTTGATATAGTATATGTTATGTCTAAGCTCTTATATGAGATTATTCCCAATGCACCGAGATCTAACACAGATTTAGGTAAACCTAAGCCTGGACCACATGCTGATGGCATCGTGGGTTCAGTAGATTCTGCAACATTTGATGCTTTAACTAAGCAGGTTCACGCCTTGTCTGTCAAATAGTCTACTGCAGAAGTCACTTCAGTTGCATCCTCCCCTTCGAAAATGGAATCTGTAAAAAAAGTTCAGACAAATCAAAAGGGCCCTCGGCATCCCAACAACAAAAAGAAGGGAAAGAAAGGGGAGGGGAACCACCAAAAGCCCAAAAACATAGAAAATGTCGAGGAGGAAAAAAAGGAGAAAATTGAAAGTGAAGTTTCCTTGCAAACTTTGCAAAGAGGATCACCTTACCCATCAATGCCCTCTAATGGAAGTGTTGAAATATTGTAACTTCAAAGAATATTATATTTGTACTTTATTATTCTGGAGATGTTTCATTCCTCCGTGAAGATCTTACTATATATCCGGAGATGTTTATTCCTTCGTCGGAATGTGGTGACTTGGGTTATTAGACTTCCCTAGTGAGGGTCGACCCTGTATGTGTTATGTGGGTCAAAGGGTTATTATACCACCCTATAGGGGTTGGCCCAGTCAGTTATAATGGGGTGTTTAACCCAGTGGTAAAGTTGGGGCCGACCTAGTTAATATAAAATACAAGTCGGAGATGTGTATAAATAGAAGAGGTGTGTTCCTCATTTAACACACATTCACTCACTCAGAAAGTAGCGCACTTGTGAGGGAGAGGTCCAGTATGGAGGAGGAGTAGGTCATGTCTTTGGTTTACATCTTTGTATTTGTTGATCATCTATATTAAGGAAGCATTGCTAGGTTTTCTACCCCATGAGGGTTTCCTGGGATAAATCTGTGTCTCTTGTGTTTATGTTGTGCTTGTTGTTTCTTCAGTGATCGTGTATATGCTATTGTTGTGAAATGAAATGAAATGTTGATATTTTCTGTCTTAGCATATTGAATCTTAACATGGTATCAAAGCTAACCTGAAGGAAGGGAATGTATGGCACTTACGACACTTGCTTCACTTGCGACAATTTGAAGGTTTGGGTTTTATATAGCAAAACCCAGTCATCGTGGAACTTTCGCTATAAATCCATTTTTGTGAAGGTTCAGGATATAAAAAGTTTATTGGTAGTAGATAACATCCCCATGTACCTTTTATCCAAAGGGAACCCTCAGATTCATTGTACTTTGTGATTTATGATCAGGACAAGTTAGGGTTTCTGCCTCTTCCAGATCTCAGTCATAATTAGGTGACCTAGGAAAAAAGGTCATAAATTGAGATAGGAAGCTCCAAATGAAATTTCGTAAAAAGTGACAGGTAGTGCACAGACTGTACTATCTTAGGAAACGTTTTCATAGGCCGAAGTTGAACTAGTGACACATGGCACGCCGTACAAGTTTGCTCTCATGTTTTATCCCATAAACAGGTCACGTTGCGACACTTGGCATAACTTTCTCTCAGAGAATCCAATTGAGGTCAGACCTGTTGGGATGGAAATATGACAGGTATGGATACCACAAAAAAAAATTTCAAACCCTGTGGATTGAAAATTTCAGTGTTATAGTAGAAACAATCAAGTACATATTTCTGTCAAAACAGAATTATTTTTGGAGCACCTTCATTCATGGCTTCCGGAATTTAGGGTTTCGGAGAAAGTTGGAATTTTTGGAATCAGAGTCCATGGGTGAATGATACTCAATAAAATTGAAATTTATAGACCAAGATCAAATTTTTTGGTTTGGTAGAAGACCGGGCTTGATCAAACCCCAGTTCGGGATTTTGATCGAAAAGATGGAAAATTAGGGCTTCAGCAAAAGTTGGAATTTTTGAAGTCTGTGACCACGGCTGGAAGCTCCTCAGAAAAATAAGATTTTAGAGCCTTGCATCGAACCTTCTGATTAGGCAGAAGGGTGGGATCCATCAAACCCTAGTTCAGGATCCTGTCTAGAAGATCGAGAAGTTTCAAATTTTTGAGGGGTCAAATTTTGGAGATTTCAAAATTGAAGTATGCAAGTTTGATCAGCTCAACAAGACACATCCTTTCATCCATTCAGAAGTGTGAAAGTCAAAGATTGAATTTTTAGGGTTTCTTTAACAAACCCTAATCAAGCTCCAAATCCAGTTTAAGGGGATTTGAGACTAAGGCCTTACATAAGAAGACTACAAGAAATCTTGACAGGTATTACTTAAGGAGATACAGGTATGTCTTGAAATCTAATTCTTGATTAAGTTCATAATATGTTTGGCCTCATATTTTTTATGTTAGTACAATGTTAGAATTATCTTATCACCCTAATAAAAGTATGAATGATAGAAGACATTCATTGATTAGGGTTATATGATTGTACTAATGCACTGTGGTGTTGTATGAGGTTGATGTTGTTTGCTAACAAGATACAGGTACATCACAAAAGACAAATCAAGTTCCATGACCATGACAACATGAAGACAAAGATTCATCCATAATCTTTGATCATTTACAAGGTATGTATGACTTTGTTCTATTATGAGATATGAAGGTTCCAGCACAAGAATCTCTAAATCATTGAAGAGAACAAAGAAGATATTGATTAGGTATGTTAGACATAACTAAGGAGGTATACTAATCCAGGTATGTTTTCCTATGTCAAGTTAGAATCTTACCTTGTGTTAAGATCCCTTATACAAGTATACTTGGTATGATTGGTTATGCTTATTCATAAAGGGTTTATGCATATTATGTCTCTTATCTTGATTGATGATTTAACTAACCAGAAGAGTCCTATGATCAAACAAGAATATGCATGAGTAAAAGAAGACTTCCCTAAAACCTTGAATACGAAGAATTATAATGGTTTGATAATATTGAGAATATACTAATGAGCGTATGTTTGTGTATGAGATCATGAGGATGACACTAGTGCACACTTGAGCATGCACAATGGTACAGAATGAATAGAAGTTCAAAAGACATATAGAAGATCAAGCGGGAGGCAACCACACAAACATAAAAGATAAGTATTTGAGTTGTTATTTGAAATAGTAAATGATATTGCTTGTAATAGATTGCATGCATATTTAGAATCTATCATGTTGAGTGTAAACATTTATATAGCATTGAATAGTATACTACTAATATGCATGTGATTGGTAAATTGGACAAACATTCCATTGTTGCTTGTCTAGAATGAAACCTCTTTGCTGACATGCTGAGAGCTGTGCACACTCTCGATAGTATGTTCTGGTAGAGATGGAAGGAATCTAGATAGCCATTGTATGCATACAGGATATGGAAAAGTGTTGTGCCAAATTATTGGTCAAGATAGTTGCATAACTATGTAAATGATATCTGTATGCATAATAGGAAGTATTACTAATCATGTACTTAATTTTGATTTGTAGGAAAGATCATCAAGAATGATGAACACCAAACAAGTGATGGATGTTCAACAAGAAGATTTACAAATCTCATGGCTAAAAGATTCTCTTAGAAAGAGGAAGAGAATCATGACAAGTTGTTTGCTCCAAGTGGCTAGATAAGACCATTCTCTTAATGGTGTAATTAAAGAAGAAGTGTGAATCAGGTTTTGTATGGGTACCCAGTATCGATAGTCAATTGATGAGCTTAATGATCACCATGGGTGATGTGGATCTCAACCTTTGCTACAAGGTTGAATATGGTTTCTATACACAAATGACATGGATGCAAGAAGGAACTCACCACAGAGTTCGAATGATATTGAGGCTCATATCAGTAGACCCATCTGACGAGAGATGGCACAGATAGATATGCAGAAGATCACTCAATGCAGAGTGTGAATGATGTTGAGTCACAAAGGGAGAATTGACAGTTTCTTGATAAGCATGGGATTTACCAAAAGTAAAGCTGATCTGTTACGAATGGAACCTATCATACTATTACTGTATGAGGATGATCTATTTTTACAAACAGATCATGAAAAGAAAGAAGAAGATGGCTGCAGAAATGAAAATGAAAGATCTCAGATTGATGCATTACTTCCTAGGTCTAGAAGTATGGCAAGGCTCAGAAGGAATCTTTCTCAACTAGGGAAAGTATGCCAAGAAATATTAAAAGGAATTGATGTGAATCCATGGCCACTCTCATGGGTTTTGACTTGAAGTTGTTATCTGATGACTCCTCAGAGTTAGTTGATGTGACTCTGTACAGACATAATATCGGGTCATTGATGTATCTAACAAATACTAGGTCAGATATATGCTTTGTTGTGAACACCTTGAGTCAGTATCTAGTGGAAACTAGATGTGTTCACCTGTTAGTTGCAAAGCATGTGATGAGGTACCTAAAGGATACGATAGACTTTGATCTATGTTATCTTGGAGATCATGACTTCAGATGGCTACACAGATGTTGATTGAGAAAAAAGTGTATCAGACAGGAAGAGCACATCGAGAGGATGTTATTGTCTAGGATCAGCCATGATCTTGTGGTTTAGCAGGAAGCAGTCTAGTGTGGCTCTCAGCACAAGCAGAATATATGGTTGCTTGCTCTGCCAGTTGTGAAGTGGTATGGCTTCAGGATTGTTTGACTTAGAGATAGACCCAACTGTGATCCTATGTGACAAACAGAGTTGTATCAAGATGGCAGAGAATCCAGTGTTCCATGATAAGTCAAAGCACATAGAGATCTAACATTTCTATATACAAGATATGGTGTAGAAAGGAACTATAAAGTTTGAATTTGTAACAAGTTACTGATGTACTAACCAAACCTCTACCTCAAGTGAACAAGTTATCGATATACTAACAAAACCTCTACCTCAAGTAAAGTTTGAGTATTTCCGAGACAAGCTTGGTAGGACCCTCCTCGAAAGGGGGAGTGATGTAGACACTGATGATGAGATTGCCTGCATCGACAGTGAGGTCATTGATGTGGGTACCTATATTGGTGATGCCGACAGAGAGGTTGGTGGATGGTCCTTAGACAGGGTCTAATTTGATGAGGGGATTGCATCATCCTAGAACACATGTTCTAAAAGGATTCGTAGACATGTGTCTTCGCGAATGAAGTCCTTAGTGGACAGGTGGGGATTGTATCATCCCCAGACTTCGGTCCCTTGAATTGATCCGTAGACCTATGTCTCCGAGAAAGAAGTCCCTAGTGGACGAAAGGGATTGCATCATCCCTGGACTTCGGTCCCCTGAACGTTTAGTTCAAAATGTACGTGATAGGACTGCATTGTCCATAGACATGAGAGGTGTCTTAAATAGATCAGGATTGATCATCCTTAGACAGTGATCCCGTAATTACGAAAGGAAGGATAGTCTTAAATATTGATCCTTAGATTAGAATCCCATAATTCCGAAAGGAAGGATTGTCAAAGATGTAGTGGACAAGGATCCCGTAATTCCGAAAGGAAGGATCGTCCAAGTGTGGTAGCTCTGTAAAGACTGGGTCCCATAATTCCAAAAGGAAGGATTGTCTGAGCACCACCAGTGTTGATGGACTAGAGTCCTGTAATTCTGAAAGGAAGGATTGTCCATGATCTCGTAATTCTGAAAGGAAGGATCACCAGTGTTGATGGACTAGAACCCGTAATTTTGAAAGGAAGGATTGTCCATGATCCTGTAATTCCGAAAGGAAGGATCACCAGTGTTGATGGACTAGAATCTCGTAATTCCGAAAGGAAGGATTGTCCATGATCCCGTAATTCCGAAAGGAAGGATCACCAAAGTTGATGGACTAGAATCCCGTAATTCCGAAAGGAAGGATTGTCCATGATCCCATAATTACGAAAGGAAGGATCACCAGAGTTGATGGACTAGAATCCCGTAATTCTAAAAGGAAGGATTGTCCATGATCCCGTAATTTCGAAAGGAAGGATCATGTGTATTGCAGAGTATGCTGCTATTGTGTATACTTGACTGATGAGGATACTTGTATTGATGAGGATACTTGTATTGATGTATTGATACTTGTATTGATGATATGTATTGATGAGGATATGTATTAATGAGGATACTTGTATTGATGATATGTATACTTGTATTGATGAGGATACTTATATTGATGATGTGTATACTTGTATTGGTGTGGATAGTAATATTGATGATCTAGATGACGATGCTGCTGATCGTGATGATCTAGATGACGATGCTGCTGATCGTGATGGTCTAGATGACGATGCTGATGATCGTGTGATGATGATGTTGATGATCGTGTGATGACGATGTTGATGATCGTGTGATGATGATCTTGATGATCGTGTGATGACGATGTTGATAATCATGTGATGACGATGCTAATGATCGTGTGATGATGATGCTGATGATCATGTGATGCCGATGCTAATGATCGTGTGATGATGATGCTGATGATCGTGTGATGATGATGTTGATGATCATGTGATGACGATGCTGATGATCGTGAGGATTCAGATGTTGATGTTGCTATAACTGTTTGAGTGCTGCAGAAGATAAAGACTCAATACTGAAGATGTTGATGTTCCAGTATTGAAGATGTTCCAGTAACTGGTTGAGTTACCGATGATGTTGAGAAAGCTTCCAATGATTTATAGATGTATCATGTATGATGTTGATGACTCCTTGCTCGTGCAGATACTGTTATAATATCCTTCTCGTTAAGGGGGAGTGTTGAAATATTGTAACTTCAAAGAATATTATATTTGTACTTTATTATTCCAGAGATGTTTCATTCCTCCGTGAAGATATTACTATATATATGGAGATGTTTATTCCTCCGTTGGAATGTTGTAACTTGGGTTATTAGACTTCCCTAGTGGGGGTCGGCCCTGTATGTGTTATGTGGGTCATACGGTTGTTAGAACACCCTAGAGGGGTCGGCCCAGTCAGTTATAATGGGGTGTTTAACTTAGTGGTAAAGTTGGGGCCGACCTAGTTAATATTAAATACAAGTCGGAGATGAGTATAAATAAAGGAGGCGTGTTCCTCATTTAACACACATTCACTCACTCAAAAAGTAGCGCACTTGTGAGGGAGAGGTCTGCTATGGAGGAGGACGAGGTCATGTCTTTGGTTTACATCTTTGTATTTGTTGATCATCTATATTGAGGAAGCTTTGTTGGGTTTTCTACCCCATGAGGGTTTCCCAGGATAAATCTGTGTCTCTTGTGTTTATGCTATGCTTGTTGTTTCTTCAGTGATACTGTATATGCTATTGTTGTGAAATGAAATGCAATGCTAATATTTTTTGTCTTAGCATATTGAATCTTAATAGGAAGAAGCCCAGAAGCTGCTCCGTGAAAAGAAACCTGTTTTCTTAAAAGACCCTTTCCCTCACGAGAAAGGTTCAGCTTCTGGCAACTCTAGTACTGGGGGCACTCATCATGCCTCATCTGTTGATTAATCATTTATTAATATGGTTAATTTGGACACTCTTCTACAAACTCGAGCTAGAAACTATACCCTGGATCCGCAGTAGAAGGATGTTCCTGAGTCATCTATTCGTCTCCACATAAAGAGATCGATGGATTCATTGCTGAAGATCCCGAAAGATTTCTTAAAAACAGTTGTGCACAACCCCAATGCGTGGGCTGCCCCCAACTACAATGTTGTGGAGAATTTAGCCTAAACCCCCTGTGCCATGTCCACTTTAGACATATTGCAGAGTTTCCCATTGCAACGCAGTGGACTTCTCGCACTGATTGGGAGTGTAGACTCCTCCAATATGCTCTCCCATTTTGATATGAATAATATCAAGTTCTGGTTTCCGTACCACGGTGCTCTCCAAATAGAGGTAGTCCATGGTCCCAAGACCATTGGACGAGATGTTGTAGATGAGGGTGCGTCTACATGTGTAATGTCCATTTCTTGCTGGAAGGCTTTAGGTGAACCTGAGTTAGCCCCCTCGAACACGGTGCCTACTGCCTTTGATGGAAGATCTTTTTGTCCACACGGAGTCTTACCATCATTTGACATTGAACTTGCGGGAAAACTAGTATCTATAGAGGTTGAAGTTCTAGATGCTCCACTTGACTACAACTTGTTGTTAGGTAGGAGCTAGATGTATGCAATGCAAGCAGTGCCATCGTCCATTTTTCGAGTTATAATGTTGCCCCACGAAGGAAAGATCATCATAGTCGACCAACTTTCATTTTCTCGGAAAAACAACCAGGCTTCGTTGGATTCAACAATTCCGATGGTTAACCAGTCTCACCCAGTGAGTGAGAGTTTAGGAGTAGAGCTCTATGGGTCATTAATGGGCACCTTTGACATACCTACTCCTGTTCATTTTATTGGTTCTGGAGAGTGTTCTTCGTCTGATATTTTCATGGTCGATCCAACGACAGATCCATGGAATCTCCCCACCGAATCAGAATCGGTTGTGCCCCTATCTGATGCAAAGGTGGTCTACTTAGATTCACAACATGCTGCAACAGAACATATCGTGACTCCGTTGGTCTCTGTTGAGTCAGATATGGACTATGCCCCAGCATGGTCAGTGGACTCCATCCACTCTTTTGACTGTCTAAACACTATTTTTCCCTCCGATGAGGCCATTTTGGAAGCAATGATCAGCCTGGAACATCCTTGGGAACACATGCACCATAGGTCTTATTTTCTTCCCGATCTGGACAGGATTGAGAGAGGTGATTTTTCTATGAGACCCGGTGGGAATGTTGATTTGTCTGATATCCATTCTACTTCAAAAGTTGTTTATGCCGAAGGGAATATGGAAAATATATCATGAACTATTCCAATTAGAATTTCCATCAAACCTGGAGTCATGGAAAACCTTTTCATTGGGGCAGACTGTTCTCTTGAGGAGATCACTTTGTATACCAATCTGTTTAAGGATTTCCACAATGTTTTTTCCTGGTCATACAAGGAGATGCCAGGCATCAACCCTGCCATTATTGAGCACGTAATCACAACTTACCCCAACGCTAAACCTGTGAGATAGAAGCTCTGTCCAGTTAACCATCAAAAAGCTGCTCCCATCAAGGCCAAAGTAGAGAAATTGCTCAAAGCCGGATTCAACTATCCGATACTTATGAAAGAATGGGTTTCAAATCCTGTTCCGGTAGATAAAAATCAAGGAACCTATAGAGTCTTCACTGACTTCCGGGACCTAAATAAATCTTGTTTTAAAGATAACTACCCCATGCCGTTTATTTATCAGATCATTGATGTGTGTGCGGGCCATTAAATGTTTTCTTTCATGGATGGGTTTTCAAAATATAATCATATACGGATCAAACCTAAAGACCAGCACAAGACAACTTTCATTTGTCCTTGGGGGACCTTTTCCTATCGGAAGATTCCATTTGGCTTGAAGAATGCTGGAGCTACCTTTCAACGAGAAGTCAACTTCGCTTTTCATGACATCAAGCACGTAGTAGAACCTTATTTGGATGATCTCCCAGCGCGATTTTGTAAGAGATGGGACCATCCTGATCATTCGAGACTGGTGTTTGAGCGATGCAGATACTACAAGATTCTATTGAATACGAATAAATGTGTTTTCTACCTTGAGTCTGGACGATTATTGGGTTTCATAGTATCCAATCGTGGCATAATGGTTGATCCATTGAAAGTTGAGGCAATTGTAAATCTTCCTCCTCCTCGAACCTTGAGACAACTTCACAGTCTGCAGGGCATGTCCAACTTCTTGAGATGCTTTATCATTAACTATGCCAAAATTAAAAAATGTTTCATGAGACTTCTTAAACAAGACACCTACTTTCTATGGGATGAGGCTACTCAAGTATCATTTGAGGGCTTGAAAAGGCATTATTATTAGCCCCCTTGTTAAGCCCGCCAGACTATATAAAGGATTTCCTCTTATATATGGCTGCATCAATATACAAAATCGGCATAGTACTTGTTCAGGAGGATGACAAGCTCCAAGAGCATGTCATTTATTATCTGTCACACGCCTCGATAGATCCTGAGATTAAGTATTCCTACATGGAGAAGTTGGCATTAGCCCCCGTCCATGTTGTTCAGAGGCTACGTCACTATATCTTATTGTGAACTACCACTATTATTGTAGAATTCAATTCCTTTCAATATGTTCTCACTCGACATATCATCGGTGGGAAATTCAATAAATGGATTGTAATCTTGCAAGAATTTGACTTGGTTTTTCAGTCCGCTAAGTCAAAGAAATCACTGGTTTTCACTGAACTAATTTCTAAATTTCCTAGTGACATAGTGCACGTTGAGGAAGAGTCATCATTTTTGGATGAACATATCTTTCTCATTGCATCCTCTGACCCATGGTATGGGGATATCATCGTATATCTCTAGACTTTGAGGTGTCCCACCACTTTCTCTAGGGATGAATGACGGGAAATTAAGAGTAATGCAAAAGAACTATCTCATCATTTCTGACACTTTGTACAGATGTAGGATAGATTCCATCTTATGTCGTTGTTTAACCTTAGAGGAAGTTGAAACATTATTGAATGATGCTTACAATGGAGCCTATGGGGGTCATCTTTCTGGGTTGGAAACAACCCATAAAATATTGCATGTTGGTTATTTTTGGCCCATGATCTTCAAAGATTGTGTGGAAGTTGTGAAACGCTGTCGACGATGTCAGTTTTTCACCAAGAAGATGAGAGCACACCCAACTCCTCTCCATCCTATAATCACAGCAGACCCCTTCACCAAGTGGGGGATTGATTTTATGAATTGTAATCCAATTTCTGCTGGAGGCCATCATCATATCATTGTTGTCGTCGACTACTTCACCAATTGGGCCGAGGCAATGCCTACTGTTAAGGCAGATGGGGAAACGACTGCTTATTTCATTTTCAACCAAATCATTGCAAGATTTGGTGTACCCAAAGAGATTGTGACTGATCATGGTCGACATTTTTAGAATAGCATGATGATCTATCTATACACCATGTTAGGTTTTTGGTAGGAACATCTGTCTTCGTTTTATCCACAAGCGAATGGTCAGGTCAAAGCTATTAATAAAAGTTTGAAAACAATTTTACAAAGGATCGTTAATGCCAGTAGAACTAACTGGCACATCATGTTGTACCCTGCTCTTTGGGCCTACCGAGCCAATGTGAAGACTGCTACTGGGCTCTCTCCCTTTCAACTTGTTCATGGGATAGAAGTAGTCATTCTGGTTGAGTGCGAGATTCCTTCATTGAATTGGGCTGCCCAACTACTACTTGAAACTTCAGTCTTGGAAGAACATTTGCTGCATTTAGAACATCTTGATGAGCAGCACCACGATGCGCTTACAGCAAACGAAGTGCATAAGAATCGAGTCAAGGGACAGTACGATAAGTCTGTCAAACGTATGGTTTTTCTCGAAGGAGACCTTGTTCTGCTCTATGACCAGGACAAGGAACCTTTAGGAGCCGGCAAGTTTAAGTCCATGTGGCTCAGTCCCTACATAGTTTCTAAGGTTCTAAAGAAGGGTGCATACAAGTTAACAGATTATGAAGGTAATAAGTTGTCGGAGCCTAGAAATGGGATCTACTTGAAGAAGTACTATGCTTAGTCCTCTATGCTTTTTCATGTATTATAGCTGTACATTTTGTAGAGTTAGGTTTATTTATGGTTGTCGTTACGTCTCATGCATCTATTGCTTTGTGTTTCAGATGTCGACTAAACACTTTATAGGGTTTTCTAATGGTGCTAGCCACCACACCTGTCAGTTGGCTGCAGCTACTTGGGTTATTTACTCGCCAACTGGCCAACTGGTTTCTTTGGGAGGGGCTTGTTTAGGTCCCACAATGAATAATATGGCTGAATAAAGTGCGATCATAGAGCTACTCCGAGATGCTCTGTTCCATGGAATTTCACATTTGGAGGTAAGTCTCAACATGTAGCTAGTTTTGTTTCAATTAATGGGTGTTTATCAGGTTAGAGATCCTGTTTTTCTATGTCATTTTTTGAGTGTTAAGTTACTTGAGAGACAGTTTGATTACATCACATATCAACATATTCCAAGAAATTTGAATGCATTAGCTGATTTATTTTCAAATTACGTTTTAGATTGGCATCTACATCATACACATCCATAATAAACAATCCATGCATAAAGACAAGAACACACATGTAAATAACACCAATACTGTATATATAATCCGTATCAAAAAATAATATGAATCTAAATCATAAGTTTGTCACAGGGTCATGTCATAATGCAAAAAGGGCTCGACAGCCTAAAAAAATATATATACATATGTCTTTCTCCTAAGGAGAAGGAGGGGCCTTTGCCACCTATTCCATATCTTCCACAGCCTCTCTATAGCAGATGACTACCCTAGCTACTTTTCTAAGTAGTTTGATCCATGCTGGGGGCACACCTACAACATCCTCCTCTATAGAGAGTGACATCCACTTGATCTTGTAAGTAGGTATGTCGTGAGTCAACCAAATCATCTTCCCCTCAATGTTTTCCAACATGGCATCTGCTGCACCAACAATGACTGGGCGTACGAAGGAACGAGGGTGCCCCTTTGGATGCACTGACCCCACATCTGCAAAAGAAAGTTTATTTAGTATTTCAAACTCATTTAAAAATTATATATATAAAATGAAAAAATTAAATATTTTTCAAAAAATAAACTTACCAATCTCTCCCCAGGATGATCCTGGAGGAAGAGCCAGCTCAGGATTGTTGTGGAAGTCGAGACCTGCATATGGGAACTGCTCAAGAGCTGGTACCTGCCAGTCCCACCATGCCTAGAAATCATCCTCACTGTAGCAAAATTTTCTCACGCCACCACCCTGGCACAGGAATATCTCTCCCCAACGACCCATCAGTGGCTCACGGGGGTTAAGTGGGGGAAAATCCATCCCCGGACTCATGGAAGGCACCCTTTTAAAGAAAAGGATGCACAGTATGCTTCTGTAGCGAAAGTTCTTCATTCTCCCGGTCTTACACCCGGAAAGTTGAAGCTTCATGTTTTCCAGTAAACTCAAACACCAGTCAAATACTATCCCTTGTAGGCATTCAGTACCCACATGCATGAAGTTCCTTGAAGCAAGATGTTGGGTAGAGATTCTTCCCATCCATTTAAGAACACTCAAGATGACCTATAATGGGAAGCTCACAACAATCAAAATGAGGACCTGACTGTCGGTTTTTTCCGTACCCACTATGCAGTGCGTATTGATATAGTCCTGCACAGATAGGGCACCCACATTTCGATAGGTACCTTTCATATTCAACACATATCCTCTCCGAGAGAGACCTATGATGAAGTAGATGTCATCAACTATCAGTTCCAATATCTCCCCTTGGAGATTGAACACTAATGCATTGGCATCCCAATACTGTACAAGCCTTTCAAGCAGTCGGTTTTGTACCAGCATGTTGACCATTCTAAATAATTATAACAAACAGCATCTTCGTAATTCATGCAAGGTCAATGGATCTTCTAGATCTTGTCGATCCATCTCCTCATGTTCCCTTTCACGCCATACAAGCACCATCATGCCATTAAAGCATTAAACGTTGGTCATTATTTGTTTTTTCCGTAGTTTCTGCGATGTGCGCTACTATCTATAATAGTCAGTAGCGTCCTGAACGTGACTGTCTTACAAGCAGACTAGCGCACTTTTGTCGAATGCGCTAGTCTCTTGCAAGCCAACCAGCGCTCGCACATAAACAATTTTAAAACATCATTAAAAAATTATTTTGACTACTAAAATTTAAAAAGTTTATATGTAAATGCAAGTAAAGGATGAGACTAATTATGTGGTGAAAGAAGAAGTCAGATTGGTGACTTGGTTCGATCGCAATGAGAAAAGGTAGCTTGAGGTTTTCTCCACACTTTGCCCTAAATCTCCAATTTGTGATATTTGATTTTTTAGAAATGAAATTATTTATAAGAATTGATTTTTAAATTTTTATCCACTTTTCCAAAAAGGGTATAGTTTCATTTTGTTTTTAAAATGTTATTTTAATTCACTAATATTTTCAAAATTTTGGTGGATTGAATCAACTATATATTTCAAATTATCACTATATTGTAAACATCTATCTATTAAGACTTGTTTTCTTCATTGGAAGATCAATATAGGTACCATATTGTTTCAGTATTCTGTCATGGAGAAAATTTGTCCTGGTTACTAACCTGGTTGTCTAGATTCTATTATCTGGAAGGTCATGAACTTACGATCCTTGAAGCTGTTTAAGTCATTTTAAGCCCTTGTTTTGACTTTTAAAAAACAAACAAGATTGTCGATTTTGCTTGTTCTCTAATTGAAGGAACATCCACTTCAGTATAAGTTTACCCCTTTTCTGGAATTTTGTTGATTAGTTACGAAAAATGTATACTCTAGTCATCCGTGGCTAGAAGAGTTCTTCTCTCATTGTTTTACACTTTTTCGACGGAGGAGACTAACTATACAAAAAATGACTTTTGGAGCCTTCTTTAGGGTTTTCAGGCTCTGGAAACATGAAAACACCAAGCGAGAATTCACCTGCTCGAGCTCGATACTAAAATCCATGGGTAGGTGTATGGAGTTATTGTTTAATTTTTTCAAACTCCTTAAAATTGAAAACACCAGCGAGCAAGAACAAATCTCGGCTCGATATTAAAATCTAGAGATCAGTATTATAGAGTACTTGTCTATCTCTTCTTCAAACTATATAAACAATGAAGAAGGTCCTGAGTCTTCCTCCCATGGGCTCGTTAATCTTTTACATGGTTGGGCTTATTGATTTTGCTTTCTTGGACTCATTAAAGCAACAAAAAGGACATTCTTTTACCAAAAAGAATAAGGAATGAGAAGGGTATATCCACCTCTTTTCAGTTTCAAAGACAATTAAGTCAGTCATGTCCTTGAACACAGCACCTATCTGAGTCCATCATTTAGTTGGGTTTTAGTTTTTGACCTTAGGGTGAACCAGATATGATAGTTTCTACTCCTCCGGTAGGTTATTCTTCCAATCATATGGAGAATATGGTAATGTATCCTACATTGTAGGTTTATATGATATCCCCCTCATGTTAAAAGATTCCTAAGTCACTTTTGTGTCGTGCTCACTGTTCAAGGATACAGCCTATGTTGGCCATTCTGCAATTTACCTTGACTTCATGTGTCAGCCATCCTGGTGTCAGTTTGTTTCATCTTGTGTTTGTCCTACTCCAAATCAGCTCAAACTTTTGAGTGTTCCTTGTGTTGGATGGTGGAGGATGCATTCAGGCCTCCCTTCTAGAGGACTTCTTCCCATTGACTTCAACTCACCTTGCTCTGGGAATGAAGTTTAGAGTTTCATTTAGTAACTTGGGGATTGTAGTCATCAGTGGAAGTTACCCTTGCTGTTAAATAATGAGAATACATCAATGTCTCTTATTCGACAGGTTCCTCAGGTGTTCGAATTCAAGTCCAATTATTCACACTTGTTGGAACGTACTAGCTACCTTGGGCCCCATTATCATTATTGATGGAAGCCCTTGCGTTGGTTAACAGTATACATCAATGACCGACAATCAAACGATACCCCCCATATTTTACTCCAGCTCATTTATTCACATGGTTAGGGTTTGTACCTTGGGTTGTTTGGATGAAGACCTTGGGACTCTAATAGAATCACCATATTTATGTTATCACCCAAGCTGCGCAAGACTGAACCTCATTCATTTTTGGCTCTTCATGAGACATAGATCCAGCTTATTGTTATGGCTATGATCTCTTATATGTGTCATGGATCCATGCTTGTATTTTAGTGGCGACGCTATATATACATCTCCCAGTTATGTATCGGAGATCATGTTGTATCATACCGAACATCTTTATGGTGTCAAGATTGTAATTGCTCGCTGACCTTGATCATTGTTTTTAGGTACTTTTGTGACTTGGTGATGTGGTTTCTTGCTCCTTCTATGACTTCGAATTATAATGTATTTCGGCCATTGTTTCCCTCTGAACTCACACATTAGGGGGAATTTGTTATAGGTCAAATCTGCACTTCTCCATCTGTGATCACATTGCTCTGTCGATCACACAAAAGGACACTATGGATGAAAGAGCTAGGTTGACCCTGGATGAGTTATTGCTGAGATCACATTCTTCAGCTTAAAAACATATTTTTTCTATAGTTTTTACTTTGTGTGCACTACTATTGTCACAGTCATCTAGCGTTCTGAACGCTAGTCTTATTGAAGACAACCTGCACACATCCTCCAAAATGTTGTGAACGCTGGTTGTCAAATGTAGAAGTTGCATACTGTGCGCTAGTCTATTTTTATGAAACCCGCTCACATATTAAGATAAAATGAAAAAATATATTAAGATTACGAATTGGGATTAGTTGAAGTTGGTTCTGCAACTTCCCCAACCTCCCAATTCAACCACCTCTCGAATTAAACTGCCAACCTTGTGCCATAAATACAAAGGGAAGCCATGAGAGAGAAGCCTAGAAGGAATGATAAGCTGTTGTTATGCCGGAGGAATTCTTAAGTCTCTATGAGGAGCAGGAGCCCAGGACTCAATTGCAGAAGTGTCTGGACAGATCAGGTATATCTGTACTTATCTACATTTCTTTGACAATAAAAGGTGGAAATATCCTTCCCGTCCCAATCGAATGTCTATTTGATTGAATGTCTGATTGTGATTAATGTTAAATTGTTTCCAATTTCATTATCTATTTGCAGTCAAGATACGTTGAGGAAGGTTAACATGTTTTGCAGCTTCATCACTATGGAAGGTTGGCCGAAAGCTAGGACCCACCATCATTAAAAAGGTACAATTTTTGAAACCCTAATCTCTTTCCATTCGTAGTAATTAATGCAAAACATGAATGTATTTACCTGTCACCCCATGTAAGTTGTTAGTGTCATCTCCCCCACTATAAGGTATTTTCCTACACAACAGGGAGCAATGGATGCTACCGCAAGGAGGTGCAGAAGGTATGAATTAATTATTCCATGTGTCCTTTCACCCAAAAAATGGATGAAGGAACTCTCCCATAAAGTAAGGAGCAAAGGGAACAATAAGCCTTCAAGGGAATCAAAGGAGTACCATATGTGCATAAATGAAGATTTGTATCATCATAAGGTAACAAAGGTTTCTGCTGCAAATGTAAATAATAAGGTTCTCTAGTCATGTCATCATCGAAAGGATGGGTAGTATTTTCATACTCCTCATGTGGCACCATCAAAAAGAAACCTTTCGCACATACTTCATTAGGATGAATGTTGCAAAATGTGGAAGTCTAAGATGTACAAGAATGAACCAACTCACACATATGATCATAAATTGTGAAAGTTTCATCATGTGAAGGATACATAGGGGTAGGATCATGGACCAAAATATCCTTACTGCAACCCTCATCCATCAATCTAGTGGATTCATCAACTCCATCAAACGTTGGTCCATCACACATGATCTCTTTTGACTCCTTAATGGAGGGATGAATCACTCCATGAAGAAGCTCATTTTCGCTCTGATAGAGAGTATGTGCTTGGAACCACCATCTTCATCTCAAAACTTCTCAAGCACATGCATTTCATACTTCACCTCGTGAACCAACATATCATGAGGTTCCTCCATAAAATTCTTATTACAATTAACCATAAGAGACTAGTTGACTGAAATGAATGATCTTTGCAACTTTTGGTGAAGTTGATCCATCTCTATCTTGGATTCTTGGAGGGCACTTTGAGTGCTTATCAAATAATATTGGGTGACCATTAATTCATAATTAAGTTTTAAAATATGATCATCATCCTCCAAGGATGCTCACTGCAACATGTGAACAAGAATAGAGATTATACAATTAATCTCTGTCAGAAAGAATATGTGAAAAAATACCTTGGATAGTAGTCATTGCTTTATGGATCTTCTCCATGGATTCAAGGAAAGATGAATATTCCAATGAAGCAGATCTCCAACAAGCCTATGACACTAAATCATGTGTGTCATGGAGAATGTGTAAGGCCTCCTTGATCTTCCTTTCGCTCATCTTGAGTGGCATCTCAAAAGGATAAGGTTGAGAGCGAACCTCCTCCTCATCATTTAACGAATCAACCTCATAAAGCTCTTGTGGTGAAAGTGAGATTGATTCTTGGATTTCTTCCTTCACTATAAGGATTTCATCTTCTTCAACTTCAATGGTTTTTGTACTTGAGGTATCCTTCTCAATTGCTAGCTCTATGTCACCAACATAGAGTAATGGACATACATCAATAGATGTCTCCTAAAAAATTAGGCACCCATCAATACGTACCTATTCATAGCATCCATCAGTATATGCTTCTTCAAAATCTGAACAACCAACAATAAATGCCTCTTCTTGTCACCCTTCAGCAGTGACTTCCTGATCAAGAACTAGATGATCCTTGGTAGAATCAATGGTGGCTTCTTCATGCTTACAACCCTCCTCAGTAAGGATTGTAACTTCATCTTCTTCAGGTGGTTGATTATCTTTGTGCCTTTTCTCCTTCAATAAAGATGATGTATCTTTCCCTTTAGTTTCCTTAGGATAAAGATATTTGCATAATCTTTTTGAATTAGATCCAAAAATTCTCATCAAGTATGAAGCACATTCATCCAACGAAGCTTCAGATATTTTTCTACTCTTTTCACAAGTAGGGTGATTTTTGATTATGGAACATGCAACTTTTCCATAGATATAGCTATAAGAATAACCATAATTTATCCTTCCAAATACAATATGATGGGAGATACTTGTAGAAGGTGCATCTTGGACATTTTTTTCCTCATACTGTTTGAAATACTCGACATATTTCTCATCATAGTCATCATCATGAAACTAGTCTTCAAAACTAGTTAAGATGAAACTAGTTTTGGTCAATAATTAATGCACCCAAAGCTTGACTGATGGGAAATTTTGGATATGCCAAATGTACTAGGGAGTGTGCAGTAGAAATTTAAAAAAAAAACATCAAGGCTAGCTTCTAATTTCTAATCACAACGTACTGGGGAAATTTATGTTTCGAAAATCAACCAAGCTGAAGTCTACTACAACGCTGAGTATTCATACTAAACTCTTTCAGTTACACTTGAAATCAAAAAGAGGTGGATAATAGGTCATAATAACCTAATATACTATAGGAAAAGTTTTATATAGTTTTTGGGAGGTTCTAGTAGTGTTTGGATTCAAGGGGAGAAAGAGAGATAGGATGGATTGCTCAACTAGTTTATTTCGAGGATCTTCCAAACAGGATGAGAGGGGTACAAATTCTCAGGAACAAACTTGAATGAGATTCATTGGTGTCTTAGTAACTTCATATGACTGATAAAAATAAAATAGGCATTCATATTACTTTTAATTAGACATACTACAAAACTAGTCAAATTAAAGTGCCCAATCAGCTAGTCTTGATAAATCTAAAAGTAAATAGCAGGAGAAGGTCACAAATTTATTATTTTTGAATTGGGATGGATTATACATGAAACTGAAAACATACATAAAATTGAAAAAAGATAAATATCGCCACAGAGCTCCGTATATTACCATTTCCTTAAAACTAATCCAATAAAATTGCCCAAAGGGCCAGTTTTGAGAATTATGGTGTCAAACAACCTATAAGGATCTTGAAATATTCTTCTGATATTTAATGTAACTCATAAATGACATTATAAGTATTAAAAAATACTCATGGATTGGATTAAGCAATAAATATAAGTCTCATGGATCTATATTCAAAAAGTGTCATTAATTGTGAGTCATTACAGCGAATGGAAGAAGAATGTTACAGAAGAGTAAGAAGAGGAAATGTTGACACTGAATACGATTTGTATGATGATAATGGTCTGCTAGATTCTCATGGGAGACACATTGATCTTATGTAGCTTCTTGCAATATATCTAATTGATCTCTCTCTCTTAGTGAAATTCATTAAAACTACATCAAACTGGCTTGGATCTCTGCATCAACTTCTGAAGGATTGATCTTCATATGAAATTGTTGGATCAGATCTACAATAGAATCAATGATGAAGAATGGATTTCATCATCCTTTCAGTAGAAACAGGGGCACATTTCCCAGTTAGGACTAGGGGCACATATCCTATGTCAAAGAGGCAAGATTACACTCAATTCAAATAACAAATGATCAAAAGATGTGAAATGGAGTTGTAATCCTTATTTTATAGATTGAGGTGACTTGTTTAGAAAGTAAGATAGGCTAAGGTGCCCTCATGGAGTGGATAAGGTTTCTTTTCTTTCTGCTTAAGCCTTTTCCTTTCTTTCTACTTTTCTTTTCTTTCTGCTTTTGATTTTGCTTTATGCTTTATGCTTTATGCTTTTGCTTTTGCTTTTTCTTTTGCTTTTGCATTTTCTTTATCTCGATTTTTCTTTTATATCCTGATTTTATACTTTGTCCTTCTTTTTCTTGTTTTTCTTCCTTACCCTGATTTTTTGCTTTGTCCTTCTTTTTCTTGATTTTCTGCTTTATCCTACTTCTATTCCTTTGTCCTACTTTTCTTGATTTTCTGCTTTATCCTGCTTTTATGCCTTTGTCTTGCTTTTATGCTTTGTCCTACTTTTCTTCTTTGCCCTTATTTTGTTCTTCTTTTATGCTTTGTCCTACTTTTCTGCTTTGTCCTGACTTTGTCTACTTTTCTTCTTTATTCTACTTTTCTAAAGCTTTGTTGCTTTCCTGCCTTGTGCCATATTTTCATCTCTTTTTCCTACTTTCCTTGATTTGAATGATTTATCTTTCCTTCCTTTTCAAGTCATCACTTGGATAACCATTATTTTCTAATACACCCTTGTGCATACTTATCCATTTGATTTTACTGAAATAAATATCTATTAATTAAAATTAATTTTACCAAGGGCATTTCAAACTTAGGATAAAAAAAAATTAAACTTCCTCACTAATTAACTCCTTATCTTCAGAATTAACCCCAAGGGCATGAAATTTCCTTCTCAACCCAAGGGATTGGTTGGGATAGGAACTCCTTCATGAGGGGACATGGTAGGGAAGAGAGAATAACCCCTTGTATTGGATATTTTATTTACATTAGCAATAAACATGATGTACAACCTCTCTTTCAAAGAGATCCAAGCCTCACTTTCTATCATTTTTATAATTTTAACCCAATTGTTAACTCTGCTTTTGCTTGATATGGATGACCACCATAAGGGATAACCAAACCCAATGTTTTATTGAATCTCTTCCTTAGGTGGGATGGAACTAATGAATGGATCCACTCTTATTCTTAAAATGAAATTATGTTACCTACGTGTGTGTAAGTGGAGTGACCTCTCCTTAGAGAGAGAGTCAACTCAAGTTTTAAACTTATGGTTTGTTTAATGGGCTGGGTAAAAAGAATGACATATCTTTAATGACAATTCAATCCAATTTAAATTACTTCTAAAATAATACATAGGAAAAGGAAACAACATCTCTTCGATGAGAATAGACTTCAGTTTTTTGTTTTATGCACGACAACATTTGTGTACAGTGAGATTGCAGTCTCGTGCTTAGGAAAGTCAATATTTCAGTTCCTCACATATATAATTCATCGTAGATGGTGCACAGTGAGAAGATGGTCTCAAGCTTGGGAAGCGAAAGCTGTAATCCTTTGTATATTATAAATATTATTGATGGTGCAGGATGAGAGGGATATGCCTAGTTCACATTGTTAAATAGCATAGTATCTCTACAATAGAAGGAGAGAGTTGTGTTAACTGTAATTATTGTTCAATATTGAGGTATCTCTAAGAATGTATGAAAGGACCATTGCTTGGAATCTACTGTCATGATTGGAGGATCATCCTTTGGAGAAAGGTCTAATCTCTCTCTTTTTATCTCCCTTGTATATTACTTATTGTAAATTTGAAACTCGGTCTTTCTGTTTTAGTCAAGAGTCATATTCCTTTAGCTTGGTAATTATTTTGATGGTTGAAGTTTAATACTAAAAATTCAAGCTTTTGTTTAAGTTTTTTTTAGTAGATGAGCTAAGTTGATTATTTATATCATTGAATATCAAGATTTTATTTAGTCATGGGTTGGAAACAACGTTGAAAGATTTTATTTAGGGGTGGAAACAATGTTTAAAGATTAATTAACCTTCTTGGCCTATGGTTCAGTGGAACATTGCAGCCACAAGTTATTTAAGTTCAATGTTTATTTGTGTTAATTTTGTTAAGTGATTAGGTGATTATGTTTAAGTATTTGAAATGAGATCACGTTTCTACCTATTGTAATACTGCATCTAATGATTGGATGGTTACATGGTTTTTATGATGAATGTTAATATAAGAGAACAACAGACAATGCCTAGTCATAGGAATATGCTTACCTGCAATGTTAATTAGTAATATATGATGATAAGTCACCAAATGTATAACTAATGTTAATCATATACGAGCAATGTATGGAACAATCGTAGTTTATAGTAAATATTTCCTGCATGCATAATCATACTAATAAGTTATGGAAATAATTAGATTTTTAAAAGGATTGAAGAATTATGTTCAAGTTGGAAGATATGAAATGTAGTGCAATATGTTATTATTATTATTCATTACATATAAGGTGAAAACCTATTAATGTATTATTCTTTTATATACGTTTTATAGGATTGAAACCAATAGTAAGAGTGATGGCATTTTACTATAGATAACCAACTTGTGTATCAAGCACAGCCGGTTACAGATAGAAGTTGATCTCTCATTTGAGATATATGCAAAGTAAATGAATGGTGATTTTAGGCCTTCAGAGGTGGATAAGTACATGTAAGTAGGTGTAAGGTTAATTTTTGCATATGGTTTGCATTATATTGAATAGATGTTGAAGTTGATATTAGGGATTAGTGATAACCTTATAATTATGTTGTTAATGTTTGTGACTGGTTCGCTACAACATAGTAAATATACCTGACATGATTATGGAGTTGACACATTGATTGGAAGTTAAAGGGAAATTTTTTATACCTCATACCTTGAACAACTAATAAGGGTATTGGGTATGTTACGGAGTGGTACCAAAGCAAGGTGACAACACTATGGCCTAATGGACCCATGTGCTTGCTGGAAAGTTGTGTGTGAAATTAACCTGTTAGTCCCCAGAGGTAAATCAAGTTGAAATGATGTACACCTGGGCATGATAGAAGATCGATTATTTAAATATATTAGAGATACATCTTTTATGCAATGTGTTTTGGATACATTCTCAAAATTTCTTGGTTGGATTAGGTTATGCATATCATCAACATATGTAAAGACATTTTGTAGAGGAAATTCATAGCATTCTATAGACTATATGAAAAGTGAAAGAGAATTTAACAGATGGAGTACAAGGAATATTTAAGAAGTGACTATGAAAGACAAATTTCTTGAATCTAGATTAACTTTGAATGTGTTGAAGCCTTAGGATGAGGAATTTCAACAATTCTTACAAGCTATAAAGTATAAAACATAAGGGATGAGGGAAACACAACAAGATTTCATGTGTATAACATATGCAGGAAAATCCTTGCAATTTTAATCCAGACATAAAATATTTTAAAATATGTAACAGAAGCAAAAAATTTATGAATCTCTGACAAATATTTTATCTTCAAACATCATCAACATCAACGATATCATAATGAGATCAAATGTTGCATCAATATTCTATTAATATCATGATTATTTACATGGAACACAAAATGGAATGACAATGGAATCAATCAACAGAGGAAAAACATCTCTACAACAATGTTATGTATTTAATCTCATACATAGCCAAATTACAAGGGCTAATACTGTCACTTGACTCTACAAGATTAGTTAGAGAAAGTCTCTTCCTAAAATTGCCATTCCATTAAACTAATTACAAGCCACTTTATATAGAGTTTGTAAGTAACCAAATTTGGTTTCTTACATGCTAAAAGAAAAATTAAAACATGACTCTATTTACTTTTTACAACAGACTTTTACATTTTTCTTTCCCAACATCTAATGTTGAGCTTAGTATTTATTTTATTTTGTTGGAAGTCTAGTTTTTACCACTCATGTAAACATTTGGTTGTAAAGGAGGTTGTCCCATTGGCCCTACTAGAGGGATGCCAACTTGGTTCATATGGTACATCATTTGCATATTAATTGTCTCTTTAGGTGGCATAAATGAGATAGGTGGTGATTGATTTTCAAATTGAGTTGGCGCTTGTGTTGTTGGTTGAGTTGTTGATTGATCAGACTGTGAACTTGAAGACTGGCCTGATGGTTGACCTGAAACCTGAGCAGTGGATACTCTTGCTGGAAACACATGTTTATGATATTGAATGACCATCTGCCACTCCTTCCCCAGTGGGTGTTTATGGGATCTCAAAGGTTCTAAGGAAATATCAGCATTAGTATATTTCTCATATGAGATTGGGCCCAATATCTTGGGAGTACTCTTAAATCCCACCCATATTACAAAACAACTTCTTATTCTTTCTACTGCTTTATTCCTTCAATTTATACCTCTAATGTCTCTGGCGGGAAATCTTCTTTCTTTTGGTTTAGATGCCCTTTGTAAGTATCTTTGGGGTAAGAATATCCATTACCATCCCATGGGGATTGTATTCCTGGACTTACCACATCCTTGAACAGGGATTTAAAAGAGATCATTTCATCTGCTAGTTGCTTGACATTGTCTTTCATCCTAAAAACATATGTCTGCTTCATCATCAATGAATTGGCTATCTTGATAATCGGATTCTTATCATCAATGCCTTTTTTAGCCAACTACATTTGTGTTCTACTGTTTAGGTAATCTATTACTTCTGAGGCCTGCTTTTCCATGTTCCCTAATTTATTTTCCACTAATTTTATATCTGCAATAGCTTGAGTGGCCATATCTAATTCATCTTGGATAACTTCAAAGTAGTACCACTTTTGCATGAGCCACTCATCAATCTTTTCCCAAACAACATGTGTTACTCTTCTCAACAATTTTCTCCTTGAACATTTATTAGTAAAGAGGGAGTCTGGCTCTTCAGATATCCTACTTCCCTTTCCAGGTATGATATTTCATCTTCTTTTTTACCGACTTCATTTTCCAGTTCAATGATTATACCATCCTTTGTTTCTATTTATTTTTGGGACTCTTAAATTTTGCTACTTAAGGAATTTACTTATTCAATAGGTTGAGTAATTGACCTCATATTTGAATGATCCTCTTCCATTGCATACACATCAATAGTCTCTGAAGGGGCAACTTGTTGTTCACTTGTAACTTTTGTCATATTTGTTGTTGCAAATGGACTTTTGGTTACTTATGCTACACCTGTTTCTTCTGTTATACATATTGTGGGATGACTCTCTATCAGAGCTGCAGGGACTGGTATTGTGGGTTTACTCTCTACTTGATATGCAGGAGTTGAGGTTGTAGTACCTTCCCTAGTGGAGATTTTGGTTGCTGCTAATTTCAAATTGGCAATTTTCTAGTCTAAATCATCGATCTTCCTTCTTCTTTCCTTTGATAATTGTTGGAACTCTATCATGATGGAATAAATTCTCTCATTTTCCTCCTATGCCTGTTTCAATTCTTCAGTATATATTGGAGCTATTGTGGGAATCTTCAACTTCTTCTTCAGTGTGGCTATTTCATTGTCCTTTCTCTCCATGAGTGACTGTTTCTCTAATGAATTTATGGTTATTTGTTTAGCTCTAGTGGTCTTCTTTTCCATCTTATATAATTTTACAAATTTTTCGAGGGCTAGTGTGAGCTTTCTTTCCTCCTTTTCTGATTTGATAATCCCAGTGCACATCATATCACTAGTCTGCTTGTAAAAATCAATTTTTTCTAACTTACTAAACTCTTTAAAATTTACAATGTGTTCTTCTACTCTCCAGTCACTTATCTTGACAGAATTTTCTCTTTTAGGATCAAGGACAGAGAATTTGAGTTTGCCATGTTGGTGATCAACAAATGATATTAGTCTCCTCCCTATAGTTGGGATGTCTTGTCTCGGTTCCTTTACCATCTTTAATCCTTTCTCTCTTATATTTATGTAACCAATATGAAGATATGTCCTTACACATACTAGTTCTACTGATGAGGAAACTTGTATCTTCCTGGGAATGGTAAACTCAATAGAGGAATATCTCACATACTGGACTGGTGGGTTTCTTTGAAGATCAAGATTTTTTGTCAGCTCGGTGATTTCCCTAGGGATTTCCACTAATTCTGAACTTGATAATTCCACTAATGATTGTTCATAACCCTTTGTTGTTTTTTCCCTTTAGGGTCTCGACCCTATTGGTCATGATAAATGTCCATTTCTTGGGATTCCTCAACTGACCTTTTCTGTCCAATCAACTGCTATTGTCTTTCTTCTTCTTCAAAACTCGTTATGGCCTCCTGTAGTGTCCCCCAAGTTTATTTAGTTTCCTTTCTTTCCCAAATACATATAGTTGGGCATACATATGTTGAATTCTTATTTTCAAGCATTTGTTTATATATAACCTAATGTGGATCATATGCACCTCTCTAATGTTTCTTGGGATTGAGCTGACTCAAATATTCTTCCACATATTGGGGAGAATTTATCCCTCTTATGATAAGATGTCCCACTTCTTGATGAAATAAGAATGACCAATGTTTTCTGAAATGCTTGAAATGCAATTCATTTGAGTTCATATTTTTCCTCACATATTCCATATCAAAAATTCTAAGTGTTAGGAAAGTAGGAAACTTGTAACATTCTTCCTCAAATCGATAGACCCTATTAACTATGTGGTACTCATAGAGAAACCAATCACCCACCTGGAACTCTGAGGTAAATTGAAGATGTATCTTGTTATCTAGTAGGTTTCTTGGGGGTGAACTACCATGGATCATGTTGTATTCATCACTCATGGCCTTGTTTGTAAACTATGAGAAGTTAGAATTATTTGCTCTCCTCAGGACCAAATCAATCCACTAGTACACAGGGAGTTGTGTTCCCTATTCATCTATGGTTCTTAACCCCTGGTGTTTGAAGATCTCAAAATTTTGATAAAATAACAAGAAAAACAAGTAGGAAGGGAACCGAAAGTATTCAATTGCGGGGAATTCATTTGATTGTTCATTAATCTTCTCGTCCAGGTGGCTATAGAGGTCAAAGTGAGGAGGATTCTTACCAGGCCTAGTGGCTAATTTAAGAAGAAATCCCACGGTTACTTCATCCATAGATTCGTCACCTTTTAGACCCATAATTGCACATATGATAGAGATAGCCTTCCTAGAAGATTTAGAGAAAACAATAGTAGCATAAGGAGGGGGATGGTCAGTATGGTCATCCCGAGCTCTAGATTTTTGGACAGAAATTGATGATGCTCATAGGGTCCAAGGCTACTAAAAGCACTTGCTAGGGATTTTTCATCGAAATGATAGGGGGCCAAAGACTCTAGTATACAAAACATCTTTCTAAGGGCATTCAAGGTGACAAAAAACAAGTTTTTGGGCATATCTAAAGACAAAACCACTTGCTTAGTGGGGGAGTAGTGTTTGGAACACCAAGTGACAAACTTAGGGAAAGCCACAGACCTAACGCAAGCTATCCAGACAACATTTTAGTTCCATAAGTTAAATCTATCCTAGTTGGAAAATGAAAGGTTCTTAGCTTCCTTAATGGTTTAAATTAGGTCGTAACTAGTGATAATGGTGTCAAACATGTCGGCTTCATAATCGTAGACATGTTCTTTCCCTAAGAAATAAGGATTCGAAATTGATACCTTGGGTTTGGGTGCCATTTTACCTCCTAGTTCAGGGGATTATAGTCAAATTAGGGTAAATTTTGTCGAATTAGGGGTAACTTACAATACTAGGGATTTATTGAATTAATGGTAGAAACAACGATTTTAGCAACAATGCTAGATAATAGTGGAAGAATGATACCCAGATGACAGCTGGAGGTTGAGTTGGTGTAATGTCCCCAAACCCAATCTAAGGCCAAAGGCACTAGGAAAACTAGGGGGAAATTCTAAGTCGGGTTATGCACAACGGAATAAAGCAGTCTAAGGCTACACAAACATGCCAAAAACCAATTAAATAAACATTTAGTCTTTAAAAATAATAAAATGCAGAAAACAAAAACATTTGTTTTCCCCAAAGTACATGTGAAGCATCCATGTTCGAGCATGAAATTAATATGAGTTTAATCATAAATGAATCATCTACAAGATTCCATTTACAACCACATAACAATAATAAAAAATAGATAACTATATTTGATTTTAAGGGATGAAATAAAATATGTGATAAATCATTCTACAACTAATAGTCAGTAAAATATAAACAAATATGATCTATGATTTCCATATATACACCATTAAATTTCAAATATTGAGAAACCATTAATAAAATATCCATAATCATATTTATGCAACATACACATCGTCCCCTTATTTATCATTTAACCATAATAAATATAAGCAAGAATAAAATTATATCTACATCAAACCATAAGCAAAAATAGATCACCCTCCATGGGCACATATGCAACAAATGAAAACAATAAATAGAACATAATAAGAAAACTTATATGAAAAGGGAAATGGCATCAACAAGACCACATTCCTCCCTTCCATACACATTTCAGGTTCTGCACCTAGCAACTTGAGTAGTCACCCCCAAGATGGGACCACGAATCCACAAGAAATTACTCCAAAACTATTTCTCGTAGAGTCCTCTTAGAAACTAAATACAAAATAATTTCCCAACCACTACTTTCTTGTTCGTTTCTTCATTGCCTATGGGTAAATGACCTAGCTTGCCATACCCATTTTCTTGCTTCCTATGCATGAAAAATTGGACTAGTAGGGACAAATAAAAGGGAAAACAATCAAAATATATCAAGACACACTCTTTGGATATATGAGCAACAATAATGGTTGAGGAATCTTGCAGTAACCATAGATTGTTTACCCAACATCATAGACTTGGCCAAGCATATTTGTGTAGCACATAACATAACAAGATTTCACATAACATAACAAACTTTCCACATACACAACACATAGCAGACTTTCACATAACAACACAGGTTTGTCCCAAGAATGCATCTCCTTCGAAGTGATGTATCTCATGAATATATAGAACAGAGAGGAAAATTCAAACCAAGGAGGCCAACTTGAGTCCATGAGGAGGTTAAATCAACTGAAAGAAAGCCAAATAAAATTAGGGAGAGAGAGAGAGAGAGGGAAGTTACAAAGATCAAGAGGGATTTATACTTTTGCATGCACAAGCCAATATGAATGCATGAGAGAATGAAGTATCCAAAGTGGTCCAAAATATCCAAGAGGAGCGCATAGGCCATAAGAAAGGATACACAAAAGATACCATTTCCAAGAATAGAAAAATAATAATAACAAAATTTACACACTTGAGGGGGTGGAGGCTAAATTTGAATTTGTGGAAATTAATTGGCCGAATAACATCAAATATTCTCCAATAGTATTTGGGTCCAACTTCAAGTCTTTTGGTGATAAACAACTCATAAAGCCACTAGGGTACAATAGAACTCGAATTTTAATACAAATCAAAATTTAGGAAATAAATATGCAAATCCCAACACTTGTGTTTTCAATGGGTCCAAGGTACTCAAGACGTCATGGACTAGGGTTTGGGATAATAATGCACTAGGAAATTAACATTCCTGACACCCTTTCCTCCTCACTTGTGGAATCCATGGCCTCCCATTCTCGTTTGTGGTCCAGGTTGAGCCAGTTATTTTATTAATTTAAAAAATAATAATAATAATTTCATGGTCCTTTACAACCATAATAATGTCTAAATAGCAATGTCAAGGAAGCTAGTGCCACATTAATAAACACATAAAAATACAATGTAAATGACGTGAATATTTTTCAATGGAAAGTATAATATCTAAATGGTTTATGTTGAAATAAGGTATTCATTTATCCTTTATGTTGGGTTATTTTGTTTTATAATGTGTGTAAAGTAATTCATAGTTTTTTTATAACACCAATAAAATGAGAGTGTTTGCTTTATTTCATTGTGTGGCATTTTTTTTAAAATTTAAATTTATAATGATTTTTTTAATATTTTGAATAATTTCATTTCTATATTAGCAATTTTATATATTACAAAATTTTATAATTGAGTATTTTTTTTTTCGATATGAAGAATTTTTAAATTTTCATTTTGATTTTCCATACCATTTAATTTATTTTTATTTTTTTTATTAAAATTAAAAGAAAAATACATTAGGAAATTTAATTATATTACAGTTTTTCATTATTTTATTTATTTTTTATATATACTAAATTTTAGGATAATATTTTAAATAGTTTTTGTATTTTTAATTTTGAAATGTATTATTAGAAAATAAATAATTTATTACAGATTCAAGTTTAAAAATAACAAGGGAATGATTTAGTTGAGATTTTAAATTTAATATAATTTTTGGTTTAAATGTGATATTATAATAAATATGAGAACAAAATTGATTTAATCTTATTTTTATTTTTCGATATTCCATTCTCTATTTATTTATATCTAATTAAATTCTTAAATGGTTTGTATTGTTTAAATGTTTTTAAAGTGACATCTTACTTGTTAAACCAACACTAGTATAAACCATAAGTTCTAGAGTTAACTATGTGAGGTTAGTATGTGTGAAAACTAATGAAAAAATGACTGTGTGGGATCATAGTTTGCAGTGATTTCATAGATGTGATATATCCTATAAACTATATTAACCATGGCTCAATCTAATCATTTCATATTTAAAATTGTTGGTAGGTGAAATGTCCCCAAATACTAAATTTTTAAAAGACATAATTAGTTTAAAACCAACAATAAAGTGATCAAAGGATCTTTGTCTTTCTTCAACAAAATGTTTATCATGGAAAATTACTAAAAAATCAAGTGTCCATTTACTTGTTGAACATCATAACTTATTTGTAGAGTTCTTATTTGGCCCGCATTCAACTTGTTACGGTAAGGGAGGTTTCAAACCTAGCTTAGAGAGCATTGTTTACTTAGCTCATTGGCTAACATTTCCATTACTCTGCTTATGCATTGTATACGCTCGAGAGGGTTCTCAGGTTACATAATGTTCAGATAGCATTTGGATCTGAACATTTTAATATACATTTCTACTGTGATTCGAAGTTTGTTTAGCACATTAATATATTTTTACTATGCTTAGTGTAAAATCTTATATAATCGTTCACCACGTCGAGTTTTCACTGATATTGTAATTAAGTCCACACTTTGGAAAAGCCATTGAGCTATGTTATCGCTTATTATTTTTGGACTTCAAGTAGAGAAGCGAATAGTTCAACCTTGATATAGATGGATTGTTTTGATTAATACTCTACATATTTACTCTGTGTGGTTTCGTAATTAATTTGTTCAGGTCCTAATTTGGTTTAAGTTCATCCCTAACATAAGTATAGATGTCATTTCAATCACTATAATAATTCTCATAGTCCTCGATATTGAAATGTTTAATTAGTCATTATATGTTTATATCGAATAGTTCACTTTCTCTATTGAGGCTCGACCTCCATACCCATGGTTCTGTTATAGTCCAAATACTATATGTGGTGTTAGCTCCAAAAATTAACCAGCAATTAGCATAGGGTGCTCTGCCTTTTATTTTTTTGTTGAGAAAGAAGATAATGTAGCTTACCTCTCTCACTTGATTGCATTGAATACAAGTCTGTGTGTTAATTTCCACGATCGCTTGTTCTATTATGCTGTAGGGTTAATTTGTAGTGATCATATTCCTTTTCTGGTTGAAGAGTCAACTATATTTTGTGCTTTATTTTTATAATATGAGGTAGTTATGCATCGTCTACGATTGGGTCATATCATATTAAGGAGTAGAAAATTATTACATTAACAGGTATTGAACCCTAGACTTCAATATTAAACTACTCTTGTCCTTTGTATGAATTGTAAATTTTGGAGAGCATTGTGATAACTTACTATATTAATTTAAATAGGAGGTTTATATTCTTCCTTTATACTAGTAACAACAATGTTAAAACTATTGTTATTTTCACTTTGAATCTGTTATATATATTATTAATTAGATCGCTTTTACCTAACTATGGACTAAGGACCTTGTGTTCAAGGAACGTAATTGTTCCTTCCTCCATAATTGGATATTTACCGGAGTTTTTTTCCCTAATTTATACTTATATTATATACTGAAGTAAGATAAACAAGATGTAACAAAAAGAATTAAGATTTACCTATGTATGATCTTTTAGAATTAAGAAAAATGAATATAATCAAATAAGATCGAGGCTTTTTTTCGATATCATTAATCTGTACAAAAATATTTAAAAAATAAGTAAAACAATTATCAATTGTATTAGGTTAAATATACAAATCACTTTGCATCTAAATTTGTAAGAATAATTCTAACTACGGTAAACTCTTCAGATTCTATAATAACATTTCTTTATTTTAAAATAGAATAGATTTATCTATAATTAAATCTTGTAGAGAACTTTAAAAGAGAATACTTCTAGAATCAGAGTTTAAATCAAATTGAGAGAGTAAGAATGACTTATCACTTTTAGTAAACAAACTCAATTAGGAACTTCCACATTACTCCTAGCCTATCTGAGCATTTTTATAACTTTAACTCAGCAAATCACCCCTAAGTGATACCAAGCACACTAACCCTGAATAATCAGGGAAATTATTCACCATTTCTTGATTATTCTACTGCACAGTACCAACTCTACCTAAAACGTTATATAATTCCCTTTTATAAAATTCAGTCTCATTTCATGGTCGATGAGTGCTCTAGGATCTACAATTGAACCTTCTAGTGTTGTACAGCCCAATACCCCTTGTATTGTCTATATCTACAATTTATTTTATGGATATGGCTCTATTCATATTTCAAGTTGAAACTTCTTTCTCAAGGGAAAAAGTAACTCCTTTTAATTTCATTATCTCTTTTTATATCTTTCTTCATTTAAGAAGTATTTAGGGTTATTTTCCAATTTATTTTACTTAAATAATATTTCCTTTAACTTTTATTTATTGGATTTCTTTATTATTTTCATTTATTAATATTTAAATGGATAATTCCCCACCTAGTGTGCTTGGTCCCTCTCTACCTGGTTTTTCCTAATTTAATCAGTATTATTAAGTAGATAATATAACATAGCATTTTAATTTATTAATCCTTGATTCTCTAGATTCTTTTAGTCTTGACATCAAATCCAAATAAAAAAAATTAAGTTCAAATGCTTGATGCTCCAAATCCTCCAAGCTCAACATCAAGTCCAAAAACATATCAAAACAAATTGAAGCTCTTAGAGATCAACATCAAGTCTTAAGAAAACATAAACACTTAATTATTTACATGATTTCTAGGGGTGTCAAAACCTGGGATATTACATCCCACCCCCCTTAAAATAACATCGTCCTCGTGTTAGTACTTTTCTATTGTGAATTCTGAAATAAAAAGGTGTATGTATCTCTCATGACTTCTTCCATTTCCTATGTAGCCTTCTCAGGGTTGTAATTTTCCCATTGTATTTTCAGCTGGGTGATAGTCTTCTTCCGGATCTATATTTCCCTCTAGTCCAAAATACAAAGGGGTTCTTTCTTGAACTACCCTTCTAGTTCCACCTGCAACAAATTCCAATCCACAACATGTTTAGGATGGTAAACATACCTTTTAAGTAAAGACACATGAAAAAAATTATGTAGAGCAAGTTCATAGGACAAGGGGCCTCTTCTAGCCAAAATTTAAAAGAGACCTTAATACCTCGGAGCCAATTTCTTGCATATTCCCAAACTCAGAGAACTTTCTTTGATTTTACTTTCAAATATGCATGCTCCCCAACTTGATACTCTTTATCTTATTTGTTTCTATCTACATAACTCTTATGCATGTCATATGCCTCCTTCAAATGATGTTATACTTTATTAACAATATGCTCAAGATATTTTAATAGATCTAATCCCAAAATCAGTCTATCCACTGGACTATCCCAACTCACAAGTATTATGCATTTCTTGCTATATAATACTTCGAAAGGATCCATTTTAGTTTATTTTTGGTAATCATGGTTGTAATCAAATTCTGCTAGGTGTATTTAATATTCCCAGTGTGTTGGGTTATGCATCACATGCATCCTAAGCATGTCTTTCAAAATATAATTTGCGTGCTTAGTTTTCCCATCTGTCTATGGGTGACATTCCATACAAAAAGCTAACTCTGTGTTCATCCCTATAAATATACCTTTCGAGAAGTTCCGTGTAAACTTTGTGCCCCTTTCAGATATGATAATTTTCGATATACTATGCAACTTGAATATTTCCTTTAATAAAATATATTTTATGTGTATTACCTTATAGGTCGAATTTAAAGGAATGAAATGTGTTTCTTTAGAAATTTTATCTACAACCACTAATATATCATCATTTTGTTTGTTACTCTTGGGTACTCCAGTGATAAATTCCATGCTTATCACCATCCATTTCCATTCCAGAATGGGTAGTGGTTGCAACACGCCAACTAGATGCTCGTGTTCAATCTTTACCACTTGAATTTCCTAACATTTTTTCATTAAAAAGGGCTATGTATGCTTTTAAATTAGGCCAAAAATAATATTCTTTTACCACAAATATCATTTTTTGATAGAGTGGGTGTCCTTAATATGGGCGTTTTTGAAATTCTTACAAAATTTCAGTTTTGATTTTTGTTGTTTCAGGAAAATAGAATCTATTTTTGTGCCACACTAACCGTATTTCATCAATCTTATAATGTTCTTGTTGTTGTCCCAATTAATTTTCTAGGATTTTCTTGCTGATTTCAATATAAAAGCTATCATTTTTCACCATTATTCTAATTCTATCATGTAAATCAAAATTTACTTGATTGGTTGTTATTTCATAAAGTACACGTAATTTTCGAGTTAAGACATCAACAACTTGTTTTTCCTTTCCTTTAATGTGTCTAACTTCAAAATTGTACTTGCTTAAAAAATCCAACCATCTAGTTTGTCTAGCATTCAGATTTGGTTCCTCAAAGATGTATTTCAATCCCAAGTTATCATTTTTAAGGAAAAAAAAAATCCCCATTAAGTAATGTCACCACTTTTAAGTGCATGAATTATTGCAGTTAGTTCTAGATTGTGTGTAGCGTAGTTTCTTTCGTGGTCTTTAAGTTTATGGGACTCATAGGAACCCCACCAAGTCCTTCCTTAAATGCATTTGTACAAATTGTAAATTCCCCATCTAGATCTGCTATTCTTAAAATAGGTTTTGTTGTCAATAATTGTTTTAATTGATGAAAATTGTTCTCACATTTTTCTATCCAAACGAGTTTTGAATTGTTTTTTTGTAAGGAAGTTATAGGATAGGAAATATTGGAAAAAAATTCAATAAACTTATGGTAGTACCGTGCTAACCCCATAAAATATTGGATTTTTGATACATTTGTAGGAGTGTTCCATTCTACTTTTTCCTTAATCTTCTATGGATTTACAACAATTCCTTTTTATAAGATTTTGTGTCCCAAGTACTGTATTTGTTATTTGCAAAAATCGCATTTACTAAACAAGTAGCATAAAGTTATTGTTCACGTAATACTTGTAGAACAATTTTTAGGTGTTGATCGTGCTCTTCTTTACTTTTAGAATATATGAGTATATCATTGATAAAAAAATAGCATGATTTTATCGAGATATTTACTAAAAAAATTGTTCATAATAAACATAAATGTTTCAAGCCAATCACTTAAACCAAATGGCATCACTACAAACTTGTAGTGGCCATATCTGGTTCAAAAAGTCATCTTTCTTATATATTCCTCATGGATTCTTACTTGATGGTATCCATACCTCAAGTTAATCTTGGAAAATATCTTGGGTCCCTTTACTTGATCAAATAGATCATTTATTTTTGGGAGGGGGTACTTATTTTCAATTTTCAACTTGTTTAACTATCGGTAATCGATACACATGCACATCATACCATCTTTATTTTTCACAAATAGGATTGGTGCTCCCCAAGGGGACACGCTAGGTCTTATATAACTTTTTTCAATCAATTCTTGATTGTAATTTTAATTCAACTAACTCAAGTAGAATCATGAGGTAAGGGCCTTTAGATACTAGCACCGCTCCCAGTACAATTTCTATAGAAAATCTAGTTCCCACTTGGGTGGAAGTCCTGGAAATTCCTCCGGAAAACAAATCTCTAAATTGACTTAAAATAGGAAAATATTATATTTGTTTTTTATTTAATGCATTATAGGCATGAATGTTAACTACATAAATTTTACAGCCTTTTCTAACACTCCTCTTAGCCTGTAATGTTGAGATCTGTCTTATTGGATTTTTCCTAGGAAATCCTTATACAACCTTTTGATTACCTTCGTCATCTTTATATGTAAAGTTTTTTTTTAGATACTTAAGTATTACATGATGCTTTTCCATCCATTCCATGCCTATTATAATGGCAAAGGATCCTAAAGGCAATATATTCAAATCTGCACTTGTCTTTAAGCCATTTAGATCCACTTGAAATTTTTCAATCATTTCTGAAAATTTTCATTTTGCACAAGTTGGCAACTGCACCACACATGGTGTTTTATGTATCGTCCTTTTTAATTTACAAGCATCCACAATTCTTTGAGAACATAGCTATGACAATCCCCTAGATCTATTAAGATAGATATTGGTTGTGTAAGGATGTTACATTTTATTTCAATCATCCTGTATTGATCATCTGCTTCTCTCCCTTCCAAATCTATGCAAATTCTTGGTGTTAATGCCATATCTTCAATCATCACATCCTCTTGCATATTGTTTACAATTCTTTGGATTTTCTATGGACAATATTTAAAATGATGTGGGCCTTAAAGTCCCCAACACTTTAGAGTTGTAGGTGCAAGTTTATTATCAATATAACTAGTTGGTATAACTTTGCTTTGAGTTGCTTGATTTGATTGTTCTTCGATTTTAGCAAATTTTATGTTATTTGGAAAATTATTAGTAGGTATTTGATAAGATAGGAGCCTAAACCCTTTTCTTCTACTTTTTGATTTCCTTTTTCATTGTTCTTTACGTTTTTTTCATTTTTTTTTCTATGTTGGTTATGTTCATAGCATATCCTAGCTTTAAATAAAGCTTCATCAAGATATTTCGATGCATTGAAATCAATATTATCTCAAAAAAAAGGTGGAAGAAAACTTAGCAACTATTTTATTTTAACTTGTTTGTCTTTAAGGTATGGAAAATAATGCAGTAATTCTAAATATCTATTAATTAAACAATCAATTGTCATGGACCCCATTTTAAGTTCATGAGTTTCCTTTAACTTTTTATCAAAAGAGCATTCCAAAATATAGTTATCTTGAAACATCTTTTAAAACTTTTCCATGAAACTCTTTGTTCTTTCAGATCTTAGTAAGCTTTAAGTCCCTCCACCATTGTGAGCCTTTCCGTTTAAATGATAGATTTCCAACCATGATTTTATTTTATAATCATGCAATATAAAATATTTAGTCATCCCTAACAACCAGTCCTCGTCCTTCTCAGTGGAGTCCAGTTCTCCTTCAAAAACACGGGCTTTAAATTTTCTTGAATTATCTCTATAAATTATGCTCTTTATGTCTTTTTCTACTAGGGAAGGATGATGGTGATGAGTCAAAAATATAGTCACTAATATAATTCTTCTTTTCTATAAATGAGCTTGAATACGATGTAGAATTTTCCTCCACTTTAAGTTTTTTATTTCTAGCTTCTTCATATTTAGGCCCTTTTCTAGTCTACTGAACTATGAGCAAGTTGTTGACTATGTTTTATCTCTGATAATGACTGCAATACTATATCATTCATCTCTTGTTGTTCTTTTCTATCCTTATAATTATCATCCTTACAGCTTTGTAGTTCATCTCTTAAGCTTTGCACAGTTGTGATTAGTTCTAAAGGTGTTAAGATTCTTTGATCATTATTGTAATCAGTGCATATTTCCTCTTCGTGTGGTTGAGGTGAATCAAGATGTTGTTGTTGACTGAAAACATGATTATTAATCATGTTGTTAGATATTTTAATTTTGTTGTTTTCTCATATTTCTTATTTGATCAATAAGTTCCTCTTGTGAGGCTAACGCCTCCTAAGACCTTTCAAATTCTGCTCTATTCTTGGTTGTGTTGATAGTCAAGTTAAATAACTGAGATGATAGAATTTTGATTTTCCATACGATTCAACAAATCTGGTTGTGTTTGTTGAGGAAGTGTCATATATATATTTTTTTCTTCTATCTGATGTGTAGAAACATATCATTTTATTAATTTGACTTTCTCATCCTTTTTCTTACAACAAGCCCATAGGACTCTGAATGTTGAAACTCGGCTCTGATTCCAATTGAAATGTCCTCTCTTTCTACATAGAACTTCGTTTAGATTCATGAAATTAGATCTTGCTTCGAAAGGATTGATTTTGTTTGAAGTGTGATTAGATTTACAGTTTTATGAATAGGATTAGGGTTTGATTTATTTTCAAAAAGGTGTGATCTAGTTTACAAAGAGTTTTGATTTCATACCAATAGATCAACAATGCCAAGTAGAAATTTTTCTTGCATAGATATTGCACGATAGCTTTGAAATAAAAGACTTCCTCGGGTTGACAATTTATGTTCTGGTAGTTTCAGCTGTTTAATTAATTAGACAATTAATCCAACCAACACTTTGGCGTCATTGCTGGGGAAGTTATCAATGGTGCAAAAGTACATCTGACATTGTTTTTTAGTTGCATTGTTAAAGTAGAGCATGTAGGATGCATGATTATTTTTCATTTGATTGAATTTTCTTTTAAGGGTGGTGTGATTTCCATTTTTTCAAGTGTGTGTGATTTCTTTTTTGCAAGAGTGATTTTATCTATGCAACTAGTTTAATTCATTTTTCAATTTGTAGTTAAATTTTGGGTGTTGTAAGAACCCCCCCTTCTACTAATCCAATTATGAAGACATGATTACCAGCAAGATGGATTCAAGGATGAACAAAAGTTTGGAAGAACTTTCTCAAATCCTAGAAATAGTTGGGATCTCTTCTTCCCACGAAGAGCACATCTTGACAGCAGGCAAAAACTTATCCACCTCTCTAGAAGTTAAAGAAGAACCAACATTCCATGAGTCACATATATCTAATGGGGAGCAATCATTCGATCCTGAGATCAAGGAGGCCAAAGAGGAGATTCAATGTGATCTAAACCAAGAAGGGTGTTAGCACTCAGATTTTACCCTTTGGTTGTGGAAGGATAAACCTAAGGTAACTATTTCAAACCAACCTTTAGGAGGAAACTTAGCCTTTTTCCTACCAGAGAGGGCTCTCTCAAAAATATATGAATGGCTAAAGATATATAAAATAATTGGGATTTTCAGGAAACAAATATATGGTTGAAATACACACAAAGACCATTGGGCATGGAGTCAAAACCAAAATTTTTATGGACCAGCAGATAAACAAAAATAATGATTTTTACAGAGGCAAGATGGTCGTCACATTACAGTCAATTTTTTTTGCAGGTGATAAAGAAAGATAGATAGACATTCCACCAATAATGGGCACCAATTTTTAGATGAATCCACTATCTATTTTGGAGAAATAATGAATAATCAGACCCAATAAATCAAGGAATAAGCGTATGAATATTGACTTATTTAACTTTCATCCAAGCATAGAAGATATAACATAATGGAAAAGATAACAAAGAAGGGATACATAAACATAGGAGAAAAGAAATTATAGACAGTAACTTCGATCAACACATGAATCTCTGTTCTACAAAATGTGTTATTCTCTTCATGGCTTTTTGTATTATAAAATAGAACAACTCGATAGAAAAGTCTCTTGCTTTTCAAAAATTTCCAACCCTTTCAAAATGATTTCCATTGTCTTTTATACAAAATATTTTGAAACAAAACCTAACTTCTTCTTTTAACAAAAACTTAAAATAACTTAACTAACTGCCTTATGTCTCTTGAGTTAAAGTTTATACATAAAAATATTACAAATTCTTTTCAAATAATTTTTTTCAAATTCTTCACTTTTTACGGGACCCAACGGATACTTTCATGAACGAAGATTATATTTCATTCTTCCATATTTTTCGACTGCCTTCCATTGATCTACTGTTATAAGATGATAGCTTGTCATCTCTTTCACCAGGACCTTCATATCAATATGATCTGCATAGGAAATTTCTGGAATTCTTTCTCCCATGGAAACTAATTTATTCATTATTTCAAAATATTCTTCAAGCTTTTCCATCAAAATTTTTCCTGTAAGAAGATTATTCAAATCTTAGAATGGTCTTTGTGTGTATTTCAACTCATTGTTTTCATCCCAAAATGCAGGAAAACCTTTTCCAACCAATTTATCAAACTGTTTTTTAAACTCTATCACTTGTCTCTTCATTGCTCGAGCTCTAGCTTCGACTCTTTCAATATGTGCATACTTCCCTAGAATTCTCCTCTCCCAAGTAATAATGGCTATCCTATTGTTAATGGCCATGGTCTTCAAATCTTCTTCTGTCAAACCATTCAGGAAATTTATTGTATTTTGCGTTGTGTCTTTGGGATTCTTATTCATACTCTCTCTCATTGCAGTACAACTTTCCAAATATTCTTTAGCCACTTTCTCCTTTATCTTCATGAATTTCAAGTACAGCCTGAATTTTTCTGCTTCTTTGATAATTAAATCCCACACCATGTGTTTGCAACCTTGCATAACTACCTGACCTGTCACTTGGTTTTCCAATCTTTTGTTTGTTTCAATCAACTCTTTGTATTTATCTTGGAGAGACTGTGTTTCTTCATCTTTCTTTTCATTCTCTTCTTTTAATATTTTCGTTTCTTATTTCAATTCTTTAATCTCAACATCCTTCAAACTCACCTTGGACATAGTTTGTGAAAGGTTGTCTGCACTAGTTCCTTCTTCATCTTGACTAATACCTGTTTGCTGCTGAGCCAAATTTGATAATTTATTCTTCAAATCATCGATTTGATTTTTTAAACTTATTTTCTCTTTCTCCCAACCAGCTTCATTTTCAACAAGTTTCAATAATTTAGTTGTAATATTGTCCACTTCTTTAGATAATTTTTCTTTTTCCTACTCCAATATGGTCAACTCAGAGCCTTGAATAAGTTGAGTTTTTGGGATTTTCAATTTCTTTCTCAACTCTTGCATTATATTTTCTTTTTCTTTTAGCAAATTTTTTCCTGCATTCCCTCCAGTGCCACTTCCAACCAAATCAAACTGCAACTTCTTGATTTGTTGTTGGCGGGCTTTATTTTCTACTTTTTCTTGTTTCAATTGATTGTTTAACTTATCTACCATTGTTTTCAATTTCTCAAACTCCAAGATTGCTTCCAAAAAATCGGCATATATCACTTCCCTCGTCTTCCTGTGTAAAAGAATTTTGTAAGGAGCAGAAATTTTCTTCAAATTGAATTTCATTTTTGTAACCTTGTCACTTGATGACACTACCAAATTTAAAGTGTTTTCTTTGACATCTCGACTAGTAACCAAATGAACATCCGAATTCAGCAAGCTCCTGGATTTTGGAAATAATTGATAAGTCTGTTGAGATGAAGCATGCTTTTCTTGGTTGTATTTTCCATACATATATGCTCTAGTTTGAAACTTACTAGCATCTCCTGCTTCCTTGGCCTCTTGAAACATATATTCTTGTCTTTGAACCTCTGGTGTTACATATTCACCTTTTCCTTTTCCTTCATCATCTGTAAGTAACATCAAATCTTGTTGTTCATCCAACTTAGGCAATTTTTATTTTTCGTGCTCTTCATCTTCTAAATCAATTGCATCCTGAAAACTTCTTTTTTCCCCAATAACCATAGTGCTCATTGTAGTTTCTACTCCTCCTGTACATTCTGTCAATACCAGCTCTCTTTCTGGGGTACTTGTAGTTGCTTCATCTTCACTTTCATATTGTGACCAATTTTCCTTTCCAGACATCCCTTCCACCTCTTGGTGATCAAAAGCCTTCTTTTGATTATTCTGTCTCCTTTTCGAAATGACATGAAGGGGATCATAATCAATGGCCACTTCCTTTTTGAAATCCATTTCTTCTAATAATTTTTCTATGTGCAAAATGGCATATTTATTCTTTATAGTAAATGGACCTATTGTAAAAGGATATTTGATATTAGTAGCTTTCTTGAAGAATAGAAAATGATTATCTTCCACAATCAATTTATGTCTAAGAAAATCAAGAGCGAAGACTCTTAATGTCAAAAATGTTGGTAACCTATATGGCTAATGTTTGAAATCATACAACCTGAGAATAGTATTATCCTTCGATAAAAACTAGTCTCCCACGGCCAAATCAGTACAACTACATAAAGGTCCTCATCTCAGGTAACACTCTGGGTAACTTTTCTTCGAAAATAATTCTATGCATCTTCGATAGCATGTAATTCATTTAATTAAACATATTATCTTCCATAGGACTTGTAAAAATTATTTTTGGAAAATGTAATTCTTCTCGACTTGCAAACATGACTATCTTCATCAAGTGTGATCGAAGCCTAAAATGTCTTATGCTATGAAAATTCACCATCTGTAAGTGAATGCTTTCCGCCAAAAACTCCTCAAACTTAAGACAAGGTGTCTGACTACTTTCAATTTCAGGTAAACCAATACTCATTCTAAATAACAAACTCAACTGAAATTCGGTCACCCATGCCTCTGTATCAAAACCTAAAAAAAAATCCAATAGAGAAAGAACAAGTTGAGTGTTCTCGCTAAAGAGATTGCCATCTATAGGATAGGGAGTATCAGTAATTTGCAAATCTGGTTTAGGGCAGGAAGTCATGAATGCTTATTTATTCTCAGGGGAGGACTGGTGATATAGGTCCATGATTGATTTCTCAGAAAAGATTTGGGTTCAGGAAATTGGGACATGGGAACTTCTAGGGCATCTCTTATAAGTGAGGGTTGTATCTGGAAAACTATTATGGTTTTTGGGGCGTTCATAACAGCTCACTTAGCTTATGAATAATTGGATGCGCACCAGGACACAAACTCTGGGAACGAAACAATTTGGTCATGGAAAAATGACAGGAGGGACGACTCATTAACTCTGTGCACATCCAAACCCTCCTCTTGCAAACTCTTCAATTTAACCTTAATCTCTGCAACCGATAACCTAATTGAAGTATCAAATATATCCCTGTGTCTATCTTCCAAAGCATCCCTAGACTTAGCACCTTCTATAGTCTGGACTATTTCCATCTTTACTTCTTATAAACAAACTTAAAATACTATTAGTTCGGGTTACAAGGCCCTACCTGTCGCTGAAAAAAATGCACTTTGTTGTGCTATGTCGCTTTAGGTGCCCACTCGTCTAGAACCTTCCAGATATGACAGTGTAAAGACAAATGTCAACTTTTACATGTTTCTTTGCTATATATAACCCATTTTCCTTATCCTCCAAGCATCTTTACAGGCGCTCATTTTCCTCATCCATCAATCTCACGTGCTGTAATCTGGATCGTCGGATTTCACCTATTTTTAACACTTCGATGACTTCCCTCACCGTCTGATCATTCTCCAGTCTTTAAATCTTAACCGTTAGATCTTAGTGGTAACATGCAAAATGTGGTTTCGCAACTCCGAAAGTGGTTTCCAAAACCACCTTTATCAGTTGCGGAATGTTCTGGTGCCTCCATGTCTCTGGCGGTTTTTCATCTCGTAACCATTATATTCTCCTATCCCTCGTGCACTTTCATAATGCGGAACTCCTGGGATCGTTGATCTTTTATCTACCAATGCATCAATGGTGGAACTCGCAATATGTTTAACTTTCAACTTTTTCCCACTGTTGGGTTTTCTCCCATTATCCTTTAGGTATCTTTTGAACTCATCACCTTTGATTTATTTTGCTTGCAAACTGAGCTGTTGAATTTTTGAGATATTCACTATAATTGAGGACGTATCCCAAGCCGTCATATCTTTCCATCATCAATATCGACCGTTGACTTCGACTCCATACCTTCTGCCATAGTGGTTTCGCATTCCTTCAAAGTGGTTTCTCATACCACTTCTCTTGTTTGCAAAGTGCTATAGAAGTGCCACCTGTCTACCGGTTTCGCCTTTCACAACCGCTTATATATTTTTCCCTCCACACACTTTGGTGATGCGAAGGCAATCGAGGACCATTGATCTCTTTCCTGCACCTGATCGATGGTGTATCTTGTATGATGGTTAGTGCTTACATTATTTGTTTTCAGACTATTGCTTTTAACATTTTCCTTTGAATTTTCCTTTTGTTGACTCTTTTAGTACTTTTATCCACAATTTTGGTCATTTTTTACCATGGAATCATGAAACCAAAAACAATTTTTGGACCTCTTTTATCAAATCAAGAAATTTTCAAACCGCTTTCCTATTACACAATTATTTACATGTAAAACACTTGGTGTTAACAAAGTGAATCAAGAATATAATAGTTCTATTGAAATATGGTTCAAAGTAGTTACCAAGTCACATCATTCTTTCATTATTCCTTCCTTATTTGTATCATATTATTCCCCGCAGCTGGTCTCCCACACTCTCATATGCTTTAAAATACATTTGTCAAACTTGAGTGTGAATATGTTTATAATCCTACTACGCATGTGGTTGGTTACATTGGAAATAAGCATACACTTGAACAATTTTTATATTTCCAAGTAGAATAGGCTAGGATAGAATAATAGAATAACACCATGCTTTTGTTTTTTTTTGGGTTTTTATTTTCAGTAAGTATGCTCTCTTCCTGCGCCTTGTTGTGATCTGGAAGATCAGAAAGTAGAAAGATAAGGAATGGCTATGAGATGTTTTCAGGAATGCTTTGGAATTGTTGACTATATGAACAAAATGCTTAAATCATTTTTGTCTTCAATTTTTGAATTTTAATTTGTCTCTATTTGTTACAAAAATCCTTCCTGAAAACAAAATTACAGTAATTAGGGAATGTGGTAAGAGGAAGGAAGCATTGGTGAATGAAGAATCCACAGGAAAACAAGCCAAACGATTATAGAATTCAATCTTGAAACTTGTGCGATCATCATGGTATGTGTTTAGTTTTCATTTCTATATAACACATCCATAAAAATACACAGGCTTTATTTCAAACATTATATCATTTTTTTAAGAGTTGCAGCCACTGCTGCAACACACTGTGCAAGTCAATCTAGGTACTCAATGCTCGAAATTTTTCGTATGGGGATATATTCCTTTAATATTTATATGATTACAAACATTTACATCTATTCCGGTCACTTTTTGGGAGCCATATTTCATTTATTGGATTTTCATGGCATTTTGGCTTGAAATCTTTACTGAAACACAGTCGGGACAGTACATTTTTGGGAGACCAAGTGGAATTATTTTTAAAACCTGTCTCATTTCTAAGTATCCCTTTGAATCTAGTTTCCAAACCAATTCTATTTTTTGAGATTGGGCATCAAACAAAAACGTTATGGTCAAAATACTAATGGGGTGTCAAGCAGGAAGCTTAGGAACAGAGCTAAGACAGACACTTTTTGGATGCCTTATTGGATAGATCTTGAAACATATTTCATTGGTATACTTACCTATGAATCTATTTTACAAAACAATTTGAATCACTCAATTCCGATATAGTACGAAAATTTTATGACCAAAATACCAACTGCCTATCACAAATCAACATTTTTAAAACTCAGTTTACTAGACTATTCATTGGACTGTTTGACCCGTTCATTCTTATTGGATTCAAAAAATGTTTCTATTGGAGATCCCTACATGAATCTACTTTCATCTCCAATTTGAATCACATCAATCCATTATCAAACGAAAAATTTATGCCTAAAATCGTGACTATTGGTCTAGTCCGGAATTCGAAAAACACCTTCTCATGCAGGTTGTTACTGAGCAACTTTGGAATATCATTACATAAAAATTTTAAAACCTGTTGCTAATGGAAATAGACCTAAAAATTTACTTCCATTTGGCTTTGGAATCACTCAAATCGGACGAGGAACAAAGAATTTATGATCAAAACATTGCTAGTGAGTCCAATTGGCCATCCCTCTCCCACAGGTATAAATTGAATTTGCTTCGTTCATTTTTCTTTGGATTTGTTTTATAAGTAATTGCTTGTTGTTTTTTTTCATAAGTGTTGGGTGAAGAGAGACCAATCACCTCTCTTCTTCCATCATCTCATGTTTTATTGCAGGAAAGTTCTAGGTTTTTGTAGGTCCCTGGAAGAAGAAGGTCAATGCATGCATGAGTGACTCTTGAAGACTTTTTCTCAATTTGCAAATGGATTGAGCACATAAAATGGATAGATTGATGTGAAAACCATACAAAGAACAATGTTTTCGAATTCAAGTCCCATTTCTACATGCCAAGAATCCTTTTAAGACGACATTAAGCTCATCACACCTATCATACCAATTTCTACCAAAGGAAACCTCTCAGAAAGCCAATTTTGCTATGATATACTCATTCACCCTCCTCCTTTCAAATCTCTAAAAATACATTCATGTCGAAGTCCCATTTTCCACTTCTTATGTAGTCAGCCTTGACCTTTTTATTTTCTATCACTACTACATCATGACTTCAGATATACTTTCCACTTTTGAGTTTCATGTTAGTTCTATTTTTCACTATAATTCTTCACAATCATTTATTTTGTACTCGTATTGGATGATGTGAAATTCATTAAGGTCCACCTTCCAGTGGTCTTGTCCCATCGACTCCAACACACCATCTGGGATCAAGATTAGATTTTTATAATGCCCTGGTATCTGCATGAATCAATGGCATATTTCCTTGTTGTTAATCATGGGGATTCATCAATGCCTCTTGATTGACAAATCTTGCAAGTGACTCGACTCCAACACATTCATTCGTACCTGTCAAGGTGCACTAAGGTAATTTAGAGCTCACTGTCATTAAAGATGAGTTGCTTCACATTGGTTAATGACATACATTGATGGTCGGTGATCCAATGATTTCTTTCCATGCTCGACTTCAACACATTCATTCGCATGGTAAGAATATTACCGAATAATCTTTCTATCATATTTTCATTAAGCTCAATAGCTTGGCTGAGTATAGAGGTGTAAAGCTTGTATTTTCATTAAGTTCAAAACCTTGGCAGGAGAAAACTAAATGTATCCTTGATAGCATACTTCTCACAATTTTCTTCGCATTTGAACTAATATAGAACAACAAAATATTTATCAATACATTTAGTCGCTCAGACTCCAACCTATACATTTTGATATTTGGGAATTGTATAGCTGACTTTCATGTTTCCATGACTATGAAGGCTATAATGTATAATTAAGGCTGTAATGTTCTTGTGAAAATGGATGTGCTAGGGTTGTATTTATACATCTCCATAATGCCTTAGTTCACTAAGAAGATAACATTACAGAGAATTCATCTCTGAATCCACTGTTTTCAGTTATCAATACGAGAATGCTTGTAGGTTGTGAAAGAAAGCATCAATCTCTTTGAAATAAATTAAATTTATGTTTATTAATTAAATAATAAACTATGTTTTGTTTATGTCTCTTATTTATTTCATCTTTGTTTAATTAATTGGCTGAGCAATCTCTATTTAAATCTTTGGCTTATGCGGGCATCTGAAAAACTTGTTTAGTATATATTCTTAAGTTATGTGCGGGCATACTCATACACTGTGTGAAAATGATTTTTTTTCAAATTGGAAGGTTAATTTTTCACTCATGTGACCTCCATAGGGAAAACTCAAACCATGAATGGATAAACACTTCAACAAGGAACAAACACATGTCATTTGATGAATTAATTGACACACACACATCATTTGGTGGGCATTTGAAAATAGCATTTTAAACTATTGATTTAACACTTAGACATAATTATAAAACCCTAAGTCAACATGAGGGATTTTTATTTTCACCAACTCCTGAACCAATGATACCAGATGATGTAGTACATCTCATTGAGCACAACCAAACTGATTTCCCCTTGAGACTCATCTTCTTCTGACTTGGGCGGGCACTTTACTGGACTGGAGAAAAACAAGCCAGATGGCACTTTTGGCAGACTGATAACTTCATCTTCAAAGACTTTTTGGAAAAATAATGATATGGTTAGATGCACCAATCAACACTCTAGAGACCCATACCCTAAGAACAATTTAAATCATCAACTACAGAAAACGGTGGGCATTTTACAGAGGTCACTTAGGCAGTTTTACCAATAATTTTATACTTGGACAATTTTTGCATTTTACTGGACTCGAGCAAAACTGCCTGAAATGTTGTTTTGGCATACCCATTACTTCCTCCTCAGACACTCTCAACACAAAATGAGCCATAGTAAGGTAGATAGATCAACAATCTACAGCCTGACAAGATGGGGCAGGCATTTTCCTTAACCTATGAATTATGGCATGCATTTCCCTAAGGCCACTTAGGCAGTTTTACTAGCACTGATGCAAAACAACCTCAAACCTTGTTTTTCCAAATCTATAACTTTGTCATGAAACATATTTTTTTATATATGAGACCATGGTAATATAGCCTCTTCAACAAGCTATAGCTTGATACTTTCAGATCATTTGTATTGTTCTCTTACGGAGGTTTGGAGGGCATTTTCCTGAGGCCACTTGGACCAATTTTCCAACACTTAGTCAATTTCCATAATTTCTCCAACATGCCATATTTTTACAGAATTGATGCTAGATTGTAAAAATGACTTCATGATAGCTTATGATAGCACTAGAACACCATCATGTGTCTTTATAGGCTCATCACAAATGTCACATCATCATACATGCCATGTCATCACTTCCTTCATTATTCCTTTGTCTTTCACTCAGTTTTCCCTACCACTATGTCCTTGGTTATTTCTTTGTCATTACTGAACTCCTTTGACATCAATGAAAACAATATTCAATATTCTCCCCCCATGCCATCAGGAGAATTCATTAGCACAAGGACAATTTATGGTAGGCATTTCCAAATGCCTCTTCAACCTTCATTTCGACAACAAAACAATCTTTTTCTCATTTTGGCAGGCTTGTATTTCGCATGTGGGAGCTCCAGACGAAACTTGAATCCCATGACTAGATGACCAATTCATCAAAGAACAAGACCATGCCAACTGATGAATTTTATCAACACAAGGACACTTCCTTGCAAGAATTTCCAAATGGCCTCTTAGCCTTGTGATTTTAACACAGCCAAATTTCCCTTGTTCTTACTATGCAAAACAAGTTTTTTTCTTATTTTGGAAGATTGATTTCTTGCACATATGACCATCATAAGGAAAAATGAAATCATGGATGAATAACCACTTCAACAAGGAACAGATCCATGCTACCCTTTAAATTTGTTGATACCCACACATCATCTGGTGGGCATTTGAAACTAGTATTTTAAACCACTAATTCAACACTTGGACACAAATTGTCAAACCCTAGGGTAACATGAGAATGTTATTCTCATCAAATTGGATGTGTGAGGAACCCAATAAATAGAGGCCAACAAGGGGATTCCATCTAGACCAGATTCCATCTAGACCAATTTCATCCTCGGAAGCTTCTTTCTCTCTCCTCGGTAGGCATTTTTCTGGAGCAGTGCAAATCAAGATGGGAGGCACTTTTGGCAAATCTATATCTTCACCTACAGAGACTCTTTGGCCAATACAATGATATGGTTGGATACACCAATCAACATTCTAGAGACCCATACCCTCAAAATATTTTAAGGCATCAACCACAAGAAATGGGGGGCATTTTACTGAGGTCACTCATGTCGTTTTATTAGTAATTCTATACTTGGACATTTTTTGCACTTTACTGGATTTGGAACAATCTGTCTGAAACCTTGTTTTGGCAGACCCATAAATAACTCCTCAAACACTCTCATGAAAAGATGAGACCATGGTTAGGTAGACAAATCAACAAGCTACAGCCTTACCATATGCTACATGAATTTAATTTATACTATGAATTATGGCGAGCATTTTTCTGAGGCCACTTAGGAAGTTTTACTACCACTCATGCAAAAAAAACATAAAAACCATGTTTTGGCAGGCCTTTAACTTTGTCTTCCAACACCCTCTTTGAGAACTGAGACCATGGTAAGATATCCTCTTTAACAAGCTATAGCATGATAGTTTAAGATAATTTTTATCATTCTCCTATGAGGTACGGAGGGCATTTTTCCAAGGCCACTTGGACCAATTTTCCAATAATTAGCCATTTTTCAGAATTTCTTCAAACTGACAAATCTCTATATAACTAGGTCAAATTGTAATAATGACATCATGAAGGTACTAGAGCACCATTAGGTGGATTTGTATCTTCATCAACCATGCCATATCATCATACATCCCATGTCATCACTTCCTTTGTCATTAATGAATGCTTTTGTCATCAATGACAATTATACTCAACAGGATGCTTTTAAGCTATGCGCAGGCATACTCATACACTATGTGAAAATGACTTGTTTTCAACTTGGAAGGCTAATTTTTCACTCATGTAACCTCCATAGGGAAAAATGAAACCATGACTTGATAAACACTTCAACAAGGAACAAATCCATTTCAATTGATGAATTAATTAACACACACACATCATCTAGTGGGAATTTGAAGATAGATTTTTAAACTACTGATTTAACACTCAGACAGAATTATGAAACCCTAAGTCAATCTTTCTTTATTTTGGAAAATCAATCTTTCACACGTGTGAGCACCAAAGAGGAATCTGACACCATGGTTGGATATCCTGTTCATCATAGAACATACATATTCCATCAGGAGAATTCATCAGCACAAGGACAATTTATGGCGGGCATTTCCAAATTCCTCTTCAAACTTCATTTGGACAACAAAAAAAACTTTTTCTCATTTTGGCAGGCTTGTATTTCGCACGTGTGAGCTCCAGAGGAAACTTTGAGCCCATGACTAGATGACCAGTTCATCAAAGATCAAGACCATGCCAACTGATGAATTTTATCAACATGAGGACACTTCCTTGCGGGCATTTCAAAATGGCCTCTTAACCTTGTGAATTTAACACTTAGCCAAATTTCCCTTGTTCTTAATATGCAAAACAAATTTTTTTCTTATTTTGGAAAATTAATTTCTTGCAGATATGACCATCATAAGGAAAAACGAAAGCATGGATGAATAACCACTTCAACAAAGAACAGATTCATGTCACCCTTTAAAGTTTTTGATACCCACACATCATCTGGCTGGCATTTGAAACTAGTCTTTTGAACTACTAATTCAACACTTGGACACAAATTGTCAAACCCTAGGGTAACATGAGATTTTTATTTTCATCAACTTGGAAGTGTGAGGCACCCAATGTATAGAGGCCAACAAGGTGATTCCATCCAGACCAATTTCATCCTCTGAAGCTTCTTTCTCTCTCCTCGGCGGGCATTTTTCTGGAGTAGTGCAAATCAAGTTGGGAGGCACTTTTGGCAGACCTATATCTTCACCTACAAAGACTCTTTGGCCAAGCCAATGATATGGTTGGCTACACCAATCAATAGTCTAGAGGCCCTTACCCTCAAAATATTTTAAGACATCAACCACAGGAAATGGCGGGCATTTTACTGAGGTCACTCATGCAGTTTTACCAGTAATTCTATACTTCCACAATTTTGCACTTTCCTAGATTTGGAGCAATTTATCTAAAACACTGTTTTGGCAGACCCATAACTTCCTCCTCAGACACTCTCATGAAAAGGTGATACCATGGTTAGGTAGAAATATCAACAAGCTACATCCTTACCATATGCTGTGGGCATTTACTTTAACCTATGAATTATGGCGGGCATTTTCGTGAGGCCACTAAGGCAGTTTTACTACCACTGGTGTAAAAACAGCCTAAAACCCTATTTTGGCACACCTTTAATGTTGATATATATGTAACTTCGAAATGTATTTCACATATATGTATATTTTATTCCTATAGAGATGTTATTATTCCTCTATACGGAAGTGTCGTCATTTATATTATAAGTGTCGTAACTTATACTTGATGGGTTATTAGACCACCTTGTTGGGGTCGGCCCTGTATAAGTCATGTGGGTCAAAGGGTTATTAGACCACCCTATTGGTGGTCGGCCATGTGGGTCAAAGGTTTATTAGACCACCCTAGTGGGGGTTGTCCCAGTCAGCATTATGTTAAGTGGTTAAGTTGAGGCCGACCTAGTTGAGTAAAGGTCAAGTCAAGTTAGTGTATAAATAGAGAGTGTGTCTCTCTCATTTTACACATTCTATTCTCTCACTCACACTTGGGAGAGTGGCACACTTGTGGAGGAGGAGGCTCTGCTGCTAGGAGAAGACTATCTCTTGTATTCTGGTTGTATCATTGCTCTATCTATCTCTGAGGAAGTTATTGGGGTTTTTCACCTTTATGGTTTTCCCCAAGTAAACTCGGTGTCTCTTTTGTGCTTGCATTATTGTGTCCATGAATGATATGTTGTAGATTTGCTGTACATGTTGTTCTCTCAGTTAAGATCCTAGATCATATTGAAGTAAATTCTGTAAATTTAACATGGTATCAGAGCTAGCCTAAAAGAAGGCATGATATGGCATGTATGACACTTGTTGCACTTACGATGCTATGGCTTGATATAGCAAAAACCAGTCATCGTAGAACTTTCGCTATAAATCTGTTTTTCTGAATTTTTCAGATCTGAAACCTTTCCAGTTCGAATATTAAATCCCCATATACCTTGTATCCAAAGGAAAACCTCTAATTCGTTGTACTTTGTGATTTATGATCTCTACAATATAGGGTTTCTGCCTCTTCGAGATCTGAGTCAAAATCAGGTGACCTTGGGAAAAATGTCATAACTTGGGCTAGGAAGCTACAAATGAAATTTAGTAAAAAGTGACAGGTACTACACAGACTGTACTATCTCAGGAAAACGTTTTAGAGGCCGAAGTTGAAATAGTGACACATGGCACACCGTACAAGTTCACTCTCCTGTATTATCTCATAAACAGGTCACGTTGCGACACTTGGCATAACTCTCTCTCAGAGAATCCAATTGAGGTCAGACCTATCGGGATGGAAATATAACAGGTCGGGCTACCTCAAGAATCTTTTTCAGACCCTATGGATCGAAAATTTCGGAGTTACACCAGAAACAATCAGGTACATATTTCTGTCAAAATAGAATTATTTTTGAGTACCTTCATTCATGGCTTCCGGAATTTAGGGCTTCGGAGAAAGTTGGAATTTTTGTAATCGGAGACCATGGCTGAATGCTACTCATCAAAATAAAAATTTAGAGACCAAGATCAGAATTTTTGGTTGGGAAGAAGGCCAGGCTTGATGAGACCCCAGTTCGGGACTTTGATCAGAAAAGTGGAAAATTAGCGCTTCTGTAAAAATGGGAATTTTTGAAATCTGTGACCACGGCTGGAAGTTCCTCAGAAAAATAGAAGCTTAGAGCTTTGGATCAAACCTTTTGATTGGGTAGAAGAGTGGGCTTCATCGAACCCCAGTTCAGGGTCACATCCAGTGAATCCGGAAGTTTCAAAGGCAAAATTGAGGAGTGAAACTTTGCAGTTTTCAAATTCTGAATATACCAGCTTGATCAACTCATCAAGGCGCATATTTCTATCCTTTTGGAAGTTTGAAATTCAAAGTTTGAATTTTTGGGGTTTCTCTGACAAACCCATATCCAGCTCCAGGTCCAGTTCTTGCAAATCAAGTGGATTGGGTTAATCCTAGAAGAAGATGGATTGGTCACCTGCATAAGTGAAGAAGTTCTTATTTCAGAGGGAGATGAGGCTAAGGCCTTACATAAGAATATTACAAGCGATCTCGACAGGTATGACTCATCGAGGTATGTTTCGATATTTGTTCATGATTAATTTTATGGTATGTTTGTATTCATGTTATTACGGTTAGTACAATCTTGATTTTAGATTTGTCGTATCACCTTAACAAAATTATGAATGCATGATAGAAGATATTCATTGGTTAGGGTGTTGACACTTATGATTGTACTAATGCATTATGGTGTTGTATGAGGTTTATGTTGTCTGCTAACATAAAAGGTACACCAAGACAGACAAATCATGTTCTACTTCAAGAACGTATGATCATGGTGACATGAAGACAAGGATTCATCCATTGTCATGGATCACATAGAAGATCTACTTTCGAGGTATGTATTACTTGTTTCTACAATGGTCAACTTATGAGACATGCAGGTTACTAGAACAAGTCACTGAAGAGAACCAGAAGACATTATGCAGGTATGTTAGACATAACTAGCTAGCATGCTAATCCAGGTATGTTTTTCCTATATCAAGCTAGAATCCTACCTTGTGTTAGGATCTTAAACTGTTGTGTTGTTGATAATGATTATTCATGAAGTCATAGGTTTGAATAATCATGGTTGTATGCATATTATGTTTCTTACCATAATTTATGATATGACTAACTAGAAGAATCATGAAGGTATAGGTTTGAATAATCACAGGTTTTATGCATATTATATCTCTTGTCTTGATTGATGATTCAACTAACCAGAAGAGTCCTATGATCAAATAAGAAAATGTATGAGTAAAAGAAGACTTCCCTGAAACCTTGAATACTAATGTTTATTATTTGTGAATGATCATGAATATACATGTTTAAGATTATTGTGTTTTGATAGTATTAAGATTATACTAATAAATGTGTGATTATGTATGAGACCTCAAGGATAACACAATGATGATACTAATAAGCATGCATAGTGATTAAGGATGGATGTAAGTTTAAGGACAGGTAATCTAGGAAGCAAAGATCAAGAGGGAGCACACTCCAGTTGTTCCTGCAAGAAAGCAAAGGAGCACACTTCAGTAGTTTATTCAAGGATGTAGATATTCAGAGAGAGTTGACCACTTCTCACAATCCACATAAGAATGGAGTTGCAGAAAAGAAGCAAAGACTGAGAGGGAGTCAACCCAACAAAAAAACAAAGATAAGTATTTGAATTGTCATTACTTGCATATTTTATTGTTTAAATAATACTGTTCACTAATGTATATACTGATGTTCCTAGAATTAGGTTGTGTATTATGCATATTAGAATAGTTGCATTGATGAACAGTATACTACTAATATGCATGGGTAAGTAGCCTATGGCAATGTACAACATTCCATTGCTACTTATCTAGAATGAAACCTCTTTGCTGACATGTTGGGAGTTGTGCACACTCTTAACAATGTTCTGGTAGAGATTGGAACGCATCTAGAAAGTTACGGGATACGGATAAATGTTGTATTGAAGCATTGGCTAAGATAATTGCATGACTGTATGGCATATTTCTTTATGTGTAAGAATTTGTTCTGAAAACTATGAGATGTTTTCTAATCATGCAATTTAACTTGTTGTGTAGGAAAGATCGTATACCATCTCCAACAAAAGAAGAAATACAACATTTGTTCAACAACAAAATTATCTATTGAAGATATTGAAGTTCCCAAGATATGGGAAGAATGCCATGATCCATCGATCATGAAGAATGATGTTTGGGATGTAGTCCCAAGACCTGAAGGGAAGTTTGTTATGACTTCCATATGGATCTATCAAGATCAAGCATGTTGCAGACGATAGCATAGAGAAATATAAAAGTGATGAAATAGAAGATGCACCATATGGATTTCAAGACAGCATGGTGTAGTCATATATGTGTGCAGAACTTGGTATGGTAGGATAGACAGCTTTCTATCCAGTTTGGACTTTACCAAGAATAAAGCGGATTCCAACCTTTTCTACAAGGTTGAGGAAGGCAATCCAGTGATACCACTTTTGTATGCAGATAACCTATTTGTTACAGGTGAAGATAGACTGATTGCCGACACGCAGCGGAAGCTTGCTGCCGAGTTCGAGTTGAGGAACTTGGGGATGATGCACTATTTGTTTTTGGCATGGAGGTGTGGCAGAGTGATGGAATCTTTCTTGGACAAGGGAAGTATGCAGTAGAGATCCTGAAGAGGTTCGGGATGATGGACTGCAAGGCTATGGCCACACCTATGGCATCGAACCTGAAGCATCTGTGTGATGCTTCATCTGAGCCGGTTGATATCACTATGTATCATCAGATGATTGGGTCCTTGATGCACCTGATGAACACGAGACCAAATATTTGCTTTGCGGTGAACACATTGAGCTAGTTCCTGACGGATCCGAGGAGTGTTCACCTGGTTGCTGTAAAGCATGTTCTGAGGTACCTGAAGGGTACAGTGGATTATGGGCTCAAGTATGAAGCGAATCAAAGTTTAACCTACAGGGTTATGTTGATTCAGATTGGGCAGGCAGTGATGCAAGTAGGAAGAGCAACTCTGTGTGCTGCTTCAGTATGGGATCAAGTGTGATCTCTTGGTTTAGCAGGAAGCAGTCCTGCGTAGCACTGAGTATAGCTGAGGTAGAGTATGTTGCAGCCTGTTCAGCTAGTAGTGAGGCAGTATGGCTACGGAAGCTACTGTCTGAGTTATTTGTTCTCCCGTTGGATGCTACTGGTATCTTTTGTGATAACCAGAGTTGTGTGAAGCTGTCCGAGAACCTAGTGTTTCATGAAAGTTCGAAACACATAGAGATCAAATATCACTATATAGGGATATGGTGCAGAGAGGAGCTGTGAAGCTCCTGTATGTTGTGACGGACGAGCAGATTACAGATGTGCTGAAGAAGCCACTAGCCAGGGTGAAGTTTGAGTACTTCAGAGAGAGGATTGGCGTTCTTCAGATCGAGGACACTTCAAGGAAGAAGTAATGGACACATTTGTTGAATCCATTCCAAGCATGTTGGAAGGAGGATCCTTCACATGGCTGTGGATGTAAGCGCTGGACGATGAGCATCAGGATGATGTTCTGTTTTCTGCTATGTATGATCAGTTGGATCATTTTTATATGTATGTATGCATCATGTTGGATGCTGGATATGATCAGTTGGATCATTTATATGTATATGTATGTACGCATCATGTTGGATGCTGGATATGATCAGTTGGATCATTTATATGTATATGTGTGTATGCATCATGTTGGATGATGGATATGATCAGTAGGATCATTTGTATGTATTTTGTATGCATCATGTTGGATGCTTGGACCATGTATCTGTATATGTATCAGGTGGATACATTGTATGATCAGGTGGATCATGTATGGTGATATGTATCATGTATTTGTACTTGTATCAGGTGGATACATTGTATGATCGGGTGGATCATGTATGATGATATGTATCAGGTAGATACTTGGTATACATCAGGTAGATGCATTATATGATCAGGATGATCGTGGATGACGAGCTTCAGAATGTTGCTCCAGATGACATGCAGCAGGATGTTGCAGTGATGATGATCAAGATGATCATGTGTACATCAGGATGATGTATGGTGAGTATCAGGTTGATACTCTATGGCTGTGGATCAGGTTGTGCAGATGAGCATATAATTTGGCCCTGGGAGATTTGCAGATAGTCTTTCGAGGTTTTTCCTATGGCATGTAATTCGTGCCCTGGGATATCTGGCAAATGCTCTTTCGAGGTTTTGCTCTGGGAGGACATATAATTTGGCCTTGGGAGATCTGCAGATAGTCTTTTGAGGTTTTTCCTATGGCATGTAATTCGTGCCCTAGGATATCTGGCAGATGCTCTTTCAAGGTTTTGTCCTATGGTATGTAATAAGTCCTGGGATGTACTTGCGAGGTTTTTCCATGACCACATATACTCTGTCCCTGGGAGATCCTATAGGTAGAGCTGCGTGCTCGTAACAGCCTAGGATTCTCTTGTGAGGTTTTGTGGTGACCACATATAATCTGTCCCTGGGAGATCTTATAGATAGAGCTGCATGCTCGTAATAGCCTAGGATGCTCTTGGGAGGTTTTGTGGTGAGGTCACATATAATATGGCCCTGGGAGATCTTATAGGTAGAGCCATGTGCTCGTAACAGCCTGGGATGCTCTTTCGAGGTTTTGTGACGCACGTAATAAGTCCTGAGGATTCCATAGTATGGCCAGTGATGAAGAAGACCTGCAGGTGGTGGGCCTGCATCCAGTATGAAAAAGGACTGGCTCTGTAGAACTTCCTATGATGAGTAGATTCATAGATTGATTGAGATAGCAGCAGCAGTGACGATGATGATGACTCAATGATGGTTATCCAGTGACGATGATCCAAAGAAGATGACTTGTGCTAGAAGACCTGTGTGGAGAAATACCTTCCTAGTTAAGAGGGAGTGTTGATGTATATGTAACTTCGGAATGTATTTCACATATATGTATATTGTATTCCTATAGAGATGTTATTATTCCTCTATACGGAAGTGTCGTCATTTATATTGTAAGTGTCGTAACTTATACTTGATGAGTTATTAGACCACCTTGTTGGGGTCGGACCTGTATAAGTCATGTGGGTCAAAGGGTTATTAGACCACCCTATTGGGGGTCGGCCATGTGGGTCAAAGGGTTATTAGACCACCCTAGTGGGGGTCGGCCCAGTCAGCATTATGTTAAGTGGTTAAGTTGAGGCCGACCTAGTTGAGTAAAGGTCAAGTCAAGTTAGTGTATAAATAGAGAGTGTGTCTCTCTCATTTTACACATTCTATTCTCTCACTCACACTTGGGAGAGTGGCGCACTTGTGGAGGAGGAGGATCTGCTGCGAGGAGAAGACTATCTCTTGTATTCTGGTTGTATCATTGCTCTATCTATCTCTGAGGAAGTTATTCGGGTTTTTCACCTTTATGGTTTTCCCCAAGTAAACTCGGTGTCTCTTTTGTGCTTGCATTATTGTTTCCATGAATGATATGCTGTAGATTTGCTATACATGTTGTTCTCTCAGTTAAGATCCTAGATCAGATTGAAGTAAATTTTGAAAATTTAACATTTAACTTTGTCTTCCAACATCCTCTTTGAGAAATAAGACCATGGTAAGATATCCTCTTCAATAAGCTATATCATGATAGTTTAAGATAATTTGTATCATTCTCCTATGAGGTACGGTGGGCATTTTCCCAAGGCCACTTGGACCAATTTTCCAATAGTAAGCCATTTTTTAGAATTTCTACAAACTGACAAATCTCTATATAACTAGGTCATATTGTAATAATGACATCATGAAGGTACTAGAGCACCATTAGGTGGATTTGTATCTTCATCAACCATACCATATCATCATACATGCCATGGCATCACTTCCTTTTTTCATTAATGAATGCCATGTCATCACTTTATGTCTTAGTACTTTTTCAACTATTATTTTTTATTCCAATTCTTCTCCAAGCCCTTGAATTGCATTCACAATTTATTTGATTCTCTCAAAGAATTATGAAATGTTTTCTTCTTCATTCATTTTAAGACTTTCAAATTGGGTTTTAAAGGTCTGAAGTTTAGCTCTTTTTATTTTAGAGCCTCCTTCATTGATGGTCTGCAATTTGTCCCAGATTTCCTTTGTTGTCTTACAATTCATTACTTTGGAAAAGATGGTTCTGGCTAACCCTGCCATGATTGCATTAACAACTTTGGCATTGCTTCCAAACTTTTTAAATCCTTCAACATCTATGGGAGGGTCTTTGGGATATGTGTATCCTGTTTCTATAGACATCCAAACATCCAACCCAAGAGACATTACATGGCTTCTCATTCTGATGCTCTAGTAAGCATAATATTCTCCATTCAATAGGGGAACCTTGGAGGACAATTTTACTGGTTGATCCCTAGCACCACCCTTCCACCCTATAATGTCTTCTTCAGATTTCCAGAACTTCTTTTCTTCAATTCTGGATCTTCATTGGTCTCCTCCTATTCTTTCTGCTCCTTCAACTTGGACACCCGAGACACTTTCCATCCATATGAAATGCGTTTTTATGTATTATCTAACTCACCCCTTCAATCATTGCATCTATTCAAATTGAGCTCGTGCCTCTTCAAAACGATTAATTTCTTGTTCATTAATTAAACAATGAATCGTATGGTTTTTCTTCATTTTGGAAGATCAATATTTCTCATGTGTGAGCACCAAAGAAGAATCTGACACTTTCTATGACACCATGGAAGGATATCCAGTTCATCATGGAACATACCCATCCCATCAGGAGAATTCATCAGCACAAGGCCAATTTATGGCGGGCATTTTCAAATGCCTCTTCAACCTTCATTTGGACAACAAAACAAAATTTTTCTCATTTTGGAATGCTTGTATTTCACACGTGTGAGCTCCAGAGGAAAATATGAGCCCATGACTAGATGACTAGTTCATCAAAGAACAAGACCATGCCAACTAGTGAATTTTATCAACACAGGGACACTTCCTTGCAGGCATTTCCAAATGGCCTCTTAACCTTGTGATTTGTATCTTCATCAACCATGCCATATCATCATACATGCCATGTCATCACTTCCTTTTTCATTAATGAATACTTTTGTCATCATTGACAATTATACTCAACAGGATGCTTTTAAGCTATGTGCGGGCATACTCATACACTATGTGAAAATGATTTTTTTTCAACTTGGAAGGTTAATTTTTCACTCATGTGACCTCCATAGGGAAAACTGAAACCATGACTGGATAAACACTTCAACAAGGAACAAATCCATGTCATTTGATGAATTAATTGACACACACACACACATCATCTGGTGGTCATTTGAAAATAGCTTTTTAAACTACCGATTTAACACTTGGACAGAATTATAAAAAACCCTAGGTCAACATGAGGGATTCATATTTTCACCAAATCCTGAACCAATGATACCGTATAATGTAGTACATCTCACTGAGCACAACCAAACTGATTTCCCCTTCAGACTCATCTTCTTCTGACTTGGGAGGGCATTTTACTGGACTGAATCAAAACAAGCCAGAGGGCAATTTTGGAAGACTAATAACTTCATATTCAGAGACGTTTTGGACAAAATAATGATATGGTTAGATGAAAAAATGAACACTCTAGAGACCCATACCCTCAGAACAATTTAAATCATCAACTACAGAAAATGGTAGGCATTTTACAGAGGTCACTTAGGCAATTTTGCCAGTAATTTTATACTTATACAATTTGTGCATTTTACCGGACTAGAGCAAAACTTCCTAAAACACTGTTTTGGAAGACCCGTAACTTCCTCCTTATACACTCTTAAGACAAAATGAGACCATATTCAGGTAGACAGATCAACAAGTAGACAAAATTGTATCCAAAGCATGAGGGTTTGTTGATTGTTTCCAACCGCTATCTCAGCAAAAATTGCAAGTATTTATATATTATTTAGAAATTGCACCATGTTTCATCTTAGAAGTGTATTGGAATTGGACTTGACCCAACTCATGTATGTCCATTGTGACCAACTTTTAACCTTTCCTATGAGTTATCTATGTCCTTTTTTATTATGGTTTTTCTTGAGATGTCAAAGATATGTAGTTTACACCTTTTACAATTTCAATAAACTAAAAGGCTCTAAAAGTCTATTCTAGTTGGTTAGAGTCTTGGATGTGTCAAATTTTTTTCTTATTGATTAGTAGTAAAATAATATTATATTTTTTTGTTGTTAATAAGTATAAATAAGAAACAACCTTATCCCTACAGATGGATATGAATTTATTTGGTTTTCATAACACATAGTTGACCAAATCAACCTAAGTCAAAGTCAACTCATTATTGGTAGATACCCACCCCCATTCAAATAACTCCAACACATGAGTCTCATACCCATGCCTTGAAGTAAAGATATCATTCAAACATGAAATTACAATTCACTTTTACATAGTCTCATACCCATGCTCTGACTTGAAAATATCATTCAAAAATGAAAGTACAAACCTTACTTATTTACACATTTTTATATTTAATACATGTGGCCACGACCTAGGAATATCATTTAAAAAATAATTTGGATCATTCTTGCAATGGAAACGAACATTGTTGAAGTATATTAATTAACTCATGCTAAGACATCCATCACACACATGCAATAAAGTAGCTTAACAAGATATAAGGTGTTGCATTTGTTAGCATGAGATAGCCACCAAGTAAGGCTCTTCCTCAACCATCACTAAATGGATTATGAGGTTTCCTTCAAAATGAAAATTCCAATGTTAGAAACTTGCAAGTTTATATCATAGTGAAGGGTCAATGGTGTTTATGGCACACCCTTTCACTAATATATCACAGTGTTCATGTTCTATATTTTAATTAACCTATTATTAAATTTGATGAAGATGCTTATGATAATCATGTTTCAATCATGATGATTGGGTGGATTAAATGCTAAGTGGTTTCCTACATATGTTGAAAACACCAGGTGGACCAACCAATGTTGGTAAACATGGAATTTACATCGTAGAAAAAGGCCAATAACACCTACATTCATACCTTTCATAAACTTATTAGATAGCCATCTGAGGAGGCCTATCATCATCACGTTGCAAACATGATTGTTGGGAAAATTAAAAACAAAGCGTTTCCGTACTCATTATGTAGGGTTCCAACAAAATACTCTGCTAACTAATGTAGGTGGGGATCTAAAGTATTTTCTTTGGATCTACAACAATTGTTTTTGATTATATAGGTCTCAATAATTGGCCTAAAAAAAGCCACTTGTAGCTATCGATATGCTTGCATTTGGTGTTTGGTCTAGCATAATTGTTAGAACAGTAATCCATACTTAGTACCATAGTCCATAACCTTAGTCAATTTTATTGCCACATGTGCATTATTACACCATAATTTGGACTAGGTGACTTTAGTTAGTCAAATATCCACTTTTGGGAGTGTTCACACCTGTTTCTAAGCAACCCAACTCACCCACACTCCAGTTGTGTCCACAAGTTTGCCCTCATTAAATGTAGGAGTGCTCTCCTTCCTTGAAATGGGGAATGTCTGTTGACTTTGAGCGCTTGAGTGGATTTAGCTCATTTTTTGCTAGATTTGGAGAATTTAATGACTCCTTGGACCCCCCAAAATCCTCTACTTGCTCACCCACGCATGTCTTAGCCTAATTTATGACCCAACATGCTTCGACCACCTTCACACCAGAATTCATGACTGTTTGGGATGATTAGGAATGAGTTGGACCCACTTAGGGGGGGTTGAGGCCATTTTTGGAAATTTAACTTGTACACTCATCTTGAGCTATCTAATGCTCTCGCATTTCTCCAAGATGTAATAAAAACCTGTTCTAAACATTTTTCACATGTTAGATAGACTGATAATGCCAAGTTTCAGTTCACATTGTGTGTAAATTTTTCTTCTTTTAAAGCTATTTTGCTGGTTATTGAAAATTATTCAATTTTGTGAGGTTCTCCATAGCTCCAGGATCTACTATGAATCAAAATACTCACATGGTATCTGATCCTTGTTGATTTAGTGAGTGGCAGATCATTCCTTAAGTGTTTGAACTGCATTCTAGTGAGGATTTCCAGATAAAAATCGAGTGTTTTTTGCAGGTGTCTCAGCAGTTTTCTCACCAATGCAGCAGTCATGGAAGCCAAACAAATGTTTCTCACTCCCTTCAATTTTTTTGATTGGAAGGATGAGATGGTTACCAAACTGAGATCGAAAAATCTCTACAGAGTAACCATGGGCACAGAGGTAGAACCAAACTCAGCTATAGAGAAAGCCAAGTGTTACAATCGACTTGATGAAGCATATGGTATTTTGTGCCTGAGCATTTCAAGGGAACTCTTGTTTCACACTGACAGTCTAACAACTCCCAATGAAGTATGTTAAATTTTGAGCATTAATTCACAATACTCTAGGATCTTTATTGAGAGAATAACATGTACAGTATATCAATGCATAACAATCATATCAAGCATGTCAAGCATCACAAGAATCAAAAGCATGAGAGACAAGAGACATAGAGTTTCCATGGGGAAAACCCTAAGGTGAAGAACCCCACAACTTCCTCAGAGATAGAGAGAGAAATGGCTCAACCAAAGTACAACCAAAATACAATGAGATAGTCTCCTAGTAGCAGATGATCCTCCTCCTCACTAGTGCATCGCTTTCTGAGTGAGAGAAGTATGAGTTTTCGAGTGATCAAATAGAGATCTCCTGATCTCTATTTATACTTAACCTGTTTGCCCAGTTACACTATGGGGCTGACTTGTCTATCTAGGTACATCCATAATATAATATATATTTCAAGGCCGACCCCACACATGGTGATCTAATAACCCATCGGCAAGTACACACACTTGCGACACTTGTCAATACACATGACGACACTTCCTTATAGAGGAATAACACATCTCTTATAAGGATACAATAAATATAAATGAAATACATAGATGAAATACATTCTAAAGTTACATATACATCAACACTCCCTCTTAACTAGGAAGGTATTTCTCGACACAGATCTGCTAGACAAGTCTTCTTCTCGGGATCATCATCATCGATGCATCGTCACTACTGCTGCTATCTCAACCAATCTCTGACTCTACTCGTCATAGGAAGTTCTATAGAGCCAATCCTTTTTCATACTAGATGTAGGCCCACCACCTGCAGGTCTTCATCATCTGTGCGAATGGTCTGATAGAGGTGGCCTCTCAGGACTAATTTTATGTGCGGATGCAATACCAGAAAGAGTATCCCAGGAACATTTATGTGCCTAAGCACGATCGGCAAGATCTCCCAGGACTGATTACATGCATATCCTCCACAATACCTTTAAAGAGCATCCCAGGAACATTTATGTGCCGCAGCACGACCGACAATATCTCTAAAGAGCATCCCAGAACTTATTACAAGCACACAGCTCAACCTCTCAGATCTCCAGGACTGATTACATGTGGATAGACAAAACCTTTAAAGAGCATCCCAGGAACATTTATGTGCCGCAGCACGACCGGAAAGATCTCTAAAGAGCATCCCAGGACTAATTACGAGCACACAGCTCAACCTCTCGGATCTCCAGGACTGATTACATGTCTCCGTAGTAATACATCATCCTAGGACTGATTACAAGCACACAGCTCAACCTATCGGATATCTGAGGAATAATTACATACTACATAGCAATATCGAAAAGAGTATCCCAAGAACATTTATGTGCCGCAGCACAACCAGCAAGATCTCCCGGGACTGATTACATGCTATTTGCACAACCTGCCACATATCATCTCTGACCTCCAAGTATCAACCTGATACTCATGATCCAATGGATCTTCATCGCACAAAGCATCATTCTGATGCTCATGATCACACTGATCATCATCACTATACCATCCTAATACATATCATCTAGAGCAACATCCTGAAGCTCATCATCATGATCATCCTGATCATACAATGCATCCACCTGATGCATACCAAGTATCTACCTGATACATTTCATCATACATGATCCACCTGATACAAATACAAATACATGATACATATTAACATACATGATCTACCTGATCATACAATGTATCCACCTGATACATATACAGATACATGGTCCAAGCATCCAACACGATGCATATACAAAATACATACAAATGATCAAACCGATCATATCCAGTATCCAACATGATGCGTACATACATATACATATAAATGATCCAACTGATCATATCCAGCATCCAACATTATGCGTACATACATATACATATAAATGATCCAACTGATCATACAAAGCAGAAACTAGAACATCATCCTGATGCTCATCATCTAGCACTTACATCCACAGCCATGTGAAGGATCATCCTTCCAACATGCTTGGAATGTCTTCAGCAAATGTGTCCATCACTTCTTCCTCGAAGTGTCGTCGATATGAAGAACACCAAGCCTCTCCCTGAAGTATTCGAGCTTTACTCTGGCTAGTGGCTTCGTCAATACATCTGCAATCTGCTTTTCCATCACAACATACAGCAGCTTCACAGCTCCTCTCTGTACCATATCCCTGATATAGTGATATTTGATCTCTATGTGTTTCGACCTATCATAAAACACTGGGTTCTCAGAAAGCTTCACACAACTCTGGTTATCACAAAAGATACGAGTAGCATGCAATGGGAGATCAAATGACTCAGACAATAGCTTCCATAGCCATACTGCCTCACAACTTGCTGAACAAGCTGCAACATACTCTGCCTCAGCTGTACTCAGTGCTACGCAGGACTGCTTCCTGCTAAACCAAGAGATCACACCTGATCCCATACTGAAGCAGCATCCAGATGTGCTCTTCCTATCTCCAGCACTACCATCCCAATCTGAATCAACATAACCCTGCAGGTTAAAATTTTGATTCGCTTCATACTTGAGCCCATAATCCACTGTACCCTTCAAGTACCTCAGAACATGCTTTACAACAATCAAATGAACACTCCTCGGATCTATCAGGAACTGACTCAATGTGTTCATACCAAAGCAAATATCTGGTCTCATGTTCATCAGGTACATCAAGGACCCAATCATCTGACAATACATGGAGATATCAACTGGCTCAGATGAAGCATCACATAGAAGCTTCAGGTTCGATGCCATAGGTGTGGCCATGGCCTTGCAATCCATCATCCTGAATCTCTTCAGGATATCTACTGTGTACTTCCCTTGACCAAGGAAGATCCCACATGCACTCTGCCACACCTCCATACCTAGGAAATAATGCATCATTCCCAAATCTTACATATCGAACTCGGCAGCAAGATTCCTTTTAGTATCTGCAATCAATCTCTCATCTCCTGTTACAAATAAGTCATCCACATACAGGAGTAGAATCATAGGATTCCCTTCCTAAACCTTGTAGTAAAGGTTGGAATCCGCTTTACTCTTGGTAAATCCCAAACTAGATAGGAAACTCTCCATCCTACCATACCAAGTTCTGGGAGCTTGTTTCAAGCCATACAAGGCTTTCTTCAATCTGCACACATATGACTCCCTGTCATGTATTTCAGAACCAAGTGGCTGCTCCACATATACTTCCTCTTCAAGTACACCATTCAAGAAAGCATTCTTGACATCCATCTGGTGTATTTTCCATTTCATTGCTGCAGCCAGGGAAAGTACTGTTCTAATGGAAGTATACCTAGCTACAAGTGCAAAAGTTTCTTCATAATCTATTCCCTCTTTTTGAGAGAAGCCACGAGCTACGAATCTTGCCTTGTATTTCTCTACACTACCATCTGTAGCATGCTTGATTTTGTAGATCCATTTGGAAGTCACAACAGACTTCTCTTTAGGTCTTGGGACAACATCCCAAACATCATTCTTCATTATTGATTGGTATTCCTCAACCATGGCATCCTTCCATTCTTTCTTTTCCACTGCTTCTTCATAACTGGAAGGTTCTTTGTTCATAATGTCACAGAGTAAAGCAACATAGCTGGTATGTGATCTGGTTCTCTTCTTTGCTATGTGTTCTTCTTCTGGAATGCCAAATCTTTCTGCATCTTGAATGAGCTCTCTAGCCCATGCATGTTTCCTCTTATGAGAGTTATCCTCACGGGGTGTATCTACAAGTTCTTGCGGATCTTCAAACTCACGAACAACTTCTGGAATTGCTTCAGTCATGGTAGTGTCTTGAAATCTAGTTTCCTTAGGTTCTTCATCTTTCAGCCTACGACAATGTCAGTTAATTGATTAAAATAGCATCTTCAAGCCCATTCTCGAAAGTAGCTGATATGGATCCTTATCCCTAGCCTTTGGGGAAGCTGGAATTCAGTTCCTAACCTCTTGGAAGGATCCCCTATTTCTCTCCTACCATATCTCAACCAACCCTATCCACTTAGTCCTATATAAGTGAAGATCACTCCCATTCCAAAGGGAGGAAGTCTATAGTATCTACATGCTAGTGAAATTAGCTTAGGAGATATCTCTACTCATCCCTTGAGAGATCCATCACCCCTTTGAAGGCTTTGGCATTGCCTTCGTTGGAGAAGGATTGCTACGTTAAGTCATTGGTTTTAATCACTTCCTTCTATGTACTTTCCCTTTTTATACAGTAATATAAATGCTTTCCACCAAATCTCATTTCATTGATGATGTTTTGTGTAGTTTTCCTACTTAACCGCTTATTTAGATCCATTATTGTTTAGGTGCATTTTACTACTTGTTTTGTTTCTATGTTGTCTTGACAGTTTTTGCAGCTGAGATATGAAGACCATCAAGCTTGGAGCAAACATCAAGGAGAAAGGATCAGCGATCTGAAAAAGGTAAAGAATCCATCTACTCAATCTCTTATTAGATCTAGGAAAGTATTCTATGTTCTATCTTATTTGTTCTAGACTTACGTTAATCTAGGGAGATCAGGCCTCGAGTTCACTCTTGGTAGATTGTCTGTCAAACAAATCTGGTGAGCATACTGGGGAAGATACATTGTTTAGTTTTCATTTGAATGCCATTTTCATTCGATTTCTTTTGCAAGCCATCTTATTTTCCTCCTAAGTCTTTTTCACCATGAGATCTTCACTTTGAAGAGTCTGTAGTCCTCCTATGAGTATGTACTCACTATTTTTAAGCCATTTTATTGCTCATTTCTTGGAGATCTATTGATCCTAGAGTTTTGATCTCGCACGTCGCACCTAGGCAGTGTAACCAAAGCATTGATTTCACCTCTGCTATTTGTCTTCTGGCCTGTCGTCACAACCTATCCACTAGTGTCCTGCAACATCATCGCAATTCCTGCACAGGTGACCTGTGACGGTCGCTCTATGTATGAACACAGACTGCACCGATCTATTAGAATTGGTATAAGGGAATCCCCCCTACATTTTTTTATTTGAGTTTCGATTTGGTGTGCGGACCCCCTCTATGCTGCAGCATCCAGTCAGAGATTTATTATTGATTTGTGTGTTGAAAGTGTTTGGCATCTTGTGTGGATTTGTATTGGGTCCCATTTTAACAAGTTTTCAGTTTGACAGTGGTGGATACTTTGGTTCCCCCACCTTTATACACTTGACCTTGTTATCCCTCTTCTCCTCACCTGATCTGATCTTTGCACTAGATCTTATCCCAAACTTGTTTTTTGCACTTGTCATTTTGTTTTGTTTGCATTCAGCTACTTGATTGAGTGTTTTTAGTGTTTTGAAGTGTTTTCAGTCCATATGAGTGCTTGTCATTTTCAGAGAATTTCCTGAGTATTTAGAGTGCTGCAAATCAACTTTCTTTTCAGTTATCCATGCTTAAAATTATCATTGTTATCAAGTTATTATCTTGGCATATCATTGGAAAATTGAAGGTACATCATTTTTACTGATTTTCAATTGCATTTGGAAATTGTAGTAGGAATTGCTTCATGCATTGGAAATTGTCATTCATTAGTCTTTTGGAAAAGTTTGAGAAGAATTAATCATTTGTGCTTTTCGGGAATTGTGAATCATTCATTTTCTTGAAAAATTAGGATGAGATCAAGTTTTTACAAAGGTGATTCTACTTTTGGAGAAATTGTATGCATTCTTGATTTTTTGTGCTTTTAAGCCATTATAGTGAAATTGAAAAGTTAGAGTGCTCTAGATAGGAATTTTCTCTCTTTTGATCTCTTAAAGTTTTGATTTGAAAGGACAAAAGAAAATGTTTAGATTTAGTTGTCATTCTTATTGATTTTTTGAGATTTGCTTGAAAAAACGGAAAAACGAAAAGAGTATTTTTATCAAATTTGGTAGATTTTGGGATTGGGTTGCCTTGGGTTGCTTTGGTAAAATCACTTGGAAAGAAATTTCTCCTTACCATACATAGATTTCATCAAAATAAAAGTATATATTTTTGCATGTAGTTAGGGCCTGCATTATGTTTACATTTACATACTCACCTCATGCATTGACCTAACCGTCTAGATAAAATTAACGGTAGAACTACAGTAAAAATTTTAGTAACTTGTGTATTAAGTTAGAGACGTGTTCCAGCTTCGTAAAACATGGTAGCTGGCGTTACTTTCCAGCAATGTATTCCGAGGGTATTGTATTCTTCCACGTACTTATCGATATATCGAAGCTCTTTCACGTACCAACCAGGTATATCGAAGCTCTTTCACGTACCAACCAGGTATATCGAAGCTCTTTCATGTACCCACCAAGTACTTCATGTACTTGGCATATAAAGAAAGGTGTTTCACGAACTTAACATATAAAGAAAGGTGTTTCACATACTCAGTAGTATATAGGAAGGTCTCATGCCATACAATTGTGCATTAGACAGCACCACTATGGATTTGAGCTCCCACGTACCTTGCGTATATCGGGAGACACCATTACGATTCTTGAAACCAACTGAGTTAACCTTTTGGCCGTCTTGGCAGAGAAATACACCAAGAAAAACACTCGGGGAGATTACTACGCACATACTGTATAGGTAATTGGGTATTCAGAAAAGGGTACGATCCCAATCCTCCTTGTTACGTTTTATTGTTGGACCCTGCGGTATATAGAGATTTGCAAAGCCTTGACAATCCTGTGAGGTTGTAGACTTTTGAATCCACTCCTATACCATAAGTTTGCTTGCGGCCTTAGTTTGTGTAGGATTTTTTCTAGATTGATTCTTTTTTGTTTAGCTTGCCCTAGGAGAAACTTTTGTTTCAGTCACTCTTCCTGAATTTCCTTGGAGAAGGTTTCGTAGGATTCAGAACTTACCGCCCGAATATCCCCTTAACCAAGAGGTAATTTCGAGGGTAAGAATGGACCCACAAACCATGGTCGTGTCACTTGAAGTCGAAAACCCTACTTTGAATGTTGGAGCACATATGTTTGCTCCAGATTCACCTACCTCCAACCCCCCATAGGGTGAAGAGGCACAAACTTCTACTTCACAATACCTACCTTCCGTTTTATGAGGAGAGCATGGATCGGTGGAATGGTTAAATTCACCCTAGGACGGGACTTTAGCAGCTATTGGTCCAACATCATCTTATTTGACATCATCTCTAGGCCACCCGGTGGCTCATTTTGTCGTTGCATCCCCACCCAAATGGGATACTCCCGACGACCGTCTAGAACCTTATCGTGAACAATTGAATCGATTATGTGCCATGGGTGAGGAGTTTCAAAGACAAAGTCTTCTACGAAGGGTGGAAGACCCGATGTTACCTCCTTATCACAATCGCTATTTATCTTATGATTCACCGGAATCATCCACACAATACGTGACCACTTTTGAGTCTATTCAACCCTCAACTCCTGGACATACACATCCTAGATAAGAGACCAGTCCTATACCTCAGGCGACTCAACCCATTGAAGGACAACAGTCCAACACACCTGTTACTACCACTGTTACATTACCCATTCCTTCCCCACCTCAAAACTCGCTGGGAGGATACTCTTTACCCCCTACCTTCCTTACCGGTAATGTTAATCCTATGGTAGATAATCAACAACCCGCGTTGGGTCAACCATTGATTAGTGGTCAGCAAGTTATCGTTGGGGGGAAACCCCCGACTATTAACCATAATACTGCAGGAGGAGTTCCCATCGGTCCTTCCATTGGAAATTCCTTAGCTCCCTGATCTTTCACTATGGGATTATCCCATGTCAGGGGACCATCCAATGTAATTCAACCACCATCGAGTCAAGCGTATCCAAGTTATCTTAACCCTATGTCGGGACAACTCAATCCCAGAAACGCACTATAGGGGTACCCTACCCTAGAAATCCATACACTCTATAAGGGCAGCAAAATGTTTTACAACATGGACCCCCACCTATAGTCCCCCAAGTCCCACGACCCCCATTTGTTCCACCCCCACCTCCCATTGGAGGCGGCGGGATCCCACATCACTCTGGAGGAGGTGGACCTCTAAGCTACCTTTTGGCAAAGGACCACCTCATTCTGGCCATCATGGCCCACCCCCCTAGTGGTGTAGGTGGAGGCCCTCCCCCTTCAGGTGGAGGCAGAGGACCACCCCCCCGGGTGGTGGCAAGCCGTCCCTCGAACTCATAGTTGAACTTCTCCCTAACATTATTACTGAGGAAGAATGCTTCCTCTACCTAGCTAAACTCGATGAGACTCGCCGCAATGCCACTCTTGCCAACGAGGCTCAAAAGAAATGCATCAAAGCATAGTACGACAAGTCGATAGAACCTCGCGTCTATAGCGAAGGTGATTTGGTCCTTACATACGACCAAATACATGATAAGCTAGGGGAAGGGAAGTTTGAGTCCATGTGGCATGGACCCTACATAGTGAAACGCATCTTACAGAAGGGAGCCTATGAGCTTGAAGACTATGATGGGATATCTTTAGGTGAAGCCTGCAATGCGCTTTACCTGAAGAGGTACTATGCCTGAGTCTTTCATGCATAAGTACTTTGTATATGATATACATGGCATGTGTTTTTTGTGGTGTGATGCTTTGATTTTTTGCATGCTTAGGTCTTGTTTCGTTACTTATACCATGCTGTGTTTGCGTGTGCAGATGGAAACTTGCTACGGATTCGTGGATGGTGCCAGCCTGCATGCCCGCAACCTTGCCTTGGTAGACTTGGTGATATATTCACCTACCAAAGAGCTTATCAGCTCAAGAGTAATGTGTCTAGGTTTCGCGACCAACAATGCTGCGGAATATCAGGAAGTCATTGGAACCCTAACCGACGCTATTTCTTTAGGTACGGACCACGTTGTCATCCATTTGTATTCTCAACTCGTGGTCTCTCATCTTAACCGAGTTTACACCATCCACCATCCTACCCTACTCTGTCTCTACAGACGAGTTCGTCTTCTGGAAAGGTCCTTCGAATCCATTCAGTACCTGCACATTCCATGAGACATGAACACAATTTTTGACTCCATGGCCAACTTCATTTTAGATTGGTACATTGCACACACATGAGCATATTCATGAACTATAAAAGTAGACATAACATATAAATAATTCATCATATAAGAAAACACATAAACAAGATCTCATATCAAAAACGAATGTATAAAGCCGCCAAAATGTCTGTATATATATATAATCAAGATAACGTAGTGCTGATACAAAAAGTCTAAAGCACGACGGCTTTCAGTGAGTCTATACAAAGTATGAAGCCTGATAGATTTCAGTAGTATAAAATCTAAGGCTCACATAGCTCTCAGTACATACATAATAACATAAGGCATAATTCCTATCCTGTGCACCCCTAAGTCTCGCAGCTCTCTCCTACTGAACGTGGAAGCAGTCTACCGCTCTGGCTACCTTGCGGAGAAGCTCACTGAAGTGAAAGGTCACACCAACTATGTACCTAAGCATGGGCCTTGGTAACTCATGCACTACTGCATCTGGAACACCCAATATCAACCTGGTAAGGGAGTCTTATAGTCGTCCTCCATCACCACGATGGCATCGTGCATGGTCGAGGCTATTGGTGGTGCCTCTCTTCTCCTCTTGAGAAGTGAAACTCCCACCGGTCGTGAAGGACCCACATCTACACACACATGTTATTAACTCATCAGCACTATCAAAAAAAATTATAAATACACAAAATGGAAAATATAAGGGTCATTGTTCTTACCAATGTCTCCCCACTCTGCTCCCTCATGCAATACAAGGTCTGGGTCCTCCCTGAAGTCCGTACCACTATACAGATAGTCCTCAATCATGAGTAGATGGCCTTCCATCCAGGTGAAGAATCTAGAAATGCACCTGATGATCAGACCCCACTAGCATGGCAGGCCATCACCTCCGTCCATCGGGCCATGTGTGGATCCTTGGGATCCATGTCATCCAAAGTCACCTGCGGGCGCAAGAGGGGAACCCGCTCCAACAAGAATGAGATCACTACTGATCCATACCCGAAATTCTTAAGCTCTCCACGCTGACACTTCATCAATTGAGCTCGAAGGTTGGTGAGTAGTCCCTCACACCAGTTGAACACCTTCGGAGACATACAATCCTCGACATAAAAAATTTGGGACTTCGTAGCAAAGTGGGTTGCTTGGCTCCCTACTATCCTCACTATGGTAAAGGGTACATCATACAATGAATGATCTCGCACCTCCTTGATGGGAAACTTCCCACTAGAGGCACGGGCATGTGGAGTATAGTGTTGTGAAATCAAGTCATCTGCTGTCAAATCCCTCATGATCGAGTGAGTGATACGTTATCCCCTCTACAAGATAATCCATTCAATAAATAGATGTCATCAACATCTATAGTCAATATATGCTCCTCGATCGTGAAGTACTGTTGTGATGCATCCCAAATCCAAAGCATATCCTCCAGTAGTGGGACTTGGGCCCTCATGCCCTGGACCTGGAATAACTTCAGTAGCCCATAGTTCCTCAATGCCTCCACACACATTGGATCATTTGCTGCTTGCACATATTCCACCCCATGTTCACGCTCATGCCATTCTAGAACCATGTTGGTGGCCACAAACCTGTCAAATGGAGCATTTAAACACCATTAGAACTCACTCAAGCCATTAAAACTTTTTCTTTTGGGCTAGGTTTTAAGTTGAACATGGGTGTTTCCACCATCGCACCCCATCTTTGTAGACAAGGAAACATCGTCACAAGACACCCATGTAGGTTTTGTGACGATCCGGGTTCGTCGCAGTTTCCGTAAGGGAGGCCTGCAGTGACCCAAGGGCGCACAAACCCCTCACAAATCAACCCCAAAAACCTAAAAAATAAACAAAAATTGAAATTCTAAACGACTAGAAATTTGTTGGCTGATATTTAGGTTTACTTGCTCCAAATGGTTCGTGAAATGGTCACTCGTAGCTTCAGAACTTGACAGATGAAATTCTGCTCCAAATGGCACTTTCTTCTCCCCAATTTCGCAAATAACAATGGTAACTATAATTGGTCATTTTTTCTATTTTATAGATAAAAAGGGAATATTCTTTTTCAAATTTAGATGCACTATGGGTTATTTGCTATAGTTGGGATCATTTTTACTGCATGTGAATGCCTCGTTACCTATTTGACGTAGTTTTCAAGCATACAGGAGACATTAAGTGTTTCATTTGCATCGTGTTCGCATCATAGCAATCATCTCAGGTATGAACAACCCCATGAATGTTTTTGTTGTTATTTTTCATCCATTAGATTTCTATTATTTAATGATGATGAGCTCAGTCTTTGTCTTTCTCATTTTCGTAAAACCATGAGAATAAGTCACCGAGTTATGATTTATCACTTTTTCGGGCTTGTTAAATTCCTACGAAAAAGGAACCCCCCCCCGGAGTCTATCTTTAAGCTCTTTCCAAGCTCTAGAAATAAAAAAAGATTTCCAAGCGAACTTGTCGCATTCACGCTTGTTAAAGAATTTGAATGGTCGTCTCCCTGGTGATAGTTTAGCCCTTTTTCGAACCAGGGGGCATTATTTACGAAAACGTTATACTCTAGCCAATCATGATTGAAAGAGTCCTCTCCCACATTGTTTTACCTTTTTTTGGGCGATGAGGCTAACTTTACAAAAAAGGACTGTTGGAGTCTTCTTTAATTCTTTTCAGACTCTCTAAACATGAAATGACGACCGAGTTTACCTTCTATGGACACGTTAAAATTTAACATTAAAGGGCCCATCATGGGACAAACCCCTCCTCTTCGAGGTTTGGAAAATATTTGGGATTGGACTCATCTATTAGATGAGCTTTATCGAACATCGGGTTACCCTCATCAAGCTCATAAAAAACACATGAGGCACTCATCATTCATGATTGGGAAAAAGGAAAGCTTTTATGTTACACTCTTTATCTGTGGCAGTACCTGGTCGTTGTTGAACATGGCACTCATTTGCATTTGCATACTGCGCTTGGATCATCCGTTTGTCCTCGCATTTTTCCTAATTCCTGAGTCTTATTACTCATTTGGGTCATCCAAAGAATACTTCCACCATTAGTTGCATTAGGAGTTGGTGTCGTACATGCCATGCTCATGTTCAAGAATACTTTCACCACTCATTATATGTAGTCAGTACACCTTCCACCATGTTGGTCTACTTTGAGTTAGTCATGTATCTTATTGTACCATCCAATCTACTCCAAACATCTGTCATCGTATTTCATGTTAATGATGGGGGATTCATCATGGCCCTCCTTCGACGGATTCATCCTTGTCGACTTCAACACATCATCTTAGGATTGAACCTAGAGATCAATCGAGTACCTTGGGCCTACATGTCTCAATGGAAGGATACCTCACTTTGGACATGAGTTTACATCATTGATTCTTGATTGAAAGATTTCGTTAAGCATTCGACTTCAAATCATTTATTCGCGCTTGACGATATGTACTGTGATACCTTGGGAATCATTGGAATTAATGGTGATTTCCCTCGTGCTTGTTAACAGTATACATCAATGACCGATATTCAAGTGGTTTCTACCATGTTTGAAGTCAAGATATTTGTAATCACATGGATAGATTCATATCATTGAGGGTTCATCTTGAAGACCCTAGGGAGTCATGTTTTACCTAAGTTGCGATGGAGATTTTTTTGAGTCATATCACACAGATCCACATTTGTATTTGTCATGGTTCTTTTATCACCTCATCATGGATCTATGCTTGTGTCTAGTAGCCATGATTGCGTCCAGTCGGTCATTACTACAATGGATCTGCAATGTATTGGTTGGCAGCCATGTTGTATGTCATATGAGACTGTGTTCTCGAAGTCAATTGTACTGCAGCAATGTCATTTGTCCGACGAGCCATTACCATTCCTTCTATAAAAGCATTTCACCTTTCTAGTTTCAAACAGCTTCATGCTTTGGGGGGCATTCTGCTACACCTAAATCTTACCATCATGATAGTTAGTGTAAACATTCTGTGAAGTCCCTTGACTAAGTCATCAACTTGGAAGAGATATTAACCTTTTCCTACTAGGTTTTGAGACGTCGTCGCAAGTTGTCCTAATGCAACCTGTGACGTCGTAGGTTGTCATCTTTTAGCCTGCAACAATGTCAGTTAATTGATTAAAATAGCATCTTCAAGCCCATTCTCGAAGGTAGCTGATATGGATCCTTATCCCTAGCCTTTGGGGAAGCTGGCATTCAGTTCCTAGCCTCTTGGAAGTATCCCCTATCTCTCTCCTACCATATCTAAACCTACCCTATCCACTTAGTCCTATATCAGTGAAGCTCACTCCCATTCCAAAGGGAGGAAGTCTATAGTATCTACATGCTGGTGAAATTATCTTAGGAGAGATCTCTACTCATCCCTTGAGAGATCCATCATCCCTTTGGAGGCTTTGGCATTGGCTTGGTTGGAGAAGGATTGCTACATTAAGTCATTGGTTGTAATGACTTCCTTCTATGTACTTTCCCTTTTTATACAGTAATATAAATGCTTTCCACCAAATCTCATTGCATTGATGATGTTTTGTGTAGTTTTCCTACTTAACTGCTTACTTACATCTATTATTGTTTAAGTGCATTTTACTACTTGTTTTGTTTCTGTGTTATCTTGGCAGGTTTTGCAGTTGAGATCTGAAGACCATCAAGCTCCGAGAAAACATCAAGGACAAAGGATCGGCAATCTGAAAAATATAAAGCATCTATCTACTTGATCTCTAATTAGATCTAGGAAAGTATTTGATGTTCTGTCTTATTTGTTCTATACTTATGTTAAGCTAGGGAGATCAGGCCTCGAGTCCGCTCTTGGTAGATTGTCTGTAAAACAATAGGAAACTTATCTTTAATGGTGATCTTGTTGAGCTCTCTATAATATGGACACATACACCATGATCCCTCCTTCTCATGTACCATTACTACTGGTGCAGAGTAATTACTTTGGATAAGCCTAATTATGCCATCCTCTAACATTTCTTCATGCATATGCTCAATTTCACTCTTCTGTCCATAGGGGTGTCTGCAAGGTTTGGTGTTAGGAGGAATACTTCCATAAATTAAGTGAATATCATGATCAAAATATCAGGTAGGTGGAAGAAGTTTTGGAATATCTTAAAATACCTTGGAGTACTTATCAATGACCCTATGGAGATCCAGGGGAATATGAGGGTTAGATATTTAAACATCTACTGATCATAATTGTGCAATTACACTTTTATGTCCCTCTTTTCAACAATTTTTCATACCATTAGAGATTATTGCCTTGCTTGGATTCCCTATGATACCCGTTAATTCAAATTATTTTCCTTCCCAAGAAAATTTATTGAAAATTAAAATCCACTATCCCCAATGATTGTAACCATTGAACCCCTAAGACAACATCAGCACCACCCATTAGGATAGCAATCATAGGACTATTCAATACATATTTCCCCATAGTAAGAATGATATTATGGAATTTCCTTGAGAAACTGATAGTTCCTCCATCCGCATTCATTACCTGAAACTCTGATGCTAGATATACAAAGCAATTGAGAACTTTGGCTAATTTACAATGAATGAAATTATGAGTACTACCATAATCAATCAGCATTGTTACCTTTTTATTTTTGATATATCCTTCAATCTTGAGAGTTTGAGAAGTGCTAATTTCATCCGATGCATGACAATATATGGTGGGAGTAATCTCTTCAGTATTAATCTCTTATATTTATTCAGTTGGAGATGGTTCATGTTCTTTTTTTTCTTCCTCTTCACAATCTATGTAGAATAAATTATTTTCACCGCACTTATGTCTGTTACTATACTTGCTGTCACAATTAAAGAATAGAGATTTTTATTTTATTTTATCTAGTTGTTGAGGTGTCAAGATTTGAAGTGGGTTAGAATAAGGAACATTATTATCGCTATATGTGTTGGAGGTGGTTCTTTTAGTAGCCATCGCCATATTTTTACTTTCAAATCTCCTTTCCAATATGAAATCCTTCTCTAAAGATGTTGGTTTGAAGAGGCATACCTCATGTTAGATGTTATCCTTCAAGGTTCTAATAAAGAGATCCAACAACTTATCATCTAGTATTCCCTCCACCCTAAGACTCAACTTTTGAAACTATTGAATGTGCTCGCTTATTAGACCCCTTTTCCTTAGATTTATCAATTGGGTAAATAAGGAATTGCTCTTAACATCATCATCATATGATATCAATTCTTCTGTAAAAATAGACCAAGAGATAATGGTGTTCTTTTTGCATTCACAAAGCCATTATTACCACACAAACTGCTCAGGTTCTAAATATAAAGATGCAATTAGTACCTTTTGGAGATTTGGTACCTGGTGTATATCAAATAATTGCTCCATCCGAAATACCCATGTTATGGGGTCCTTTCCATCAAAATTCCTCATGTCAATCTTGGGGATTTGGATAATCCTTGGGGACCATCCCTGGTCACTTCCATTACTAAAATCAATTCCTCTTGGAATATTCTTATTAATGGAAGGTTTCTCAACATGGACATTATCTTTATTTTTCTGAAACCCTAGATGGTCTTCCATGAGTCCAATTTTTCAAATATGATTTTGAAATTTCCAAAGTCATTGTGGTCTATCTTATTTATGTTGCAATAGGTCTCACTTAATTTCGATCTTGCATGCTCTATATATAACCATATTTTCTATAACACCTTTGGACTAGTTAGAAGCCCTAAATTCCAAATGGTATATATCCGAATATGTAATGAATCGGGATCTGAAACTCAGACCGTAGATAGATCGCTCTATCCTTTGTGTCTACTACAAGTTTCACTATCTGAAACTTCTTAGAATTTTTTTATAGTGGAAAATCCAAGATGGCTCATTTTGGAAGCGTCCTAGCTCTGATACCAAATGTTATGAAACCATGTCCCAGAAAGAGCATGAAAAGAGAATAACAAACTAGAAAGAGTAATATATGGCTTAATAATGAATAAAATAGATGAATAGCAATCCTATTCAAGGGGGAAACCTCCTTGTACAATGTACTAAGTACACAAGATAAGACAAGATAGTATGATTCAAATGAAAAGGTCTCTTTCCTATATATTGGAGACAAAGAGGTACAACTATAACTAATGTACCCAATCCGACATAACTAATATAATAATACTAATGACAATTACCACTAATAGACCCAATAAAACATCAATAATATGTAATGTGCCACATTTAGGGCTTAATAGAATCCTATGATTGAGGAAGATTCGATTGTTCCTTCACCATCCTCTCCCCAAATTAGCATAACATATTTAGGAAAGTGTTTGTCAACCCTTCTTTTCTCTCCCATTGTACATGAATATTATTCTTAAGGAAGGGTTACTTGGACCTTCTATGGGATCCAATTGCTGGAAATATTATTAGTGAGGAAGAGTGGTTTGACCCTTCCTTAGGCTCCCCCATGGTGACAATATTGATCTTGAGGAAGGGTTTAATGCCTAGTCCTCGCACTCCCTCTTGATAATGTTTGACTAACACAAGATTTTTCTATTGGGTCACCATCATCATTAATGGTAGACATCCATTTTATCATTATTACTTCGTTTTCCATTCCCTTATTAGTCCATTTGTCATAATATCTCATAAATTGTCGTTTTATGCCCTTTTGTACTTCAGTGGTTAGTTCATGGTTGTTTTCCTTAATTTTTAATAAATTAAGAGATGATTTTACTTAGTATTTTATCAGAAATAGCTAATCACAAGTTTCCCCAATGATTACAAGTTTTTCCCATTGTTTACAAGTTTTCCACATTGTTTACAAGTTTTCCAGAAACTTGTAGTTGGAGTAGTTCGAGATAGTTGCGGGATGCAAAATGAAAATACACCACTTGAATTTGGTAAAATATGTCTTTAACATGGTTTTATGTCCATTGGATCGCACCAAACTCACACATGCCAAGTTCCAAGGCCTTTTCAAAATTCTAATCAAACCAAGATTTCTAGCTACAATTTTTCCAGACATCCATATTGTGCCTTGATTTGCATGCATATGGAGGTGAATCTAAATAGTTTGAGAAATGGGGTTTTCTCATAAACCACCAAATTGAAAATTATAGTATTGGGTTCTCCAAATATGATCCGGTTTGAGATATATCAGTGGGGGAATAAAGCAAATCTTCCCAAAATGACGAATTTCCAGATTTGAGGGATTTTGTCTAAAATTGTAAAATCTGATTTTCCTAAGTGGGGGGATCCGATTTATCATTCACCATTGATATTTCATGTATAAATAGGATTTCATAGAGCATGGAAAGGGGGAATTGAGGTATTGAAGATACATTCTAGAGTTTTAATCCCTTTGTAATTTTGAGATTTCAATTGAATACAAGCATGCTATTTTTGTTCACAAGCCTCTAATTTTCTGAATTTTCTCAGCAGTTGTTACCAATTTGGGAGTGCCCCGCAAGTCTAGTGCTAAGCTGTTAATTTGTGTTTTATTCCTATAAATTTTCATTGCTTTAGGATTGGTATGTTTTATCTTGAATATGTACATTTGATTTCATTTCCATTGTTATTTTCATATGTAGGAAAACAATTTTACCAGAAATAATTTCCCTCTTCAATACTATTTATGCATTCTAGTTTTATTATTGTGATGTTTAAAATGAATGTGGATTTATCACAGTTATTATAGTTTTGAATCATTAAAAGTACTGTGTTTGGAGAAAATCAAATTCAAAAGTTAGAGGTAGAACATTTACAAAGAACAGAGTCTCTATGTTACACCTTTTTCATGAAAACTTGTACTAACTCAACTCATCTAGATTTCTAGATTTTGCAGGGAAAAATAAGTGTTTAATGGAGTTCTCAGACTGTGACATAATCATCATTATTACTTTACAATGTACATTTGTTGTATGTGTTTCCTTCTTTGAAGAGAATGTTTATGATCCTATTACATTTTATGAGTATGTCAATTACATATTGTGAATATGCATTTGATTTGATAGCTTCTTTTTGCCTTGGAATACAAGTGTGACTTTATTTGGCCTTTCCAATTGGTTAGACTAGAAAGAGAGCTATTACTTAGGTTTACTTTTCTGCAATTCATTTCCTGCGATTTACTTTCTCCAATTTAATTTGTGTGCTTAAACACTATTCGAGGACCACTGAAGACTCAAGACTTATGTCCGATAGTCGAGTGTTAAGTCAAAATCCTTTAAATTTTTATAGTTCATTTCATTAAACGTATGTGTCTATTTTATTTTTATGCTTGAGAACACTTTCAAAGACACTTCCGCTAGTTGAAAATTGATATTGGAAATGTAGCATCCATACAACAAATGGCCTTTCAGCCATTACATTTTTGTACCTGTAGTTTGGTTGAGCCCCAATATTTCCATTAAATACCTTTTGGGAGATTAACCGGTTTCATAAAGAGTCTTCAATATTTTCAATTAGGTTAGCATAATCTAGCTTTAGTCCTGCACATATAGTGCTTGCACCTCAGAAGCCTACAAGCCCCGGGTTGACATTAAATCATTGGAGAAATTAAATATCAATTAGAGGAAATTTCAATTTAAAATGTGCCTTCCAAAAATAATACAAATTCCATGTCATCATGTATTAGCCAATCAAAATGCTTTAAAATTAAAAAGGGAGCACCTAAAAAAATTGGAGGGAAAAAATAAAAATTACTTTTTTTTTAATCATATTTTCAACTTATATCCTTGTAAGTTTACTCAAATTTCAAGCGGGAGGACTAGTTGGATGCATAATTAAATTATGCATCCAACGAGTACCCATGTTGCATACTGTTAACAACATCCACACCATGAAAAATCAAAAATACATTAAAAAACATGTTTTCTCTCACTGGAAACACGTTTTTTAATGTATTTTCAATTTTTCATAGTGTGGATGTTGTTAAAAGTATGCAACATGGGTACTCGTTGGATGCATAATTTAATTATGCATCCAATGAGTCCTCCCGCTTGAAATTTGAGTAAACCTACAAGGAGATAAGTTGAAAATACGATCCAAAAATGTAGTTTTTTACTCTCTCTCTACTATTATTTTATTATTTTCCTTAGGAGGCCCATTTTTTACCCAAATTTCCTCTAATTGATAATTTTAACCCAACATTTTGGCATCATTGCTAGGGAGGTGCTAAAGGGACCAAAGTCTAGCTAGGTAGGTAGGTTTCCTTTAAATTTTGACAGGGAATAGGAATGAATAAAAAGACAAGAGGTAAGAACATGTGCTACCGCCATTGGTTGAAGAAGGTAAGTATTCCTATTCTGCCACCATTGGTGAAGATATTCCAATTCTTTGTCATGCTTGTAGATTTAGCAGTAGATTAAATTTAAATTCTAAAGTTTTCATTTTTTTTAGTATTAGAAGACCATTTCTTTTGAATACTAATCCATTTTATTTGAAGTTCTAATCCATTTATGAACATGATTTCTAGACCAACAAAAATATGCTCTATCGTTTATGGGGAAGAGGAGGGTGTAACCCCACAAGGATCTTCTCAAGTCCTTGTACTATATCCAGAATAGTCACAAAGGATGAAGTTGCATTTCAAGAAGCGGTAGAAGAAAATTAAAAGAGACCCATGCCTTACGAGAGGAATTTTCTTCTATTTCCTCTGATCAGTTCCTGGGAGAGATCCAAGAGCCATGGTTTTCAGTTGAAGAAGAGAAATCGTTTGACACATAAATTGAAGAATTTTTGGCATTTTTATCAACATATCCTTTATGCATTCTAGAGAATGATGAGCAGTTTCTAGAAGAATTTCTTGGTGTAACAATCAATGAAGGTGACCCGCAAGAAAAGGACTACCTTGAAATCTAGTTCCAAACAATCATCAAACCAAAGAATTATTCCATTCTTCAGCAACTCTGGGCATCTAAATCATGTAAGAAGATGAGCCTTCATCTCCAGGTATTTATTAATGTATATTTTTCATCACTGGATATGAGTATTTTGGAGATCCTGATCCGTAGATGGTTACACTGGAAATATGCATATACTTGAAGAAATATTCTTATTTCCAGTAGAGTAATTTAGTAAAAAAATAAAATTTTAATAAATGTTGCACATACACTACAACAAAATACCCTTTTGGTGGCAGTTTGGCTTGCGGCAATTTTGCAAACCCCCCCCCCAAAAGTTTTTTAAGGTCTTTGGGGGCGGTTCTTCAAAAACACCCTCAAAAGTCCCGAAAATTGGACTATTGAGGGCGGTTTTTCAAAAAACACCCTAAAAAGTCCAATTGTCAGGATTTTTAGGGGCGGTTTTGTAAACCCCCCCCCCAAAGTCTAATTTTTAATACTTTTGGGGACGGTTGGTTAAAAACACCCCAAGAAATTCCAATTTTCAGTACTTTTGGGGGCGGTTGTGGAAACCCCCCCCCCAAAAAAATTCTTGACCCCCTAAAAGTGGCTTGCGGCGGTCTTGCTAAATCCCCCCCCAAAAAAAACGTTTTTTAAAGGTATTTGGTGGCAGTCCTTAAAAACCCCCCTCAAAAGTCCTTAGAATTTGACTTTTGGGGGCAGTCCTTAAGAACCCCCCTCAAAAGTCCTTAGAATTTGACTTTTGGGGGTGGCCCTTAAGAACCCCCCTCAAAAATCCTTAGAATTTGACTGTTGGGGGCGGTTTTTTAAAAAACCCCCCCAAAAGTCCAAAAGTCCAATAGGACTTTTGGGGAGGGTTTGGAAAGACCCCCCCTTGAAAGTCTTCTTGGACTTTTGGACTTTTGGGGGGGTTTGGAAAGACCCCCCAAAAGTCTTGTTGGACTTTTGTACTTTTGGGGAGGTTTGAAGATCCACACCCTCAGAAAATTTTTATCATCATCCTATGAGTTGTGGTAGGCATTTCCCTAAGGCCAATTAGGCATATTTTACCATACTTGGACAATTTTTTATCTTCTCCTAGGCTTGGTCTAATTTTGCCTAAACCACTGTTTTGGCAGGTCCATAAATTCTTCTTTAGGGTGATCTCTTTGGACAAACTAAGACCATGGTTGAGTAGACAAAACAGTAGCATATAATATCCCCATGTGCTGCCATCATTTTCTTCATCACACAATTTGTGTCGGGCATCCTCTCAGGGATACTTGGACCCCATGCTCGAGTTAAAAATTGGTTAATTGTTTGGGGATAGAGTCTAATAATGCTGCCGAACTAGATCAAGGGTCTTCACCAAGGAATACTGCTCGCATGTAAAAAGACATGGACATTCTCCAAGATCATTCTCCACATCATTCTCATTCTCCAATATCGTGGAAGGTGATTCCAAGATCATTCTCCACATGGCTGCTAAGATGCACCATGGAAAATCAAGATCCAAAGTGGCGTTGTCGTAGCGGTTGGAAGGCTCTATCTTCCTTGTTGGGCATAGCGCTTTCCTTCTCCCGCGTCAAGCTGATCTGCTGGCCAACCATGGGAGCAGTGTTCACATGGCCACCTGCTCTTATACGTGGGATGATTTGACAGAAGTATTTTTTCCGGATAGCTGCAGAGTTCTCCAGGACCAAGACATGATAGTTTTTCGTGCAGTAAGACATCATGCTGATGATAACTCTGGCCTTTTGCAATTGTCCGCATCGACCTTTAAGTCTTGTCTTTTCGCAGTTCTTGATCAGTCTTTTCATCCTCCTTCGCAGTTCTTCGATGGGGGAAATGACAGAAGAAAATCATAGTAAGCGTCACTCTCTATACCTCCTTCAGTTATTAAGAGTTATTAAGATGTACCTGATTCATCATAACAGTCGGTGGCAGGCGCGAACATATGGAGGCTCAAGGTGGCAACCGTGATCGTCATTGTTGGTTTTCTGCATGCATGCAAGTTCTTGTAATATGGTTGATTATAGAGCAAGAATCTGGTGATAGGATGAAGGAGCCGCAAGATACTAACTGTCATCCTGAGGTTGGAGATAATTCCAGTCGCAAGAGAGGGCATGGGGATTCTCCAGGGGAGCCAGGTGGTGGTCTGTCTCGTGCCTCTCAGCGGGCGCGTAGGGAGGAAAATTCCTTCACACTTAACATTCCAATGGAAATCCAGAGGGACATCAATGACTATGAACAACAATGGTGGGCTCGTCTAAGTAGGGAAACCCTGGTGGGGGAGCGTAAGCAGTTGGAGAATTGGATCATTGATCTTGGCAACATAGCTGGGCGCGTTAGTCTTTACGAGCGCACTGTTGAATTGTTTTGGATGATGAAAAACTTGGTTGGCTATGCCATTCATGATAGGAATCCTATCAGAGATGACAATGCGCAGCTTCTCTTTGAAGAGTCTCGCGCGATTCACCAGAAGCTGGATTTCCTTCTGTCTGCCATGGTGCTTCAACCTCCTCCATGCGCTGCTTCTTCTTCCAGCTTTCTCCATCCGGGCAATTCTCCAGAAGCTCCTTATAGAGTTCGTTGATGTCTGGGTGGGTGGGTGTTTATTTAGGGGATCCGGGGCTAGCTGGTTTAGCATTTATCTTATGTATCAGTGGTTATGAAGCTAGGGTGTCTATTATGCTTGGGTGTCTATATTTATGCTCTTTGGCCTGCGAGCCTATGTGAAGAAAGTATTTGGTTCTGTGTTTTTTGTCAATTCTGTGGTTTTTTGTCTGTTCAGGTAGAAGTTTTGTCTTGGTTACTACGGCAATAGCCTTCAGATGTGCCATGAGGGTGTGTGTCTTTTTTGATGAACAATTCCGAGCTTCGGCCAGATTGCTCCTTTTGTAGTTCCTCCTTTTAATATAATGCAAAATCTCCTTACTTACAAAAAAAAGGCTACTTGGAATGGTGTTTAGTATTCCCAAAGGATTATTCTCCCATGTCACAGTCATGATAAGTGTATTTTTGTGTTTTAAGTAATTGTAAGTACCGTTCTCTGCTTTTAAAAAGTTGATTTCTGATGAGGTAAGTGTTCAAGTAAAAGCTAATATTTTTTTGATAATGCATGATGCTAAGAACGTATCTGCTAATGCATACTTTAACCATTCCTTTGACAAAAATACATACTTTGGCCATTCGTTTGAATTTGTTATAGGACTCTTTGTAAAATTACTTGGGGTAATGTGATAAATTTGAATATTGGTTTAATTTGGATTGAAAATGACTCTTCATAATGAATTATGATGCTATGAACATATAACTAAGAATTTTGGGTTTGATATGATTTACATTATAACACAGATCCCTATTCTTGGAGAATTATGTTATGATATGATTGTGAGTTTTTACTAGATGAAAGTCGAGATTGCAGACGTATGTATTCTTCTTTTCACTGGTTGATTTCTGAGTGTCTATGCTGATTTAAAATTTGAAACCTCTGTGTACAACCTATGTAACTGAATGCGTCCTTGAAATGGTTTTTTCTACAAGATTGAATGTCAGTCCAAATGTGTTTGAATGGCTTGCAATGCGCCTTCATGGTAGAAATGTTGAGTTAAAACGGAGTATGTTTCTGTATTTGAATCTTTCAAGAAATCCATTGATCAAAATATGTATGTTATTATTGGTTGGGATAGAGCCATGATTGCAGAACGTTGCAATTATTGGTAATGAGCGAGTGAATTGATTAAGAGGACAGGCTGAATGCATCCCCTGCATCTGTTAAATTGAAGTTTACTGTCGAGGCCAAATCCATTGAAAGGACTTGGCCAAGATGTCTCTGAATTGCTTAACCAACAGATTCCTTAAAAACCAATCACGCTAGTAAGATTCAACAAAGACAATCTGATCTAATTGCAGTGTTGATTGCATTGAAGTGCATATTGTTTTGTAAATATTTTTTTTATAATATAAGCCATATTTTCTAAAAAAGGTGAAAATTATTGACTTAAAACATGAAAAGTGTTTTTTCGTTGTGTATAATGTAGATTAATCTTATTAATTGCATATATTTCTCCTTCATTCATGTTCTCTAAAATAGTAAAATAGTTGGACGAATTTTGCCATACTTAGCCAATTTCTTGATTTTCACTAATTCGTCGTATCTCTCCAGAATGATTCATAATGCAAAAATGATTTCAACTTCATGCCACATCATCATCTATTCCATGCAATGCCATGTGGGCATCAATATCCTTATTGCATGCATCAACCTTAATGCGGGCATCACTTAGCCCCTTTACAACACTTAGCAATTTTTCCTTTGTCTTTAGTATGCAAAATAATAGTTTTCTTCTATTTTGGTAGGTTGATATTTTCCTTCTCTGATCACAATAAGAAAAACCAAGAGCATGGCTAGATATCCATTTCAACAATGAACATGACCATATGGAGAGCATTGATGGAGAGCATTGATACCGATGAGCAAAGAAATAATGACTATTCAATGAGGAATTGGCGGAGTCGCAGTTGCCAAAAGTAGGAAAAATGGACAAATTTAGGTGTTGCAGATGCTCGAAACAGGAAGAATAGGCACTTTTGGAGGTGTCGCAGCTGCTCGAAATAGAAAAATTGGACAAATTTAGGTGTTGCAGCTGCTTGAAATAGGAAAAATGGGCACTTTTGGAGGTGTCACAGCTGCTCGAAGTAGGAAAAATAGACCACTGTTGGAGAGCACTGATACCGATGGAGAGCGTTGATGGAGAGCGCTGAGCCGATGAGCAAAGAAATAATGAGTATCAATGAGAAATTGGCAGAGTCGCAGTTGCCGAAAGTAGGGAAAATGGACAAATTTAGGTGTTGTAGTTGCTCGAAACAGGAAGAATAGGCACTTTTGGAGGTGTCGTAGTTGCTCGAAATAGGAAAATTGGACAAATTTAGGTGTTGCAGCTGCTTGAAATAGGAAAAATAGGCACTTTTGGAGGTGTCGCAGCTGCTCAAAATAGGAAAAATAGTCAACTATTGGAGAGTGCTGATACTGATGGAGAGAGTTGATGGAGAGCGCTGATACTGATGAGCAAAGAAATAATGAGTATTCAATGAGGAATTGGCGGAGTCGCAATTGCCAAAAGTAGGTAAAATGGACAAATTTAGGTGTTGTAGCTGCTCGAAATAGGAAAAATAGGCACTTTTGGAGGTGTGGCAGCTGCTCGAAATAGGAAAATTGGACAAATTTAGGTGTTGCAGCTACTTGAAATAGGAAAAATAGGCACTTTTGGAGGTGACGCAGCTGCTCGAAATAGGAAAAATGGACAAATTTAGGTGTTGCAACTTCTTGAAATAGGAAAAATAGGCACTTTTGGAGGTGTTGCAGCTGCTTAAAATAGGAAAAATAGGCACTTTTGGAGGTGTTGCAGCTACGGTAAAGAAAAATAAGCCATAGTTAGCGGTGTTGCAGCTACGCGAAATGGGAAAGATAGGCGATTTTGATGGAGTCACTTGGGAATATATCTGCTTAGATCAGGGTGAATGGAAGGAACTGACTTATCCTAGATAACCCATAGAAAAACTATTCTCCTAATGAAGATCTGTAAATGGGAGGGCTTGGGTTTTTTCTGTAAATGTTTGTTTTTGGCAATAGAAGGTGTTGGTCACCCTATATGCTAATCAATTACAACTAACACACAGCATGCTCAATATAAATTGTCAAACCCAGTGAAGTCTTTTATTTCAATGGCAATAAGCACAATCTATGCATAAACATTTCAAGTAGTTGATTAACTGAATGGAGATAATAATCCTACCTCTTTGCTTAGCCAAACTCATTCCATAAAGAAAACTAATCTAACTCATACATCTAGGAATTCAAAGTGCAACTACCTTCCTACAGAAATCAACCTAGTATTTACTGATCTAAGAATAGAAATGAACTAGATTACTTTTGCAAGAAGTTAAATCCTATAATTATCAAACTACAATATTCAATCTTTACCAAAATTATTCATCCAGCAACTATTGTAACTCAATCATAATATGCATAATCTATGAATTCAACTAAAGATACAACAACAACCAAGATTAGAAAATAAACTTGAACTCTAAATTGATAATCATTGGAAATCCAAGGAAGCATAAATACTAAAAGGAATTGGAGCTGAGCTTGGCTGTAACAGCTATTGAACACACATGCATTAATCAAACTAACCTACACAGTCGACTGTCACACCAAACAGTTGCATCCATTCATAATGCAAAGAATAAACTACCAATAAATAATGCAATCATAAATCTCTGTTGCAGCTATTAGAAATACGCCTAACGCAATTCCACAACACACAACAGGAAATGAATTAATCTAACCACCTACTTAACTCAACAATCTCTATGAGAAGGTGGGCCCTGGCCTTCTAACAGAGACGCCATGAACTACCACGAATTAAGACACATAAATGGAAATAACTCTGCTCTTCATTAAAAGATGGTAATCCACAGTATCAGCCTATATTACAGCCCGTACAAAATGATAATCATCCAACCCCAAACTTTGAAATCCTTCCCATATTTATACATGCAAAATACAGTTTGTGATCCACTAATTTTGTGCAGCAATGAAGATATCTGATCTTCGTGCTGTAGAGTTAAAGCTAAACTATTATAGCCATAATGAATGAGGCTGTTAATCATGAAGGATGTTGTTACACTAGCAGTCAATGGATCAACGGTTTAAAAAAATGGGAGGCATCATGTCTGTCGCAGCTATACTCTATTCCATCAACCTATTACAGCTTCACATGGAGAGATGCCTTGTCCCTTGAAATATGAGGAATCAAATCATAAGAGTAACAGCTGGCACCACGTATGATACTTTCCCAAAGGCATTGCAATTGATACACCTTTGCTTTGATCTTAACTTAATGAAATCAACACAAGTTAGCATAAATTGAAGGCTAGAATTCATAACCATAACAATCTTAGGCATTTAATTAAATGAAACAATAATGGTGTATACCTTGTCAGGACTGCTGATTAATATGGAAAAAGGCATGTATATGGTTTATGAAAGTAGGGTGTAACTAGGCAAAATTATGAAATAGGTATGGTCAAAAAGGGGCATTTCCAGGGCCCAACATCTCCCCCCAACTATCCAATTGCATGTCCTCATGCAACAACCGATTAGTTTGATCCTGACTCTAATCCTCATTCATATTATGCAAGTGAGTTGAAGGAATCAATTTTGACAATTAGCCATTGGAAACGCTAGTTCTTGTGTGACAGCCTCTCCTTACCCTTAGCAGCTTTGTCTTATATTGGAACTAACCAAATTTTCAATTATGTTGGTCCTTCTGAAACAATATATTTTCCTTATGTCCATGTCTCAGCATCTTTTTCCTAAGTTGTAATTCCAACAAATAAGAAATTTTGAGGGCACTAGTTCTTGTGTAACAACGTCCTATCTCTTGATTCTTTTGTCCTGTTAAATCGGTTCAATGTTCCTGAAACAATGAGGTTTTGCCCTGGGATAAATCCTTTGATTGTCTTGCTTTTGAGGGTTTCCGTAATGCTAGGTCCCCTACTGTAACTTTATGCCCTGCCATATAAAAAATATCTCCACATTCCAGGCATATCATTTCTGGTTGTCCTTCATTCCCCTAAATGGACAATAAATTTCCCAATTGGTCTGTAGCTTCCACCATTAAACTCGCATATTTCTTTGCCTATTTCTGGCATGTATCCTTCCATTTTTCTAGTTCTGCATGAAGCACTTGCACCTCCTCCTTTTACAGCTCATTTTCAAATAGAAGATTCTCTATTTGAGGTTCTTCTATAGCAGGTTCTTGTGTATCAGCAGGTGGTCGGGGTTTTAAGATGGCAATCCCAATTTCTCCCCCAATAAATTGACCTGCTTCTGCTGTAGTAGCTGTTTTTATTTTTCTCCTTTTCAGTGGGTGGGATGTCTAGCCTTTGCTTATTAGCCCTTCTTTTCTCCTCTCAGGCAGAAAAAATCCTATCGCCTTAGAAACAGGGCCAAATCCCTCCTTTTGAATTAAAGTTCTTCTTATTTCAGGGAAGGTCTCCACATTCAGAGCTTCTAGACCGCTTTCTGCTACTGCTTTCGCCTGACATTCCTCTTCTACTGTTTCTATTTTAGCTGCCTCAGCTTCAATCTCCTCTTCATCCTCAAATTGAACTTATGGTGTTCCAATCCTCCCCCCAACTGAGTTTGAGGAACTCCAGTCCTCATCCACTATCTTTGAAAAGAATTCACGGGGTGCTCCTAGACAAACCAAAAGTTGCCCTAGGTCAACTTGTTATATTCCAAGGCCCATAAGATTAATAATTTAATTTGCCCATGATTTGAGAGGGATGATAAGGGGTGTTGAGCTCTTTTAGCATAACAAGCCATGCGTTGCAAGGATATAAGAAGATAGTATGGCATATTTAGCAGCTTACGATAACGTAAATTTGATAGGAGGAAAAATTCATAAATGTAAACAACACTGTACCTCCCTTCACATGTAATATATTTCTTTAAGAAGAGTGCAACTTGGTCCCAAGGACTCGACAGAGTCTCCAACGTTGTTCCTCTTCCCCATGGTCGAACACTCTCCCCTGCCGCCAAGAAATCCTCAGTTGCAGTCGGGTGATGGCATTTCCAACTAAACCAGCGCTGCCCGATTCTTGGAAGTCCCGTTACCTCCGCCAGGATTACCTCTGAAACATATACCCTTATGCCTCAAACCTATGAATGTGTGCTCGTCAAGTTTTGAGCAAATTCAAGGGTTGTTTCCTCATGAAAACCATTCAAGCGTTGAATATAGTCTGTCCACCCTGCTTCTTGAAAGATAGCAAAGACATCTTTATTCTTATAAAGAGATTCTATTGTTAAAGGCTCATAACTCATAGGGATACCCATACCACTCAGCTGTTTGCGAAATATTGTAACAATTATAGCAGTTATAGTTTTGAACATCGAACTAACTGCATGCAAACACGATTGATGAATAATTGAAGTTTGAATTGAGCATTTTTGGAAAGGTGGCATAGTTAATTTTGGGATAAAACCCGTGGCAGGATTATTGCACAAGTCAGGTAGAATGGCGGTCAAATCATAAGTATGGGTAAAAGATTTAAACGTGATTTTGGTTCAGTTGATTTGATGTGGATCGATGACAGGGGTAAATAACAAGTATAATCATTGTTTCTTGCGATGTCAATAGATGCCTAATCATGACTATAGTTAGAACCTGTACCTTCAAAATCAATGCTCAAGCCACCACTCTGTCGTGGCATGATATTTCACAGTCGCATCTCTGGTAGAATACGCATGTGCCAAGATGAGTTGGACACCACCAACCAAGATGATAGTAAAACAAGATGGTCCAATAATTTCCTTCATTCTTGGAAGGCTATCATTCGAGCTGTGGATTCATCATTTAAATTTGAGTTGTGGAGTCAGATCATTAGCAGTGAGACTATTCCAAAATGCAAACAATCTAGCAGAGTTGCAGATAACGAATAAGAATGAAGACTTGAGCAAAGTTCAAAGAAATATGGCAGAGTTCCAGCAACGAAGATTATATAATACTGATGTATTACAAAATCAAAAATTGTGCCCATGACATGTAATGGCAACTTGTGCCCAAAATTTTAATTAAATGTAAATATTAATCCCAAACTACAAAAAAATTTATTAACTATGTCCTGATGTAAGTATAAATATTCAATAGATCAACTATTCTCAATTGATACAACATCACTAAAATCACTAGTCACACAGTATAACCACTAGTTACATAGTTCAATGTCATCCTTATGCCAAGGAATGATGCTAAACAAAGCATCTGCTAGATTACTTAATGCGCTACTGGGACGTGGTAGAGCTATATTTTCAAATAGAGGATCTAAAATTTATGTCGGATTCACAATATAATAGCCTTTTCCAACAAGGACACAATGTACCATTGCATTTGGGTCAGTCTTATGTATTTTCGCCCTTAAAACTTTAACCCTTGAGTTTAATGCAATGAGAAAGCATTTCTTTCCTTGCAGCCCCAATTGGGAAGTTGGTGTCAACTCATTAGCATTATCTTGACCCTACAAATAAATGATACAAAGTAAGATGCATGGAAATAAGAATTTAAATATTGATGATCCTAGATTAAATAATTACAAGCTTACCTGAATTGGTGTTTTCATTTTGTCAATTTGAAGTTTCGATGGAACCATTGGTGTTTTCTATACAGAATGTTGGTCATATTTTGATGCACGACTTTGCACCCAATAGACAATGATTTCTAATATATTGATAAAATAAAATAAAATTGAACTAAATTACTAAATTTATCAATACTTACTAGGGAATATGATGGAGTATGCATTGAAGTTAATTTCGTTTGTATTAGTCTGTTCATAGGGGTTGTTATGTCCTATGTATTACTCTGTCAAGGAAAAAAAATGTAATATATATATATATATATATATATATATATATATATATATATATTCAAAAGATGAAAATAAAATATTATTTTAAATCATAATTAAACAACTAACCTCCACCACAAGCATGATTTCAGCATGAGCATTTTGTACAGTAGGACACTGTTTATATGAGCAATCATATATTAGAAGTCAGATCATTAGTGTGAAAATATGTATATTGAGACAAGAGTACAGAATTGGACACTAACACTTTCTTTATTGACCACATGTCCTCTCTCCATATCTTCTACTCTTTTCAGTAGTTGAGTTGTTGTTTTCAAAGATGTGATTTCCTGTGTTTTTTCTTTCACTGTAGCTTGGCTTATAGCTAGCACCTTCTTGTATGGAATTTTTCCAAACAAGTTAGTTGGCGTAACTCCTAAGTCAAATCCACGAAATCGTCCTCTTGCATCAACCCCTAGTACCTTGACAAGGGCATCATCCCTAGCTTCAAAGTCTTGAGATGCCACTTCTACTTGTGCTTGTTCAATTTTTTGCTAACATTGACATACAATTAAATCAGATTATAGAAGAAAATATTTCCAACATGTAAAATGAAATTTTAATCAATATCTAAATTAAAAGGTTGAGAACATACTATTGTTTCTCCTACAGCTGGTGTGATTGGAGTGTTATCCTTCTTTTGTTGGCACTTCTTCCATAGGTCTGCCCTAGTAATGCTTGTAGTTGTATCACCAGAGGCTATAGAGTTTTTCTAGTTGCAACAAGTAAAATAGTATGGTTAAGTTGTGACATTACAATGAAACTAAAATATGCTAATCTTTCTCATATCGGATAAAATATCATCACAATTGTTTACCATATCATCTTCGACCCGTTCATAACCTCGACGTCCAGAGGTGTGAAAGTCCCTCTCCTTTTCTCTATTTTCCTTGTTTTTTCCTTCTATCCTAGAAATCAATTGAAAATAACATATATAAGTCAACATTACAAGCCAATAGACATTCTAAAAAACTTGATTATATAATATGTGAACTTTTTCCTTACCAAGAATTCGGTGGTGGCTCGTGATAGGACGAATTCTCTCCACACTGTCTGTGATGCACCTGCAACAATTAATTAATAAGAATATGCGAAATAGTAGAAATGACAAAACTCCGAATCACTTTTATATTGATCATAGGCCACTTCAAGGGGGCAACCTCCTATGAGCAAGCTCAATACAAATAACTTCACGGTGCCTTCAATGACCTCAACACACACTTATATACTAAGTCTATGCCCAATACTATGGGTCAAAACCATGGGACATATAATACTATGGGACGACTTACAAAGCATATGTGTCCAATACTATGGGTCAATACTATGGGTTAATATAAACTATGAATCAACAAATACTACGGGATGACTTACAAAGCATATGCGTCCAACAACAATATACTAACATAGTAAAGAGAAGGGTTGACACGGGTTCCTAACATCCCCTCTCCCTTAGAAAAAGCTTTGTCCTCAAAGCTTTGGTTGGAGAAATTGCTGCAAAATCTAAAGGAGTGGTTCCCCGGTAGCATCCTTAGGTTGCATTGCGGGCCACTGACGCCTTTGGAGTGTTAGGGAGGATTGCTTGGAAGGTTTTAGATGAAGAAGAACCCTATCAGCTGCATGGAAAATGCGCTCAGAACGGTGCTGATTGGCTTGTTGTTTTAGGCAAATTCTGGCCATGTGAAGATTGTCCTGCAGAATGAGAAGAATCTGATTGTAGTTGCGAAGAACTGAGTCAATTTCCTGAATTGGGGAGCTGCTAAGGGTGTATGGAAGAAGAACTAGCGGTGTTTGTCCATAGACTGCTTCATATGGTGTCCTTTGAGATGTGGTATTGTACCACCAGAGCGCTGCTAGGAAATCCATAGAAATAGTTGGCCAAAGCTGTGTAGGGATGGGCAAGGGTTTGAGCAATCCCGAAAGGAGTGTCGTTTCACCCTTGTTGACCTAGAAAGTATCACTGTCAGCCACCATCTGTTGAATTGTCATTTTTAGTCCCTGCCAAAAGAAGTTACATTGTTCCCGGTCATACATTTTCAAGAACCCAGAGTGCCCTGCTGATGAAGAAGCATGGAGTTCATAGAAGAGATAGCCCTGTTGAACATATTGCAACCAATTTGGAACAAGCAGAGAAAGAGCTGTAAGAGAAACTGGGTCATCAATTGTGCGAGAAGGAGCATCTGCCACTATATTGTCCTTACCTTTCTTGTAAGTGATCGCATATGGATAACCCATGAGTTAGATAACCCATTTTAGGTGTGTTGGGTAGGAGACCCATTGTTCCAGAAAATTTTCCAGACTCGGGAGATCAATCTTGATGCATAAATAATTCCCTAATAGGTATGGCTGCCACTTCTGTACTGCATGCAAAATAGCCATCAGTTCCTGCTGAGAGGTAGATGCGACTAAATTCTTACCGGAAAGGTCTCTTGAAGGCGGCAAGCTCATTGGTTCAGCAAAGACACCTGCATATCTATCCAAGGAAGTAGTGGAGACCATTGATGGGAGCATCTGAATGGAATGGAGCTGAGCGATGACACCATGTGAATTCTTCTTAAGGATTTTTTCTAGACGATGTGAACTGATGATGCAGAGAGACCCTGGTTGTAAGCCCATTAATTTGTGTTGTGCCCCATTGACTGAAAAGTGCATCCAAAGTTCCACAAAATCCCATAAGATGGGGCCAAGTGTGCGTAACCATTGAACACCCAAAACCACATCACATCCACCTAAGGACAAGGAAAACATATCAGAGCGCAGTTTATAATCTTCCATAGAGATACGCACATTTTGACACCTCCCCTTGCAAGGTAAGGTGCCCCCATTGGCAACCATGACTTCAAATTTGGAGCAAGGATGGACAAAACAATCAGCCTGTTTGGCAATCCGAGGGTCAATGAAGTTATGAGTGCTACCAGAATCAATGAGTATGGTAAGCGGGAGCTTCTTGAAGTATCCCCTGACTCACATTGTTTGTGGAGTGGTGACGCCGGTTACAGCATGGAGAGAGATCTCAGGTGGGTCATCCTGAGATGGGGTGTCAACAGGCGGGTGTTGAACGTCGACCTGATCATCTACTGTATCTTAAGCTTCTTCATCAAGCTCTGAGGCAGGCAGAGAATCCACATCCAAGAGATAGAGCTTTTGTTGAACACATCTATGTCCCCGAGTGAATTTCTCATCACAATTATAACAAAGCCCTTTTTCTTGGCGTGCCTGCATCTCTGTTTCAGACAAATGCTTGATAGGAGTTGGTTGAGGAGCAGGCGTGATGGGAGGTCGATGGGAACCCATATTTCTGAAGGGAACAAAGGTGGGTTTGGATCGTTGTTGAGCTGTGATCTTGTCCTCTGCCAACTTAGCCAACCCTAGGACTTCCATCATTGTGTTGGGACAGAGCATTTTGACCTCTGAGCGGATTTCATCCTTGAGACCACTGATAAAACAACTCCTATAGAATTCATCAAACAATCCTTCTGTGTCATTGGCCAGTTTCTCAAACTTTGTCTGATACTCTCTCACTGTGCCAATTTGGTGAAGTTTAGTGAGTGCTCCTGTGAAGTCATCAAAAGCACTAGGACCAAATTGTGGCAAAAGGAGTTGGCAAAAATCTGTCTAGTTTGGTTCAGGATGAGCTTTGAAGTACCAACAGTACCATTGAAGAGATTCTTGTTCCAAATGAAAGGATGCAAGTGGAACTTTCTAGACATCAAAAGTATTATGCAGACTAAAATATTGTTCTGCTCGGTATATCCATCCAGTCGGATCAGTACCATTGAAGCGAGGAAAATCAAGCTTCGGCCCACGAAAATTGTTGGAAGAAGAGAACCCGGTGGCTGCAAAAGATTCTGGCTGTCGACGATTGTTCATGGCTGAATGCTGAAGATGGAGGCTGAGAAATTTTTCATCCAGATCTTGGAGTTTGGTTTGGATGGCTACAAGTGCTTCCTCCATGGTGTTTTCTCCTGCGCGGGTGACAACCATAACCAGAAGTTTTTTTTTTTTTTGGTTGACTGGGTAGAAAAACAAAAACAGAAACTGCATCAATAAAGGAAAATATGGATTTGGAAAAAAATCTGAAGGGTAATTGGGGTTTGACTAGGTTTTGGACACTGTCGAAGAGACAAGGAAGCAAAAAATGTGGATTTCAGAAGTGGGGTGAAAGGATGGGAAAATTTGGCAGAGGGAGACAAAGAAGCACAATTCGGAAAGGAACTCTGCAGTAAAATTTGAAGGTGATTGGGTCAAATCTGAGGAAGTTATGGCAAACCCTAAAAATAGACAAATGTGAGATTTCAGGCTTTGGGAAGGGGAATTGGGGATAGGGTCCTCAGGAATGAAATATGCAAAATGGGATGACAGGGGTTCCCCAAAAATTTCAAGGGAAACAAAGTGAAAACAAGGGAGATATGGAGAAAAAATTGAATTTCAGACTGGAGCAGCTATGTCTATGGGTCAATACTATAATACTATGGGTAATTTATAATACTATGGGACGACTTACCAAGCATATGCGTCCAATACTATGGGTCAATACTATGGGCTAATATAAACTATGAATCAACAAATACTACGGGACGACTTACAAATCATATGCGTCCAACAACAATATACTAACATAGTAAAGAGAAGGGTTGACACAGGTTCCTAACACTGTCTCACTTATCCTAATTGGAGGAACATTTTTTCATCTTTCCTCTGTTGACTCATAAGGGTCACAGTATTTTTTGGTCAACTGATATCTATGACTGTTTTCCTTATGGCCAATGGATTTCATAAAATATTCTTTAAGGACCGAGGGGGTTATGAAATTTGCCTGCAACATACAAGAATTGCATTTTTAGATGTCATACATGGTTTGAAAATAATCTTTGAAATCAACCAAAAATATAAATGTTAAAAACAAATACTCGCATTAATAATGTTCCACAATTCCTCCTTTAATTGATCTGAAACCTTCCTCCAATCAGAATAATTGATTGGAACCATTTCCCTTGCGAGCACACCTAGTAATGAAGATAGCTTCACGGAGTTTGGACCAATTGGTTGGTTCCTTTCATTGATATGAATTTCGATATTTTCCTCCAAGTTATTGATTTATGCACATTTAGTTGCTCCTCTACCTTTCTTCTTGACTTTCTCTGTCGATGCTTATGTAGAGGGATCTTCACCTTGTATACTAATATCTTGTTGGCATTGTTCTTTTTGAGCAACTTCTATAAAACAAGGGCACTTAAAGGTGTTATGGATTTCTAAGTCATAAAATTTTGTTTATGAAGAACTACAAAATTATACATTAATGAGCTTACCTTGTTCTTCATGTTGCTCTGTCCCTTTTGTGTCGATGGATCTTCCCATTCTACACTGTTATCGATATGGCATGGTTTTTTGTGAACATCTTCTATAAAAGAAGGGCACGTAAAGGTGTTATGGATTTCTTAATCATAATATTTATACTTATAAAGAACTAGAAAAATCTGAATTAATGGGCTTACCTTGTTCATGTTGCTCCTCCTCCTGAAAAGATGAAAATTTATCTTTGTCATTTCCTTCTTTGTTAGGACTACTAGAGTCATTCAAAGGCATAGAAGGTATAATCTTCTTTGCTATTGTTTGTATTTTCCTCTTCTTTGTAACTGTAGCCAAGAATGTTTTTAAACATATGCCCAACATCATCATACAATAAAAATAAGCATTATACTGCATAAGGAAATACATTGTTCTATTTCTAAATATTTACCTTCTGAGATGCATGTCCCTTTATTTCCCATTTGATCATTTTGACGCGTTCTTTTTGAAAATTTCATAATCAGATTTTTTTGATTTCGTGTCATAATCTACTTTCTCTGTTTTTCTTTAAATGATTAGAGTATTGATTAGCCATAGCCTATTAGATTGTTATTAAAGTACAAAGTAATATGTTCTAACAATTTAAATTAAATAAAACTAGTATTCCCATTTGCTGTGATGGGGAATTTTGTTTTTTGCAAAGAACTCACAAATGTAACCTCTTTGGTGGCTTAGCCACAATTTTATTAATATAAAACCTATTCGTTTCTGTTAAAAAAACAATTTAAATTAAATAAAAATAATGATATAATTCAATCACAAACAATCACTTACCTCCATGTCTCCACTTGTACAAAGCCTGCATAACCAAAAAAATAAAGTCTATCATCACTCAATTTCTAACTGAAAGTTGTTTAAACAAGTTTCAAAAGTAAAAGGGAAGACTATCTGTAATGACTATCTCCTAAGAGGAACATATGTCATAATTTAAGAGAGAGAGAGGGTTAGGGTTTAGGTTAGACACGTACAGTAGCCAACAAGATATCTCAGTCTCCAAGAGTGAAGACCCCTCAGCCTTAGAGGCTGCAAACAGGACAAGGTTTACACAGGAATCCCCAAAGTCTTGCAACAGTGGGAAAGTGCAGTCCAACTCTAGTGGTCACAAAACAATCACAATCCATGGTCAGCCCTAAAGGAAACCAAAAATGTTACAGAATTTTTAAAATTTTGTAGCAGAGGAACCACTATTTTGATTTTTGTCAATAAAGAAACCACAGAATGCGTATTACACCTACTAAGCATATGATAAAATTTTGTACAAAATGCAGCACAGAATGCATATTACACTTAAAATTTTGTAGCAGAGGAACCACTATTTTGATTTATGTCAATAAAGAAACCACATAATGTTTTCATTTATTATGTTGTTTTCACGAAAGCATGGATAAAATACCTGCAATAACGCAGAACGAAGAACAAGATTGACGTGAAACTTAAGTTACACTTCACGTAGTTCACCTCATGCAGTTCACCTCAATATATCCCAATAGCAAAGATTCATCTTTCATGGTGTTGAATACCAGAATCAAAGCAAGTAAACGCTGGCCTGTGCAAAAAGAAAACGATGCCCTTTCCCAGCAAAACTATTCGCAGGAGATAAAATTTGAAAAGTTATGTTAGGGATCCCATTTTTTTTATTGTTAAATTTCTTTTTTTTGTTTTTTTTTGTAAATTAAATTTCTTTTTTTTTTGCTATAGATAGCAAAAACACCCGAGTTTTCTCCTAAGGTTTTCAATGACCATGGTACTGGGAGTCATGTAGGTGGACCAAAGGAAGGAAGGAGGGAACCAAAGAAATGCATCAAAAGGAAAGTAAATATTAGCCTATTGTGGTCGATGACATGAAGTTAAATAATGTAATAAGCATGGCTTCTAAGGCATTGATTGTGAGGTTTATTTTTAGAAGGATGGGGACAATGAGTTTGTTTCAATAGATTCAAGTCCACCTATACTAACTGGGACCCTTCGGATGTATTGACTTGCAATGTAAACATTGTGCATATGTGATGTACGATTAATCCTAGCGTGGAGCTCAAGGCCAAGGCCCCGCTAGTGAATTCTCAGCCTCGAAGGGATGATATTTTATGCTGTGCCATCCATGTGTTAGTAAGCCATGGAAATTGTAAAAACATGTAGATGATTATAATGCAAATAAAAATACCAAGTGGTTGGCTAGGGATGCAACTAAATGAGGGGGCTATGTGTATCCACTAGGAAGAGGTGACTAGGGGGTTTTGCAATTGGACCCTAGCTAGCTGCCATATGTCATATTGAGAACCCATTTGACTGTTCTAGTCGTCATTTAATTCTATTGTAAGGAAGTGGGTGAGAAATTCAGTCCATGGGAGTGATGGACTATGGGTAGCCCTGAAATCCGCAAGGCAGGGTATGGGATTGGTTTGCTCGACCCATAAGCCACTCCATATCATGGTAATTATGTGTTCTGAATGTTTAATTATTCATGTTTCATTCAGCTGTGCTTATTTGAGTATGCATATGCATCCATGTGTTTTTATGAATTTCTTCAATGATGAATAGGGCCAAGTCTTGTTGAGGCCCAGGAGGTTCAGAATGTTCGGTCATGACTTTGGGGGAGAAATTGAAACCCCTTTTGTGTTCATGTTCCCTCTGTCGGTCAGATGAAGGGAGGAGACATGGCATAGTGGATTGGAGCTCTTTACAGAGTGGTAAAGAGGTATGGATGAGGATTGGGGAAACACCTTGGTTGGAAGAAAGAAAATTCAGAGTTCTCAGGTTTGGAATAAGATCATACACTTGCATGGGGATCTCTGAGAGATTTCCAATATATGATACCAAGTTTTCCGAAAATGGACTTAGGATGAGAAATTTATCAACCTGAGAAGTTGGCAGTAACAGTGGTATATGGTCGACTCCCGACTTTCCAAACCCGCAGCGCAGATTGCGGATCGCGGAAGTTGGAGGCACGATTCTGCGAAGCTGAGACCTTTGGAGTTCCGAATTCTGACTCCCACGTCATGGATTGTAGAAGTCGAAGGCGTGATTTGGAGAAGTAGAGAATTGGGTGTTCCAACTTTCCTACTCGTGCATCATGGATTGTGGAATGCGAAAGTTGGAGGCGTATTTCTTCGACGTCATGTATTTGTCTTTCCGACTTTCCGACTCCCTCGTCATGGATTGCGGTAGTCAAAGGTGTGATTTGTGAAGTGGCACGTTGGGGTGCCGACTTCCGACTCCGACATGCAGATTGTAGACCAAGCTATTGCGGCTGTGCAAAAGTGCATAGTTTGGAAGAAAAATATTTATCAGGTTGTATTATAAGGAGCTCCCCCATCACCTCTAAAGGGCACCGAGGGGGTCAGGGACGTTACATATATCCTAGAACAGTGATGTGTGTTTCTTTAAAATATTGTTCATGGATTTAGATACCTCAAAGAATATTCCTTTAGGGAATAAGTCATGTGATTCCTTCCTTAATTATGTATAGATCCTCAAGACCGCTAACTACTATTCAAAACCATCTAATGACATAGACTAACCTACTCAAACAATAAAGATACTTTCAAGAATCCATGTGTGTTTGTTCAAGTTGTTCTTCTTGGCCATGGATTCTCAAAAGGTTATTTTTTATTAAGGCGCACTTTTTCTCGCTCAAACATGTATAGGGAACCCAATATCTATACCAGGTTCTCAAAAAATTCTAATAGCACTAATATCCCCACTTATATGAATAATATACTCTTGGGAGGTCATGTGTGGTGATTGTAGGAATTGTTCTTAGCCAAAGATGCCTAGAATTTCCTTTACGACCTAAGTCTCACTCTTTTTTCCCCAACCATATCCATGGTGTTGGAACATGTAATTAGTCTTAAAATTCTCATTGTGCCACAAAAACCCCACTCACAGTCCAAAGATACCGTGGAAAGGTCCATTGTGTTTTTTCAACAAATCATTCTTGACTATATATACCTAGAAGCTTCCTTTAGGTCCTAAGGCCCAATTTCCATTCCTTAACCATGTCTAGAGCCCCAAGACCCATACCTAATGCTCAAAAAATTCTTAACAATTCCCATATTCTGACTATAAGGATAGATATCCCCTCAAGAGGTTAGCTTTGGTGGTTGGAGACATGATTTTTAGACCTTTAATAAGCATGGCTTTTAAGGCATTGATTGTGAGGTTTATTTGTAGAAGGATGGGGATAGTGATTTTGTTTCAATGGATTTAAGTGCATGACTAGTAATCAATCTTAGCTTACCACATAAGGGATGCCATTTTCATCTGAGCTTAGATGTTGAGGTTACATCCAAACATAGTATTATTTCTAGTCGGTATCTACTGCATTTATACCTAGGTAGATTTACTGGTTACTTGATCAAATTACTTATATATCATTCAAGGTCCCATGCCAATAAGTAAGTATACCATAAGGATAAAATAATTGTACTAAATTAGTCTATTTCCATAGACTCTCTTATGATTCTACACAAGATATTTCCTCTTTATGCTATTAATTGTAACTACTGGCATGATATGACTCATTATTGTTTCTTGCAGCCTTATAACAAAGAGATCTATCATATGCATTCAAAAAATTATGACTAATTATGATCTCTATTCTCATGGAAATCATATGAGCCAAAATTTGACTGGTGGTATGCCTTACAAATTTACTTTCTTAATTGACATATCAATTAGGTCACTAGGGATATTAGAATAATGAAAAGATATATATTGTTAAGGTTAAGGTTCTACTTGGAGAAAACCTAAAAGAACCTATACAAATCAATACATTGGTTAAGGTCCTACATTGGTTAATGTCACGTACCCACCTATCTATCCAATTCGTGGAAGGGAACATGATGGCAAATCCTGGGGCTTTTACATAAACTCAACCCATACATTAGATTTTAAAGCAAAGAAATACATGTGTGCATATGTAAATCAATTAAACATGCATAACGGAATGAAAACCTCATCCACACACATTACATGATGCCATTCAATTTAACATAGCCAACAAATTAGTACATTTGCAGAAGTAATTACATAATAAAATACTCGTCTTGATGTAATGTTGTCCCAACTACTAGCTATGTCACTGCAACGTTCCTTCCAACCGTAGGTATCTACCCAGCCTATATTATTTCAACACTCAGAGACCACCCCCGAGCTGGGCATCATATCTACAAGGAACTTGGGACTCTCAAACCCTGCACGGCCAAATAAATGGATACACATCTCAACCCCAACATTATTTTACACACAGTAGCACAAAACTGGCATGGATACACAATTCAACCAGGGATTCACAGAATAGGGTCTATGGGTTTTCCCCAAAACGTGGGCACACCAAAAATGGATTGTGGGAAGAGGGAATCAACCGTAGGGAAGAAAACCAATTTCTCCCACAGATGTATGAGCATTCAGTGGGCCAAAATGGCCTCAATTAAACCCCAAAACGTTTCCCCTCTCTTCCCCATTGTTAGCCACAACAAAAATGCCCTTCCCAACTAGGAAAACGAAGGTAAACACAGGAAATTCATGGAGGGAAATGCCCAGGAAGCTCTAAACTCGTGGGAGAGAATAACTAGTTGATGGGTAATGGCTTGGGGAGCAATTCATGGCTCTTTTTTTTCCCAAGAAGCCAAACATGTTTTTCCATGCAGGGTGGCTTTCCCATACACGAATTTGGACAGCCATACCTCCCATTCCCCAAGGCATTAACTACCTCAACCAACTCTTGGGAGAAATCAATGATTGGGTACAAAAGTCAACATGGGTAGTTGAGGGTTCATGGGTTCTCTCATTGACACTTGGCTTGACTCAATTGGCTCAAGGGTTTGAATATCCTCCTCCCAATTCCTTGTAATATCATGCCCCCATCTCTTGTTGGATTGCATAGCTAGTTGTGGCCATTTATATTAAAATGCATATTTACAATTCCCATGGTTCTCTAGCACATGGGTAGCATAATTTCAAATACTTGCCTCTTAAAGGTTGAGTGTTCACTAGCGGGGCCTTGGCCTTGAGCTCCACGCTAGGAATCATACATAATATACATACAATATTTACATTATAGCCCAAAATATTACTAGGGTCAAAATGGGGGACGTTACAGTTAAGGTCCTACTTGGAGAAATCCTAAAAGAACCTATATAATCCTTTTAAATATTAAGAATTTTTATCATTACCTCTTCCAACCATATGAAATTCTTATAAAGATAAAAGGAATTTGAACCATTAACCTATGTTTTTTAGACCAGTATTATACCATTGAAACTATTCTCCTGATGAAAATCTGATTACTTGCTAAGATATCCCTCCTGTCGATTTTCAATGATGCCTACCTTACATCTACCACATATCATGCGATGCCAATCTATAGCCTCCACCTCATTTATGTATTTGCATTGTTCAATGAACCATTTTAGTGGTGAAAGTGTAATAGTTTTTATAGATTTCTGCATGGGAATTTCTATTTAGGTCATTGGAGAGTCAACGACAGGTGGCATATGAAATTATTGAACCAAGTGATCTCTAACAATGTTATGGCCATTGCACTACACCTTTGAGTAATTTACTCACTCCCAAGTGATATTTTTTGAGCTCTAAAGGAAATGAATTTTCCCATACCTTCCAAGCCATGAAATGAGGGGATCGAAGCCAATTCTAACTCCTAAAAATACATTGATATGTTAAATGGTGGTGACAACTTTAACATCTTGATCTCCTATCATACTAACAACATATATTGGTTAGTCTAAAGGTTGGGATATGTCCACATTAGAAACATATTTATATGTAACCCATAGAGCCTCCCTACGATGTAAGTTATAAATATCCTTGACAAGCAATATAATAGAAGCCAGAAACGATTATGCAATAAGTAAAATAAGAATATTATAAGAAACTAGCACCCCCTAGAGCCATCCCCATAGCATATTCTATAATAAGGTTTATCCCAAGGGGGTCTTCCTGTGAGTCTAACAAGTAACAATATTATATTATACCTAGGATTATAGGCTCAATACAACAAATTTTCAGGCCCATCTAGATATAAGATGCTAAAGATTCACTTTTTCAACTTTTTTGTTTTTATGTTTTTGAAAAAAAAGGAGTAACAAAGGGGCCGATTTCATCTTGTGGAGGCCGTATTCTTCATTTGTTGGCTAAGTTTGGACTGCGTGGGCCATGACATTGTCTGGAGAGGACATAGTCTTATTTGTGAGGATGATTTACTTTTTGTTGGGCGCATATCCTTACAATTCCACATCTACAGTGATACCCATGCTTCATCTCGGACAATATCAAGGGTTGTTACAGGAAAAAAGGGAGCTGCAAATTAACTACAGCGTTGTTATTGACACCTATAGGAATCTACTATAGCGTTGTTGGTTACTCTCATTGTAGTCTTCCTTCTTGTTACGACTGTGCATAACATTTATGGGTAGTGAACGAGGGCGCTGCAACATAATAAGGGAGTCTGAGAAGAAGACGATTTGGGTTGTTTTGAGGAGCTGGCATACACCAAAGAAAAATCTATACACCAAAGAAGGCCAGCTCACTTCCATAAATCATTGTGCATGCCTAGGAAGCTATAGGTTAGAGTTAAAGTAATTTCAGATTTTTTTGTCCACCTTAGAACTGATGTTATAGTCATTGTAAACTCAAAGTTATATGAATATGATATTTAGGGTTTATTTTCCTTATTATTTATGTAAATATATCTCTATTTCATTTACTGTTCACTGTTAGTGCTACGAAAATCAATATCTGATATCCAAAACAAACTCTTCCCGCACTGTCTTCCGCAACGGAATTCTTTCTAGAATGCGGGAATAGAGTTCCGCAAAAACACTTCTTCCCTATTGTCGATCAATTTCGCTGCAAGCCTGAGTGTTCGTACAACTTACTTTTTCACACAGCGAAATGGCTTTCTGATAGTTCAATCAGTGTCCCCACCAAATCAACAATGGATTCCACAATTTATTGAGCAGATTCCATACAATATCACGCACATGAAAAGTGTTTCAAGGCTTGCAACTTCTCCCGGCGATATCACTAGTCCAATAAAGGGTAGCGACCCACGTACTAGACCTCACAGACTTCCATCCATACTAACAGATCACGGCCAACACATTTACACACCCTCACAACACCCTTAGTAACCCACATTAGGTCATGGTACCTTCATAACAGTCCTCAAGGAACTTTCAGCCAGTCACGACAGTCCTAGCAAGCCTAATACATGTCACAACATCCCTTAGCAGGCTTAAGATAGGTCATGGGTTTCTCTAGAAAGCATTAGCAGAATTTACACATATGAAATTGTCGCAAACAGGAAACACAAACTGAATATGAACACTGTGATAAATCTCAAAAACTCAAAAAAAAAATTTCATTAACACTTCCAAGAAAGTTTACAAAGCTACAGTCCAAGCACAGAGGCGTAAAAAATTAAATTCGAACCCTTCCTCCTCCGTAGAGGTGACATTTACCCCCGAGACGTATCTCAAAACAGGGCATCAAAATCAGTTACATCGCGGGAATCAAAACCGAAAGTAAGTCCTAAATCCTAACAAACTCTAACGTGGTAGATGCGTCATGCCCACAAAAAATTTCGGGAATGCACGCTGTGCTACACGTGACAAATCAAAAATGGAAATCTCGACATCTGGGGATTTTTGGCTCGCTTGATGGAAATGACAACTCCGAGCATATTTTTAACAGACTACGACTGACTCAGCTGTTGGCATGCCTTACAGGATGATGATTAATCAGTCTATGTATATCTTTCCACTGCTAATCTATAGGGGTGGCCATCTCAAATATCTCCTTTAGGATAACATCCAGGTCAATCAATGGGGCTATGGCCAATAGCAGGGAGATCTGATTTGACAGTCTTGAATTGAGCCAGTAGCTCAAAGTCCTCGCTGAGTTTATCGGTGATTACCTCTCCCTTTAGCCCACCATTCATACCCTCAAAATTTGCATGGTTTACTCTTTCCTGGTTCAGCAATTCGACATATTTTCTCCAAGGGATCAACTTCCCCTCTGGACCCCAAAAGTTAGGCAACCCTTTCTGAAACAGGGGCTGGAACAATTTGTTGAACTTTTCTACCCCTTGTTGAATAATGTCAATCCTAGTAAGTGCATTCTACAACATGTTTTGCTTTGTGGTCATCCTCCTTGTTGCCACCAGAACTGATATCCTATCATTAATCCCCAGGGAAATTAGTTCTTCCCCACAGGCTAAGCTCATAACAGCAATCTCCTTCTGGGCCTCCTCCCTAGGCTTTAGTGCTAGAATTTCATGCAGGGATTTACATCTTCTGCTTGCTACGATAGCATCCTATTTATGCTCATCCACCATGAAAAAATGCTTTTCTAATGAGGGCATCTCCTTTATCATTGCATCCCAAAGCAAATGTTTAGCACCTTGTAGGGGAATTCGGCCTATGACCCTTTCCTCAAACCTAGATACCTTCTCTTTGAGTGTCCTGATCTCTTCAGTAGAGTCTTCACTTTCCTTAGCGGTGATCCTGTGCTGGAGCTCTTGATTGGTCTCCTTTAATTGATTGATTTCCAGGTCCTTCAGGGACATTTTAGACATATCTTTGATCGCCAGAGTAGTGGGTGATCTTTCCTCAGGGGTGCTATAGTCATTAAATTCATCAATTCTCTTCTGCATCTTTTGCTTCTCTTCTTCCCATGTGCGCTTGTCAGCCTCCAGCACAGCAAGGTGGCCTTTCAGATCCAAAACTTCATGCTGCAATGTCTCAATCTCCCCTTGTAACTGCACGATCTAAGGAGGTAGTTGGATGTCTTTCATAGGTGTCTTGATTTTATTTTTGTAAGCCTATATCTTAGCCAACGACTTAGTTGGTAAAATAGGTTGCTCTGTTTCCATTGGATGCTCAGATGCAAGGGGCTGCTGTAAAGCGTTCTATGCTGTTAGGTCTGCCACTTGGTCATTCAGGAGTTTCACCTACAGGTTCCAGGCCTTGTTTGTTTCCTTTTCTTGCTTCATTTGGGTCTTCAGTTTAACCACCCTTTTCTAGGACCTGAGATGGACTAACGCCTCCTTAGTCAGATCAGCATAGATGAGATCGCTAACTCCCTTATGGAACACAATCTTATCTAGGATTGAGAACCCATCCATCTTGAACTCGACCTCTAAAACTCCTTCCTCATTAGCGATGGCTAGGTTCAGGGAGTTTGTTGTAATATTCCTGGCAGTAGTGAAAGAGACTTTGCTGCCTGATAGCTTCCTTAGCTTCTTGGATTGATTTTGAGTCTCAGCCTCGGATTGCTCTTTGCGCTGCCCATAGGTGGTCAGCATTTTCTTTTCAGTATTAAATTGCCCTTCAACAACGGAGGAAAAATAATACTTCTGATAATTGAGTAGAGACTCCTCACCCCCTTTTTTGATTGATTGTGTGGTTCATGGGGGCTTTCTCTGTGAGTGTGTAGTGGATGGCTTTACAACCACTAGTGGTTGGGTGGTCACCATCTGATTTGCAACCTTTCCCCTAGCAGGGTTTACTGAAACAAGCTCCTCCTTTATCACTTTCTTGAGGGCATCAAATTAAAAATTAAACTTCTGCTCCAGGTTGATTACGTCATCCTCTATGTCTATCCTAGGATTCTTGCTAGGGGTTTGTTCATCACATTCCATATCTTCCACCTCTAATTGATACCTTTTGCTACTACCATAACCATTTAGGGGCAAGGGAGTAGCTAGGACCATACCTTGCACTTCTTTAGGATCCTGAATTTTCTCTGCAGGATTCCAATCAAAATCATAGGCAAGAGAATTTGCATCCTGGGACAAGTTGGGGATCATGGAGTGAATAAAGATTGACCTCTGCACCTCAACCCTCCTCTGGGAAATGATCCCCTTAGGATCATAATTTTGTGCATGAGTCCCCTGAAACTTCATAGCCTTCAAAACTTTCTCCACCATTTCTAACGTTGTTGGCCTCTTCACAACGAAGGGCCTAGAATTAATAGGGTATTTGATCCAAGAGTTCTTCCTGTGAGAAGTAAAATGCTCCTCATCAGCAGAAATCCTCTGCCTAATCAATTCTAGTGTGAATACTGAGGGAGTTAGGTAAACTGGTAGCATGAAAGGGGCAGCCGAAAAACCATATACCCTGATAACTGAATACTTCTGCATCAGGAACCAAACTCCAATACCCTCTTGCTGCAAGGAAGCCTTCATGTCTTCTGATATCCTCTTCTCTTTAGGGTTGAATAGTTTGGAGATGCTGAGGACAATTCTGTCAATGAACAAGGGTGTAAGACCAGTCCTGGATCTTCTGGAGAGACCAATGCCAGTATTTGAACACCTCTAGATCCATGTCCTCAAGGGTCTACCGGTTGGAACTGACTATGATGGAAAATAGATACACCTGGTATCTAAAGTACTTATCCAAATCAAACTTATCAAGCTAAGAATTGATTTCTCCGGCCAAGAAATCATCGAACTTAATTCCTGCTTCAGATTGACTTAGGTAAAGGAGAATGCCTAGCATTACTTCAGAGACCATGATATCGCTATCAAGACCTAGGATTTGACTCAACAGGGAGATGGCTAATACAATAGGCTTTATGAACAATTTGGAGGAGAGTGGGGTGATAAGGGTTTCTAAGGGAACTGGGGTCATCAAAATGTTTTGGAAAATTTTATTCTTGGATTCTAGGTCGACTTTCCCGAACACCTGCAGAACCTCCAATTCTGTGAAGGGGATCAGGGCCTGACATTGGACTTTGGAGAGACCTAGAGTAGCCCTGATAGCTTCTGCTTTAATTCTGCAAATGACATGGGAGTGGGTATCATCTAAGATGGCCTTCCCAGTGGTGGAATAATTGGAGGCTGCCCTTTGGACAATATCTAGGAAATGGGGCAATTGTTCTAATGTGAACCCTATTAAGGATGAATTTAAATTTACCAACAGTTCCGACTGGTCTCCGGAAGGTGACAACAAAGCATTCTGGGAATCACTGACATTGGACAACCGCAAATAAGGATCATAAGCGTCGTAAAGTCGATCACAAATGATCTCCTCGGATGGGTCAAGGCGTTTTACAGATGAGGCCATGGCGAAACTGTCTATTGGATGAATTACAAAACACAAAAGGGTTGATAAACGATGAAGGAGTACCTGGTGGTGACGGTCGATACTTCTGGAGGTTGCAGTTGTATCCAGCTGACTCGTGCTTGGCAGACATCGGATTTGCAGGGTGGTGGGAGTATTAAGGGACTGTTAATGTCAAGCTGATTAGCCTTATAAACCATCGTTCTCTGTAAACGTGACCTTTGTACCTCCAATCTTTGAGCACAATATCCAATGGGGAGGGGCCCACTAGATTTCGCAAATTTGTTTTTTATCTTCAGAGTTATATTAATGGGTTTAAATCTTAAATATCTTGTCTTTAATATAAAACCAAAATATTATGTAATTGATGTTTGGATTTGGTTATTATAAGGTGGAAGCTTGTATGGTGTAATATATTGTTGTCATGTGCAGGTAAACGCTATTTTGGAAAGCATATGGGTGTACTACATGAATATTCCTAAGCTTATATTGGAAGGAAGTTGAGAGGCCAACTCTCGAGGAGCCAATTCGAGAAATTGGGGGGTTTTATTTTCAAATGGCCAAAAAAAGGGATTAGACAGATTTGAAAATGAGGTATACTTTTTATATTTGATTCTTCAATATGATATTTTATAACATATGTCTTCATTGTAATTTGTAGTGGTTTTTTCTTATGTGATGTGCAAATTGGTTCTATGTAGGATGTCAAAGGAATATCAAGTCGGGGTTGAAGAATTCATAGAGTTTGCAAAAAGGAATTCAGAGGATAATAACACCACAAGATGCACTTGTAAAAAATGTTGCAATGTTGCAGTATTGACGTTTCAGGAAGTACAAGACCACTTGATGATTCATTGTATAACAAGTTCATATAAAACTTGGTTTTTCCATGGAGAGAGAGTTCCTACAGAGGACTATATATTTGACAAGAGCAAGAAATGCCACACAACAGAGATGCATGATTTGCCTCCAGAAATTACACATGGTGATGAACACATAGTCGGACATGAATATGATAATCAGAATGATGAGTTTGCAACATTGCTTACAAATGATACTGATTTTCTTGAGAATGACGATCATAATGAGGCAACCATGGTTGATGATCATATGGTTGAAATGGTGAATGATGCTTATCAATATTATAATGAAAATCCGGATGTGAATTGTGAAAATGGCCAAGCAGAATCAATGGAAGAAAAAAATGATATCAATCAATATCTAAAGTTAATTGAAGATGCGAAGGCACCATTGTACCCAGGTTGCACTAGTTTCTCTAAGTTGTCGGCCACTATGAAATTGTACAACCTTAAAGTGAGAAATGGATGGTATGATGCAAGTTTCACCCAGTTGTTGAAGTTCAAAAGAGAAATGATTCCAATAGGAAATACACTTCTAGAATCTACATATGCTGCAAAAAGTTTGATTAAATCATTGGGGTTGGACTATGAAATGATACATACATGCCACAATGATTTCATTTTATATTGGGGAAAATATGAAAAAATAAATGAATGCCCAACATGTGGAAAATCAAGATGGAAGGTTGATGCTCATTCCGAAAAGGTGAGTACTGGTGTCCCAACCAAAGTGCTGAGGTATTTCCCTATAGTGCCAAGGTTGAAGAGAACGTATAGGTATGATTTTGAACTCTTATAATTCCATTACATCAAACACCTCCATGTACTACCAACCTACTAGAAAATCATCTTCTTTAATCTACTAAGTAGTGCAATGCATATATTATTCTTTATGTTTTTGTTACAGCTCTACATATATTTCACGGAAAATGAGGTGGCATCATGAGAATGCAAGTAAGGATGGAATAATGTGCCACCCAGTTGATAGCCCAGCATGGAAAAATATAGATTCTAAATGGCCTTATTTTTCCAACGATCCTCGCAATATACAACTTGCAATGGCAATGATAGATTTAATCCTTTTGGAAACTTGAGTAATAGTTACAGTGTATGGCCACTAAAACTAGTCACATATAACCTTCTGCCATGGTTATGCATGAAAAGGAGCTTTTGTTTGTTGTCATTGTTAATACCTAGTCCCAAGAAACCAGGAAATGACATAGATGTTTATTTGGAACCATTGCTAAATGAACTAAAACTAACATGGGATGAAGGGGCAAGGACATACGATGCTCATCCAAGGTCATTCTTTAATATGAAGGCTATATTGATATGGGTAATCCATGACTTTCCTACTTATGGAAATATGGTTGGTTGCATGATTAAAGGGTTTTGCACATGCCCTATATGTGGAAGGAACACAAATTCAATATATCTCAAATGTAGTAGGAAGTGTGTGTACATGGGACATAGGAGATATCTTCCAATAAATCATAAGTATGGTTCACAAAAAGGACCATTTAATGGGAAGTTTGAGCATCTCATTGCACCTACAATTGTACAAGTGTCAGATATTTTTACAGAAACAGAAGGAAGGGAAGAGAAATGGGGAAAGACTAAAAGTACAAAAAGAAAGAGAAATTTAAAAAAAGGTGAAAATTCGAAGAATGACGTGTGGAAGAAAATTTCAATTCTATTCAATTTACCATATTGGGATGTATGTGCACAAATTAACTTAAGGCCTAAAATGTACGATGATTGAAGGATTTCATTGCGTTTAATATGAATATATTGTTTAATTTTTCTTTGATGTTATAATTCATTGATTTTTTATACGGTTGAATGCAGAAACTCCTAGTGCATCACATTTTAGATTTAATGCACGTAGAAAAAAATGTATGCGAAAGTATTTTAGGAGCCCTTCTGGATATAAAAGATAAATCAAAGGATGGGAAAAATTCTAGTGATTCCTTACAATAGTTGGGTATAAGGAGGTCCCTGTGGCCACAACAAAAAGGCAAAAAAATATTTCTTCCACCCGCACCACACACTCTTTCAAAAAAGGAGAAAGAGATTCTTTGTCATGTTTTGTTCACCTTAAAATTTCCAGATGGATATAGTTCAAACCCTAGAAATCATGTATCTATGAAAGATATCAAGCTTCATAGTATGAAAGCACATGATTGCCATGTTCTCATGCAACAAATCCTTCCAATAGCATTGTGCCATGTGCTACCAAAAGCAGTTCGAAACACTATTTGTAGGATTTGCTTCATTTATAGTCAAATTTTCGCAAAATGGTGGATCCAACAAATCTTGATAACTTACAAGATGATGTTATGGAAACTTTGTGCTTACTCGAAAAATATGTTAGTTTTCCATAATTTACTTCAATCTGATCTAGGATCTTAACTGAGAGAACAACATGTACAGCATATCTACAACATATTAATCATGGACGCAATAATGCAAGCACACAAGAGACACAGAGTTTACTTAGGGAAAACCATAAAGGTGAAAAACCCCAATAACTTCCTCAGAGATAGATAGAGCAATGATACAACCCAAGCATAAGAGATAGACATCTCCTAGCAACAACTTCTCCTCCTCCACAAGTGCGCCACTCTCCAAAGAGTGTGTGAGAGAATAGAATGATCAAATAGAGTGCCTACTGCACTCTATTTCTACTTTACTTGACTTTCCTAATAACCTTTACTAGGTTGGCCTCAACTTAACCACTTAACACAAAGCTGACTGGGCCGACACCCAATAGGGTGGTCTAATAACCCTTTGACCCACATGGTCGACCCCCAATAGGGTGGTCTAATAACCCTTCGACCCACATGACTTATACATGGCTGACCCAACAAGGTGGTCTAATAACCCATCAAGTATAAGTTACGACACTTACAATATAAATGACGACACTTCCGTATAGAGGAATAATAACATCTCTATAGGAATACAAACACTTCCATATAGAGGAATAAGACCATCTCTATAGGAGTACAATATACATATATGAAATACATTCCGAAGAATATACATCAACACTCCCTCTTAACAAGGAAGGTAGTTCTCAACACGGGTCTTCTAGAACAAGTCTTCTTCTCTGGATCATCATCACTGGATAATCTTCATCGAGTCATCGTCATCGTCACTACTGCTGCTATCTCAATCAATCTCTGAATCTACTCGTCATAGGAAGTTCTATAGAGCCAATCTTTTTTCATACTGGATGTAGGCCCACCACCTGTAGGTCTTCATCATCACTGGCCATACTATTGAATCCTCAGGACTTATTACATGAGTCATAAAACCTCGAAAGAGCATCCCAGGATGGATTACGAGCACACAACTCAACCTATCAGATCTCCCAGGACCTTTTACATGCTATTGCACAACCTGTCCATGGCCACAGAGTATCATCTTGATACTCATGATCATACTGATCATAACATCGTTCACGAAGCACAACCTAGATGCACACACATAGCACTTACACTCATTGGCATGGGAGGACCAACCTACCACCATCCATGAAAGGGTCATAGCACTTACATCAACGACCATGGGAGGACCAACCTACCACCATGTCGGAATGGCACAGCACTTATATTGCAGCAATGGGAGAACACATCTACAACCATTCTCAAATGGCCCCATCACTTATATCACAGCCATGGGAGAACACATCTACAACCATGCTTGAATGGCCCCATCACTTATATCGCAGCCATGGGAGAACACATCTACAACCATGCTCGAATGGCCCCAGCACTTATATCGTAGCTATGGGAGAACACATCTACAACCATTCTCGAATGGCCCTGGTAATTACATAACGACCATGGGAGAACACATCTGCCACCATGTAGGAAAAGCCCAGCAATTACATTGCGACCATGGGAGAACACATCTACAACCATGTCTGAAAAGATCATGTGCATTTGTGTCTTCGGAACTCATCACACATAATCCAACTGATTATGTAATGTATCCACCTGATACATATGATCATTCTGATCATCATCATAGCATCATCCTGATGCATATCTGGAGCAACATCTTGAAGCTCGTCATCCATGATCATCCTGATCATACAATGCATCCACTTGATGCATACATAGTATATGCCTGATACTTATCGTCATACATGATCTACCTGATCATACAATGTATCCACCTGATACATCTACAGATACATACCCATGATCCAACTGATCATATCCAGCATCCAACATGATGCGTACATACATATATATAAATGATCCAACTGATCATCTCCAGCATCCAACATGATGCGTACATACATATACATATAAATGATCCAACTGATCATCTACAACATACACCTGATGCATATACAGAGCAGTAACTGGAGCATTGTCCTGATGCTCATCATCCAACACTTACATCCACAGCCATGGGAAGGATCCTCCTCTCACCATGCTTGGAATGGCTCCTGCAAATGTGTCCATCACTTCTTCCTCGAAGTGTCATCAACTTAAAGAACACCAAGCCTCTCTCTGAAGTACTCAAACTTCACTCTGGCTAGTGGCTTCGTCAACACATTTGCAACCTGCTCATCTGTCGCAACATACAGGAGCTTCAATACTCCTCTTTGCACCATATCCCTAATATAGTGATATTTGATCTCAATGTGTTTCGACCTGTCGTAGAACAGCGGATTCTCAGACAGCTTCACACAACTCTGTTGTCAAAAGATACCAGTAGCCTACATCGGGAGATCAAATAACTCAGACAATAGATTCTAAAGCCATATTGCCTCACAACTAGTTGAACAAGCTACAACATACTCTGCTTTAGTTGTACTCAGTGCTACACAGGACTGCTTCCTGCTAAACCAAGAGATCACACCTGATCCCATACTGAAGCAACACCCAGAAGTGCTCTTCCTATCTGCAGCACTGCCTACCCAATCTGAATCAACATAACCCTGCAGGTTAAACTTTTGATTCACATCATACTTGAGCCCATAATCAACTATACCCTTCAGGTACCTCAAAATATGCTTTACAGCAACTAGGTGAACACCTCTGGGATCCATCAGGAATTGGCTCAATTTGTTCACCGCAAAGCAAATATCTGGTCTCGTGTTTGTCAACTACATCAAGGACCCAATCATCTGACGAAACACTTTGACATCAACCGGATCAGATGAAGCATCACACAGAATCTCCAGGTTCGATGCCATAGGTGTGGCCATGGCCTTACAGTCCATCATCCTGAACCTCTTCAAGATATCCACTGCATAATTCCCTTCTCCAAGAAAGATTCCATCTGTACTTTTCCACACCTCCATGCCTAGAAAACAGTGCATCATCCCCAAGTTCTTCATCTCGAACTTGGTAGCAAGCTTCCGCTACGTGTCGGCAATCAATCTATCCTCACCTGTAACAAACAGGTTATCTGCATACAAAAGTACTATCACTGGATTTCCTTCGCCAACCTTGTAGTAAAGGTTGGAATCCGCTTTACTCTTGGTAAAGCCCAAACTGGATAGAAAGTTGTCTTGACATCCATCTGGTGTATCTTCCATTTCATCACTGCAGCTAGAGCAAGTACTGATCTGATGGAAGTGGATCTGGCTACAGGAGCAAAATTCTCTATGTTGCCACCTGCAACATGCTTGATCTTATAGATCCATTTGGAAGTCACAAAAGACTTCCCTTCAGGTCTTGGGACCACATCCCAAATATCATTCTTCATGATCGAATGGTACTCCTCGATCATGGCATTCTTCCCGAATCCTGGGAACTTCAACATCTTCAATATCTTCAATAGATAACTTTGTTGCTGGAACAAATGTTGTAGTCCTTCTTTTGTAGGTGATGGTATACGATCTTTCCTACAAAACAAGTTAAATTGCATGATTAGAAACATCTCATATTTTTCAGAACAAGTTCTTACTCATAAAGAAATATGTCATACAGTCATGGAATTAATTTAGCCAATGCTTCAATACAACATTTATCCATATCCCGTGACTTTCTAGATGCCTTCCAATCTCTACCAGAACATTGTTAAGAGTGTGCACAACTCCCAACATGTCAGCAAAGAGGTTTCATTATAGATGAGTAGCAATGGAATGTTGTACAGTGTCATAGGCCGCTTACCCATTATATGCATATTAGTAGTATGTTGTTCATTAATGCAATTATTCTAATATGCCAAAATACACAGCCTAATTCTAGGAACATCAGTATATACATCATTGAACAGTATTATTTAAACAATCAACTATGCAAGAAATGATAATTCAAATACTTATCTTTGTTTGGTTTTTGGGTGGAATCCCTCTGAATCTTTGCAACCTTTCTACAATTCCATTCTGATGTGGATTGTGATAAGTGGTCGACTCCCTCTGAATATCTATATTCTTGCAGAAACTACTCAAGTGTTCTCCCTCTTGATCTTTGCTTCCTCAATTACCTGTCCTTGAACTTATATCCATCCTCGATCACTATGCATGCTTACAAGTATCATTATTGTGATATCCTCGAGATCTCATACATAATCATACATTTATTAGTATATTCTCAATACTATCAAAACACAATAATCTTAAGCATGTATAGTCATGATCATTTCAAACAGAAATAATAAGCATTAGTATTCAAGGACTCTTATGGTTAGTCATATCATAAATTAAAGTAAGAAACATAATATGCCTAAACCCGTGATTACTCAAACCTATACTTTCATGACTCTTCTGGTTAGTCATATCATCAATTAAGGTAAGAAACATAATATGCATACACCCATGATTATTCAAACCTTTGAATAATCATTATCAATCATGCCATGTATACTTATATAAGAGATCCTATCACAAGGTAGGATTCTAACTTGATATAGGAAAAACATACCTGGATTAGTATGTTAGCTAGTTATGTCTAACATACCCACATGATGTCTTCTTGTTCTCTTCAATGACTTGTGCTAGTAATCTGCATATCTCATAAGTTAACCATTATAGAACCAAGTTATACATACCTCGTAAATAGATCTTCTATGTGATCCATGACAATGGATGAATCTTTGTCTTCATGTCACCATGATCATATGTTCTTGAACTAGAACATGATTTGTCTTTCTTGGTGTACCTTTCATGTTAGCGGAAAACAAAACCCTCATACAACACCATAATCAATGAATATCTTCTATCATGCATTCATAATTTTATTAAGGTGATATGACAAGTCTAAATTTAATCAAGATTGTACTAACCGTAATAATATGAAGACAAATATACCATAAACTTAATCATGAACAAATCTCAAAACATACCTGGATAAGTCATACCTATCGAGATTGCTTGTAATCTTCTTATGTAAGGCCTTAGCCTCATCTCCCTCTGAAACAGGAACTTCTTCACTTATGCAGGTGACCAATCCATTCTCTTCTAGGATTAACGCAATCCACTTGATTTGTAGGAACTGGATCTGGAGCTGGATTAGTGTTTGTAGGGACACCCTAAAAATTCAAACTTTGAATTTCAAACTTCTCAAAGGATAGAAAGATGTGCCTTGATGAGCTGATCAACCTGGTATACTCAGAATTTGAAAACGGCAAAGTTTCACCCCTCAAATTTGCCTTTGAAACTTCTGGATTCAATGGACATGACCCCGAACTAGGGTTTGATAAAGCCCACCTTTCTTCCCAATCAAAAGGTTCGATCCAAAGTAGTAAAGCTTTTATTTTTCTGAGGAGCTTCCAGCCGTCGTCACAGATTTCAAAAATTCCCATTTTTCCAGAAGCCCTAATTTTCCACTTTTCCGATCAAAGTCCTGAACTAGGGTCTGATCAAGCCCAGCCTTCTGCCCAACCAAAAATTCTGATCTTGGTCTCTAAATTTTGATTTTTATTAGTAGCATTCATCCATGGTTTCCGATTATAAAAATTCCATCTTTCTCCGAAACCCTAATTCCTGAAGCCATGAATGAAGGTGCTCAAAAATAATTCTATTTTGACATAAATATGTACCTGAATGATTCTGGTGTAACTTTGAACTTTCCTATCCAAAGGGTCTGAAACTTCTACATGTGGTAGCCCGACCTGTCATCTTTCCAACCCCATAGTTCTGACCTCAATTGGTATTCTCTGAGAGAGAGTTATGCCAAGTGTCACAACATGACCTGTTTATGGGATAAAACCGGAGAGCGAACTTGTACAGCGTTCCACGTGTCACTGGTTCATTTTCGGCCTCTGAAAAAGTTACGTGAGAAAGTACAGTCCATGCACTACCTTTCACTTTTTATGAAATTTCATTTGGAGCTTCCTAGCCCAAGTTATGACTTTTTTCCTAGGTCACCTATTTATGACTCAGATCTGGAAGAGGCAAAAACCCTAGATTGTATAGATCATAAAACACACAGTACAATGAATTAGAAGTTGTCCTTTGGACATAAGGTACATGAGGATCTGATATTCAACCTGTAGAAGTTTCAAATCAGAAAACGTCACCAAAATGGATTTATAGTGAAAGTGCTACGATGACTGGTTTTTGCTATATCAATCCCAAGCATCACAAGTGCAACAAGTGTCATACATGCCATACCATGCCTTCTTTCAGGCTAGCTCTGATACCATGTTAGTTTTTCAAAATTTACTTCAATATTATCTAGGATCTTAACTGAGAGAACAACATGTACAACATATTAATCATGGACACAATAATGCAAGCACACAAGAGACACGGAGTTTACTTGGGGAAAACCATAAAGGTGAAAAACCCCAATAACTTGCTCAGAGATAGATAGAGCAATGATACAACCCAAGCATAAGAGATAGACATCTCCTAGAAGCAGCTTCTCCTCCTCCACAAGTGCGCCACTTTTCAAAGAGTGTGTGAGAGAATAGAATGATCAAATAAAGTGCCTCCCGCACTCTATTTATACTTGACTTGACTTGCCTAATAACCTTTACTAGGTCGGCCTCAACTTAACCACATAACACAAAGCTGACTGGGCCGACACCCAATAGGGTGGTCTAATAACCCTTTGACCCACATGGACGACCCCCAATAGGGTGGTCTAATAACCCTTCGACCCACATGATCTATACAGGGCCGACCCCAACAAGGTGGTCTAATAACCCATCAAGTATAAGTTGCGACACTTACAATATAAATGATGACACTTCCGTATAGAGGAATAATAACATCTCTATAGGAATACAAACACTTCTGTATAGAGGAATAATACCATCTCTATAGGAGTACAATATATATATGTGAAATACATTTCGAAGTTACATATACATCAACAAAATATCCCCCCCCCCTTCATTCTTTGATATAATGATACATTTGACTGTACACTTGGTGCGAGAGCTACATTATTGTGGACCAGTTGCATATCGATGGATGTACCCTTTTGAAAGGTTAGTTAAATGTTATTCAGTTCAAATCCACATAAATTCCAGCATTTTATGTGCATATAATAATAATACATTACTAGCAACTCTTTATTCATACTTTTGATTTCTCTACAAATTGTGTGTTTTTTTCTAGGAACATGAAAGTTTTCAAAAGTTATGTGAAAAATAAGAATAGGCCCGAAGGCTGCATAGCTGAAAACTACACTGTGGAGGAATCCATAAAATTTTGTGTTGGATATGTTGAAGTTGTGGATTATATTGAAAGCATGCCTAGTAGAAATGAAGCTTGGGACGATGAGGAAGGAGAGGTTGGACAATATGGGAAGGCCTTATCTAGTGTAACTTCTATTGAATTAGATAAAACTAGTTTGTTACAAGGCCACAAATGGGTCTTGCACAACATAGATGAAATTCAACCTTGGATAGAGTAAGTAATAAGCACATACTTATGAAATCATTTTTTATTATAATATATCGCAATTTTTTCATAAATTGTTTATTGAAATTTCTTGATAATAGGATGCACTTGACAGAAATTGCCAATAATAACATCCAAGCAAAAAAAGATGAAGTCTTACTACAAAAGCTCCACAACCAACAATTTAGTGATTGGTTAAGAAAACAAGTAATGATGTGTTCTTCATATTAGATTTAATTGAACTTCATTGATTAAGCATATTATGATGTATGAAGGTTAGATTCTTTTAATATATTTTGAAATTGCATGGTTTTCTAATGACATTTCAAAATTTCAAGGTGGAAGGAAAAGAAAATATTTCTGGTACCCTTAAATGGTTGGCACGTGGCCCAAGGAAATATGCAACTAAGTATGATGCCTACTTAATCAATGGGTGTAGATTTCATGTTAAAAGATTAGAAAATGTCAGGGCCACCCAAAATAGTGGTGTGTGCATAGATGCACAAACATTAATGAGATCAAGTGCAAAGGATAAAAACCCTATACATCAAATGACAACAGATTATGGAGTGATTCAAGAAATAATGTTATTGGACTACTATTTGGTGTAGTATCCATTGTTCAAATGTGATTGGATAGATGTACACAAGAAGAATGGAATGAAAGTTGATGAAATTGGTTTCATCATGGTGAATCTAAAGAGATGCTTGAGTAAGGATAGACTGCAAGATGATCCATTTATTCTAGCATCACAAGTGAAACAAGTGTATTATGTACAAGATCCGGTAGAGAATGACTGGTGTGTAGTTTTGACATGCCCTCTGAAGGGATCAATAAATTGTAATAGATATGATTTGGAGTATGTAGATTTATCAAGTGTTGCAGATTTTGAAGGGACGAAATGCAAAGAGGATGAAGCTGTAGGTGACGGTGGCATGGATTATGTTCGACAAGATTGTGAAGGCACATGGTTGGATGTTGTTCAGTAAGTAGAATGCATGATTTATTTATCAGTTATCATTTAAGTTGTATCTGTGAAAACTTATATCTTAGATTATTACTTGGATTTACCTTTCATGCATATATTTTTTGTTTTGCTACTGTTTATGCATATTATTACTTGGATTTACCTTTCATGCATATATTTTACAGTAGATAGATTGGGTGTGGGTAATTGAGAGTGATGTGGGGGGGGGGGGAGGGGCCATATGAGCTTCAACCTTCATGTGGTTGGCCCTGTTTAGTAGAGAATAAGATATTCTTGAAACCAAGAGAAGCTCATTCAGGTATTTTCATTTCGGTTTTTTAGAATTTCATATATGTTATGCCTTTTTTTACATATCTATCAATCGCTTATATGAAAATACCATTTTGTCATGATATATGTAGGTCTTCACAATGGAAGCCAATATAATGACAATTTGTATCATTCTCTAATGCATATTTGTAAGTTATCACCATAACAAATTTGTCAATTAGATATCTTATTGTCATTTCTGCAAATTTTAATTTTTTTGGGTTATTGGCCGTCGGATGAATCGTCTGACGAATGAAGTCATTTCGTCCGTAGATTGTCTGGGTAAGCACGTGGAACCCCCAACAGGTCATTGTTTTAAGGAATAGGTTAGGCTTAGCATTCATGAATCGTAGCTTATCAATATTTTACTATTTGTTTTCAGGAAGAGGGCTTAAGACTGACTTTGCAATTTAGTTTCAAGTTTTTTTTCACCTTTTTGATAGTTTTCAACTAACCAGGAAACAAAAGTACTCTTTCCATATTATAGTGGAGTACAGATTATTTACAAGAATCTACTTCTCCAATTACGCACAGGGCCTGCACATAACTCCATCCACAAGTAGCCTTGCTTGTGCTTGTGCAAGTGAAACAGCCCGCCATAGTGGAGTATGAAACACCCTGTCTTTACCATCAGGCTAAGACTCCATTTTCATTGAAATTTAGTTTATCTATATTCTAAGAAAAAAACGTCTTTGAATCTATTTGAGTATATTGACCAGTGTGATTTGTCTCTGAATTGTTCCTGAGTTTAATATGTAAATTGTTGTGCTACTTCTCAATGGAATATTTCCAAACTACGAATACAGGTTTTTTCTTTACCTTTACTATTGCATCTGGCGTGAAATATAGCCATCGAAACGTATCTGATCTATTTGTTCATTGCATATGTTACCAAGATATCTTTTAGCTGTTGGAATTCATGAGAATGTATAATTGACTTACCAAAAAAATACCTTATATAATGCCTTTCATAGTCTATCATGTTCTTTAACTTATTGTATTGCCACTAAAATTAGAGAAATAAACATTGGTATAATTCTATCAAAAAAATGTTAATTTTCTGCTCTAGAACTGATGTGACTAGGCTATGATCATAAATAAAGTTGTTCATCAATGTTTGAGAACTCGGCTGTCCTAAACAATTTTGAGGGCATTGATCATTTTTCTTATCTTTTGGTAGTAAAGGAGATACTCTAGTGTTGTATCTAAAATTTGCGGTCCTACTTTTGTTTTCTTAAAATAAGGATATGGATAGTACAGTTCTGTTTTGTTGTTTGTTTCTTATATATTTCTGCAACAAGCTTCAGGTAACATTTTTGTCCAGCAACAATGAAAGCTGGGGTATTCAGCAATGATGGAATGAGATAACAATTAATTGTTTCATAAATATTTGGGCTAAGACTTTAGCTCTCTCTTATCTATTAACATTTTCAGGTAGTAGCATGTATTCGTTGTTAGCATGCATTGAAATGTAACCTCTATTTCATCCATAATTTTCTTCTCTCAGTTGTTACATTTTCAGATGAAATTTTTTTGCTTGTGTTAGATGACAATGCAATTAAAACCTTTTCATTCGTTAAAGGTTGCTACTGAAATAGCATGACAAAATGAATTGACAATGAAAGAAACACATTTCACATGGGAGAAAGAAAGAACAGACTGTAGATCAAATAACACATGAATCTCTTAATAGAAACGCCTGCAAGGCCTGCTAACTTTATTTAAAATAGCTTCAAAATTGTTCAAACATGGAGCAACGCTTGGGCTCCAAAATTTTCAACCCCTTTTCCATTGATTACATTTAATTTATAGATGTCTTCGAGCCCCAGGCTCGGCCTTCTCTTGAACAGAAAACAGTTATAACGTATTGACACCTAATCAAGGCATATTCGCCATTACAGACATGAGAGAGAGGTGGAAAAATTGGCTCAGCAACCTTTTACATTTACAGGTCGTTTTTACTATATGACCACCTATACTTAACAAAAAGACAAAAAATGATCTTGGCGATGCTCTTCTAGTTGGCCGCTCCTACTAACTGAATGCTCCCACTAGTAGAAAACTTTGCAATAACCTCAAACTCCTCATGCACTTGTCATGATTCTCCCCTTGCCATACTTCTCGATGGACTTCCATTGGTCAGTTGAGGGTAGGTCCAGGGTGACGAGCTCCTTAATTAACACTCTCAGCTTTGTGTGTTCTCTGTAAGAATAGCCAGCATGCAGTGTCCTCGCTCCCACAAACATTGAGGCTAACTCGAAATCCCTTGTCAATTTTTCAGCTACTATCTTACCCGTCAGAGGCTAATCCATCCTTGCAAAATCCTCCTGGTTTACCCTGCAATCCCATAGTTTAAACTTGTATTCCTCATTTGATAACATGGTTCCATTCTCCTCCCAGAACATAGGTAGGCCTTTCTTGAATAAGGGGTCGAATGCCTCCTTGAACAGCCTCAGTTGATTTGAGAGAATGTCTATCCCAGACTGGGTGATCTTCACCTACTGATGCTTGTTAATTATTCTCTTGGCCCATATAATTGTGGCTACCCTATCCTTTATGCCTGCTGTACTAGCCTGCTCCTCTGACAAACCACTCAGAAACTCCACTACAGCATTTTCTGCATAATCTGAGGGCTTCTTATTAATATTTTCATTGGCCACTGCTACAGCCTGTTTAGCCAAATTTACCACGGTTTCCTTATCCAATATGAAGTTCAAATAGGGCCTTAGGTCATCTACTTGCTGGATAACATCATCCCAAATGATTTTCTTAGTCTCCTGCAGTACCTTCTGTCCTATCACTTTCTCCTTAACCTGTCAAGATCTACCTGCATTCCATTGTACTTGGATTCCCAAGCCTCATTTTCCTTCTCTGCATTGTCCTTTAGAGTCTTCAGGTTAGCTACTTGTTTTCTCAATCTGATCATTTCACCATCTTCTAGGATGGCATTGGCTATCTACCCCACTATGGAGAAGTCTCCAGACTCAATTGAGGGTGTGACCTCCATTTCTTGCTCTTTTTCTTTTTCTTTTACTCATCTCCAGTTCTTCAAACTGGGATTTCCATACTTTCTCACTAGATGCTAAAAGGGCTATGTTAAGCTGTAGTTTGTTCTCTTTTTCTTTGAGCTCCACCAACTGGGCCTTATAGTCAATCAATTCTTCTTTTAATTTGTCTTTCTCTTCCTCTCGTTATGCCATCTCATGGGCATTTACCAACTGGGCAACGGGCATCTTTAACTTCCTTTTTAAGGACAAGATCTCCTGATCTTTCCCATCCAACAGCCCTTGTAAGTTTTTTCTCTTGGCTTCTTCAGTCACAGAGGCTAATAATTGAGCTTGGAGATTCTTCACCTGTCCCTTTAGATATCTGCTTTCTGCCTTCTCTATCCTTAATTGATTTTGAACCTTGGATTTGTTTGATTGTACTTTAGAAAATTCTAAGGCACCCTTCAGTAGTTTGTTGCATACAACCTCACCTGTTTCCTTGTGCAGGTTGATTATGTCAGGATCTGGGATATCTTCCAGATTGACCTTTAACTCAGTAGCTTTGTTTTTAATGGCCAAAGCCAGGTTTAGAGTATTCTCGGCCAAATTTCTGCTGGCCACCAAGGCTACGCTCTTCTTAGATATTTTCCTTACTTCTTCATATAATTTTGTCTCCGTTGCAATGTTGTATGGATTTTCTTCATACCCCTCTAGCAGCTCTACTCTACTCGTGCCCAGTGCTACAGGTCCCTTGGGTGGTTTGCCAAAAACATGTTCTTTGACTTCAAAATGGGGCATTCGGAACTTGACCTGCTTCTTATTTGGATTCCCTTCTTGAATCATTGCCACCTATTGATCAGCTTCTTCTCTTTCCTGCCTCTTTGACGCCCTTTCAGGGTCACTGTCCACATCCATTGGACTGCTGATTTCCTGTTGATTGGACTTTTCTGGGATGGCAACTAGGGGAAAAACCATTTGCACTGTTGTATCTTTACTAGATCATATGGGTGCTGAAGATGAGCCTTCCTCAAAAAGGTATGCCAAATTTTGGGAAGTCTCTGGGGGGTCAATGCCCATCTATCCCTTCTCAATATACTCCATCCAGTTTCCCCTCTTAGCCATGCCAGCTAGCTCAAAATGTTCACACCCCTTCCTATTTGTCATTTTCCTTCTTTCTGAAAGTATGCGATGGGGGTCATAATTCACTGTTTCCTTGGAGGGGAATCCCATGTCTTTCATTATTTGTTGAAGGCTTGAGAGAGATGCTTTGATTTTAACCATGATGGATCCTACTGTCCAGGGAAAATTTATGTCCGATGCCTTCTTATCATCTAGGAAGTGTTCACATTCAACTGTTAGCTTTTGTCTTACAAACTCCATGGTGAATATCCTAGGGGTGAGGAATGCAGGCAGCTCATATGGGGCATGGGAAAATCCATATACTCTGATTACAGTGCCTTGCTTCAATAAAAACCAATCCCCTACCTCGTTTTTCATTGGGGCTTGCAACAGGTCTTTCATCTCCGGTATTACTCTAGGTAATCTTTTCTGAAGAAAAAAAAAAACAAGAAGTAAACCTCAGCCATGAGGCCATTCATGAACATCTTGTAGTCAGAATACATCTCTTTGGTAATATGCAGCTCTGGGACCTGTAGGTTTTCATCATTGGCTTCTAGGAACATCTTTACCAAATAAGATTGGAACCTGAAAGACCTAGTCTTAGGAAACTCCACAAGTTGGGAATGGATACTTTCTGCTAGGGCTTCGTCAAACTTTAGACAAGCGCACAGGGGGGGTAAATTAGGGTCGGATGGCTCAAGGGGACAGGTACTGATAACGAACAGAAGGCTAATTAAGGGTTCGGTTATATCATGGTTGGTGTCTAGCCCTAAAAACTGGCACAGCATCAAGATTACATATCTAGATTCTTCTATGAACAAGTTGGCTTCGCCAGGGAAAGATTCTGCTGGGACATAAACACCTCGGAGTAGGGAGGCATGGTAGAAACTCTCATTGAGGTTGTCTGGGTCTCTTCGGAAATGCTGAATTAGGGCTTATAATTGATAACTCTGGGACTTTCGGCATAAATCTTCAAGCACTGCAAGGGATTTCCGGACGGTTGGGGCATCTATGTAACACAAACAAGATGAGAATCCTTATGCAGGCCGGTATTTTATAATATTATCCTTCCATATCGTCCCTCTAGCTACGAAGATGGAGGAGCCACGTCGATCGTCCCTTGGCCAGATTGATCCTTTGTCGTTAAATCCTTTGACCTTTCCTACCACCTTTCTTCATGGTTTCCAATTCGGCTTGCTAGTGCTTTTGACTTTTGAGAAACCCTGCATGCCGTCGATCCAGTTCCTGCTCAGATCTTGGTTGTCCAACCGTGTGTCCCGTTAATTGTTCGCAAATCTTGGTCCCTCCCAGTTACCACACAAGTAATATTTGTGAAGTTCACCTGGACCGTAGATCTTTGCCAGGCCACATCTAGGCCGTCGTAGGATGCAGTACTTTAAGAAAAGTTTGCAAATATGAATTGCAACCATTTTCGCACACGTAATATATGCGAACATGTTGTGAGCCGCTGATCTACGCCCTACACCGTTGATTGCTTTTGGACCTTCCCATCGGCTAGTACCCCACCTCCTCTTAAAGAGTCACCAACTTACTTCGCAAAGAAGGCTCTTGACCGCATATTTCTTGACGTTAGATCTGACTGTCCATACATTTTTTCATAGGTTGTCGGCGCATTCTCTTGCATTTGGTCTTCGGCTGATTACTTCATACCTTATATTTTTCCCACATTGCTGCTTTCAGCCCGATTCATCCTGCTGAGAGTTCCTGAGCAATCAATCTTTTGCTTGAACTTTGGGCCTACCTTCCCTTCACGAGTCCTCCAGAACCCTTAGCACAATCCAGGTGCTAACAAATCCATCAAGCAACCATTAGAAACGATGCTCATTCTTATCCATGAATACTTGAAATTCTAGTTAGATGTTCACTTCATGAGTATGTGTTTGAACTTGAATGCCAACATTGTCCTGCAAAACATTTCTGTATTACTATTTTTCTTATTGAATCAATGTTGTATATGAAACCTTTCAAGTTCAGCCAACTTATAAAGTCAGAGCCATTCAGACTACTTTCATAGGTCTCTCGAGTAAGAAACAATGTTGGGATTATTAGTGTTTTCTTAGAATTACAAATAATGCAATATTGGTCTTAATATTGCCCCTTTCCCCAATTCTTAAAGGGTTCTAGCTCAATGGAAGAGCGCCTGCTTTACAAACAGGAGGTTGAAGGTTCGATTCCTTCATGCCCTAATCGTATGTCACTACGAGGGGGGTTCATAACTGCCCCCAAAGGTTTGTAAAGAGTTTTAAGGGGGGGTTCGAACAGCCTCTGTAGGTACCTACGAGGGGGGTTTAAAACCACCCCCAAAGGTTTGGAAATATTTTTATGGGGGGGGGGTTGTACCACCTTTGTAGAACCTACAAGGGGGGTTTAAAACTGACCCACATGTTTGTAAAGAGTTTTGGCGGGGGTTTTGAACTGCCTCCATAGGTACCTACGAGGGGTTTCATAACCACCCCCAAAGGTTTGTAAAGAGTTTTAGGGGGGGTTTCGAACTGCCTCTGTAGGTACCTACGAGGGGGGTTTAAAACCGCCCCCAAAGGTTCGGAAATATTTTTAGTGGGGGGTTTGTATCACCTCTGTATATACCTACAAGGGGGGTTTAAAACTGCCCCCGCATGTTTGTAAAGAGTTTTGGTGGGGTTTTGAACCGCCTTCGTAGGTACCTATGAGGGGGGCTTAAAACTGCCCCCACAGGTTTGTATAGAGTTTTGGCGGGGGTTTTCAACCACCTCCATAGGTACCTACGAGGGGGGTTTATATCCAACCTTAAAAGTGACTTTTGGGGACGGTTTATAATTGCCGCCAAAAGTCACTTCAGGGACGGTTTATAACTACAGCCAAAAGTCACTTCAGGGGCAGTTTTGATCCCTTACAGAACCACCCCTAAAAGCCAAAACTTTTAGCATCGGTGTTATTAGGGGCATTTTTTCAAAGGCTGTCACCGCCAAAGCCAAAACCGCCCCCAAATAGTGACTTTTGGAGGCGGAAGACAACCGCCCCTTATAGTCAAAAAAACTTTTGGGGGGGATTCGAACCACCCCCAAAAGTCCAAAAGTAACTTTTGGGTTTAGAACCGCCCTCAAAAGCCACTTTTGGGGGCGGTTTAAAATAGCCCCCAAAAGTCACTTTTAGGTGCAGTTTTGGAAAGACTGCCTCCAAAGCCAAAACTGCCCCCAATAATGCCTTTTGGAGGCGTAAGACAACCGCCCCTAAATGTCAAATTTGTTGTAGTGATAGATAGTATAATAATAGTGCAACAGTATTTTTGTGCTTTCTGAATAAGATATGGAATGTCAATAAGGCAACTTGTTGGAATAACAGAATTCTATGAGATCTTATTTATGCATGTTGGAAGTAACTGATTTTATTGTTCATATAAGTGGAAATATGGAGGTGTATATCATTTTAATAAATTGGATAGGTAAGTAGCATCCCAAATGCCTTATTCTCATACGTATAAAGAATCAGATGCGGGAAATTAAGGTCTATATTAAGAAGGTAGGTGACCAATGCATATTAGTTAATGGGAAAACACAATTTGTTGCCTTGCTAAAAGATTGCATTGGTACCTTTATCAATTCAAACTGAATATCATTAGTTATTGTTGCAATTGTATGAGGTCCAGTAGGAAAATTTCAATCACATAATGGATTTTGAGACTGTGTATTCACTAATCTTACCAAATTGTCTGTTATTTGAAGGAATTGTCTGTGAATAATCTCACGCAAACTGTACAGTCACAAACAAGTACTTGTATTTTTTTTATCTTTTCCAAGAAGTGGTAGGATTTTATTGTGTATGTATAAGTCTCACAAGCAAAACTCACAACTGAAAAAACATCAAACATGTTGAAAACTGAAATCCATTTTTGAGTACCCTGCCTTGGCCTATTCATTACTATTGTTTTGACTTATGCGTAGAAAACCCTCTGTGAATGCCTGTAATGTGCTTTGTTAGGAATTTTATTAAAATGGCAATTTTTCACTTTTTTTCCCTAGTTCGACCTTTGACTAGTTCGAACATAAATATGTGTTTTAGGAATGCTTTTGTACCTTTAAAATACTTCTGCAAATCCTGTTTCGATGCTGGCCAATGTAGGGAACTTTACTAGTAATTTCCCTTTGACTAGTATTGGTCTCTAGGTCTCAAATTCGCTCCAAATGCATTCAAATATTCAAGGAAGGTATATGACTGATAATTTTACTTGATTATGATGTTCAAGGATGATTTATGACCATCAAAATAATTCTACAAACTTGTTTAATATTCTGGACAAAGTATGGAATTTAACTACCAACTTGAGGTTCAAATCCCCCCGGGGTAAATACTAAAAATGGATTCCCAAATGCCTTCAACCCCACTCAAATTTGTGAAAATAGGTAGGGGATGTATCAGGGGTATTATTAAGGTCTCATATGCACCATTAATCAGTTATTAATTCTATTCGAACCTTCTCCCAAACAGCAACAAAATTCACTAGTTCGACCCTTAGGGAAATGGCACCAAATCTTCTCCAAATGTAAATAAACTGAGTAAAATCACTTCAAATGCTTGAGTACTGAACATTAAACTTGTATAATAAATCAATAAAATTCCATTCATAAATAAACCATTAGTATTTTACTTATCCATTCAAATCCATCAACATTACCTTGGTTCACAACAAGATAGTGGGGAAATGGAACTGTTCTTTCATTAAAAATGAGATTTATACATTTCTACTTGGAATTTTGACATGAAAATTTCTAGAGATGAAGAATAGAGTATTTAATTCATATTACAAAATAAATTGGGCATTATAATCTCCCCCAAAGAGTACAATATCTCACTAAAAATGCCCTCCCTCAAGGAGCAAGAATACGCCTTCAAAAATGGAAATGGTTGAGAGAATGTGATGCATTATAAGAAACCATGATATTCCTTGTAGCTTACACCTGCAACAAATGAATCCATTAAAGATCCAAATGAAATTTCTGAATGGCCTTTCCAATTACCAACTTGGATGGGAATCTTTCACCCTCGAAATTGGCTAAGGCAAGAAACTAGTCATCCACTAGCTCTCCCTCTTCACAAATGCAATTGCAAATTTCTCAAACGATATAAAGCTTCTATTCTTATTTTTTCATGACTTTTATAAACTTCTAATATCCTCCATGGGTCGAATTCCTTCCAAGATACTCATGCCAACTCAAGTTGGTAAGAGATTCCAACGAATGCTACTTGTACAACAATTCCTAGTCTCCCACTTCCACCAAATCACATGCGGAAGCATCTTAGCTGCCCTAAATCCCTTGAGCGCCCTCTTGGAGTTTATTTTTAGCCCTGACATGTCAAATATTTCATATGTCAGCCTTTAGGTCTGATTTCTGTCATAGGTGTCATAGCATCTCCATCATTGTTGTCATAGAGCTAGGGAATCTAGCCCAAGTGTCCCACTAGCTCCAAATTGCCTCTTCCTCTTCCATGGGAGTTAATCTTCCTCTATATTTCGACCTTGGATGAGTCATTCCATGAATAATACCTTTTGAGAAAATGATGCCAAGTGTAGTGGGAAAATCTAGCCATATGTGGGTCCCACTTCCTCCATGTGTTTTCATGATCAAATGCCACTTTGATTTTCACTTGTATATATTTATTTACCTCCTTTATTAAATATTTATTCCATTCTAATGTTCAAACATTATTTATTATCCCCCTTATTCCAAATCCCAAAGCTTCCACCCCAAACCTAGGAAACTAGTAATTTTCCTCCTTGCCAATTATTTGACCTTTAGCATCAATTGGATAAACTCTCATGAATATGGCCAATGGGATTAGGACATTGTGACCCGATGAAAAATTTGGGACATGACAAATCCTCCCTTCCCAATATTGTTTGTCCTCAAGCAATTTCAAACATGGGTGTTGAAGAACCTGCTTTCTGTATAATTCTTTGAAGTTGCCACTGAGTTGCCCAACTTTGAGTCTTCGAGATTCCATGAAGATTTTAGAGAGGAACCACCATGCTTGCTATTGCACTACTTTGATAAAAATCACTTTATTAAGTGGGAAATCCATCTCCCATACTACTTGTTTCCCTAAAAAAATTGAAACCAATGAGACAAAACTTATTCTAGGGTCCCATTCCTTCTAAGAATATTATATTTGTATATTATTTATTCCGGAGATGTTCCATACCTCCAATGTGATTATACTATGAATCCGGAGATGTTTATTCCTCCGAATTGGTTGTGGTAACTAGGGTTATTAGACCCACCATGTGGGGGTCGGACCAGTCAGTTATAATAGGGTATTTAACCTAATGGTTAAATATGAGCCTACATGTACTTGTGTAAAATACATGTCAGTGTAGTGTATACATAGAGGAGGTATGTTCCTCATTTGATAAACACACACACTTGAGAGAGGCGCACTTATGGAGGAGAGGTCTGCTATGGTGGAGAAGGAGATCATGTCTTTGGTTTGCATCTTTGTATATTGCTGGTCATCTATATTGAGGAAGCTTTACTGGGTTTTCTACCCCATGAGGGTTTCCCAGGATAAATCTGTGTCTCTTGTGTTTATGCTATGCTTGTTGTTTCTTCAGTGATCCTGTATATGCTATTATTGTGAAATGGAATATAATGCTGCTATTTTCTTAGCATATTAAATTTTAACATGGTATCAGAGCTAACCTGAAGGAAGACAAGGTATGGCACTTACGACACTTGCTTTACTTACGACAATTTGAAGGTTAGGGTTTTACATAGCAAAAACCAGTCATCGTGGAACTTTCGCTATAAATCCATTTATGCGAAGGTTCAGGGTCTGAAAAGTTTACAGGTCGAAGATAACATCTCCAGGTACCTTGTGTACAAAGGGCACCCTCATATTCGTTGTACTTTATGAGTTATGATCAGTACAAGTTAGGGTTTCTGCCTCTTCCAGATCTCAGTCAAAATCAGGTCACCTTGGAAAAAAGGTCATAACTTGGGCTAGGAAGATCCAAATGAAATTTCGTAAAAAGTGACAGGTACTACACAGACTGTAATATCACAAGAAACTTTTTCAGAGGCCTAGGTTCAACCAGTGACACGTGGCACGCCGTACAAGTTAGCTCTCCTGTTTTATCCCATAAACAGGTCACGTTGCGACACTTGGCATAACTCTCTCTCAGAGAGTCCAATTGAGGTCAGACCTGTCAATATGGAAAGATAACAGGGCGAGATATCTCAGGAAAAGTTTTCAGAGGCCGAGGTTCAAACAGTGACACGTGGCATTCCGTACAAGTTCGCTCTCCTGTTTTATCCCATAAACAGGTCACGTTGCGACACTTGGCATAACTCTCTCTCAGAAAATCCAATTGAGGTCAGACCTGTCAGGATGGAAAGATGACAGGTCAGGCTACTGCAGAAAAAAATTTCAGACCCTGTGGAGAAGAAATTTCAGATTTATAGCAGAAACAATCAGGTGCATATTTCTGTCAAAATAGAATTATTTTTGGAGCACCTTTATTCATGGCTTCCGGAATTTAGGGTTTCGGAGAAAGTTAGAATTTTTGGAATCAGAGTCCACAGCTGAATGCTACTCAAGAAAATTGAAATTTAGAGACCAAGATCGAATTTTTTGGTTGGGTAGAAGACCGGGCTTCATCAAACCCTAGTTCGGGTTCCTGTCCAGAGGATCCAGAAATTTCGAAGGCAATTTTGAGGGGTCAAATTTTGGAGATTTCAAAATTGAAGAATGCTAGGTTGATCAGCTCAGCAAGACACATTCTTCCATCCATTCAGAAGTGTGAAAGTCAAAGATTGAATTTTTAGGGTTTCTCTAGCAAACCCTAATCAAGCTCGAGATCAAGTTTCAGGGGGAGTTGAGGCTAAGGCCTTACATAAGAAGACTACAAAAGGTCTCGACAGGTATGACTTAAGGAGGTTCAGGTATGCCTTGAAATCTGATTCTTGATTAAGTTCATAATGTGTTTGTCTTCATGTTATTTATTTGTACAATCTTGATTAATGTTATTAATTGTCTTATCACCCTAGTAACAATATGAATGCATGTGAATGATCGAAGACATTCATTGATTAGGGCTATATGATTGTACTTATGCATTATGGTGTTGTGTAAGGTTGATGTTGTCTGCTAACAAGACACAGGTACATCACAAAGGACAAATCAAGTTCCATGACCATGACAACATGAAGACAAAGACTCACGAGGTATGTATGACTTTGTTATATTATGTTTAACCTACGAGACATGCAGGTTCTAGCTCAGGATCTCTAAATCATTGAAGAGATTGTTTAGGTATGTTGTACATAACTAAGCAGGTATACTAATCCAGGTATGTTTTCCTATGTCATGTTAGAATCTTACCTTGTGTAAGTATACTTGGTATGATTGGTTAGTAATCAAGGCTTTATGCATACTAGATCAAACAAGAATATGCATGAGTAAAAGAAGACTTCCTTGAAACCCTGAATACTAATAATCATGACTGTACATATTCAAGATTATTTAGAATTAGAATGTTTTGATAATATTGAGAATATACTAATGAATGTATGTTTGTGTATGAGATCATGAGGATGACACTAGTGTACACTTGAGCATGCACAGTGGTACAGAATGAATAGAAGTTCAGAAGACATACAGAAGATCAAGCGGGAGACAACCACACAAACATAAAAGATAAGTATTTGAGTTGTTATTAGAAATAGTAAATGATATTGCTTGTATGCATATTTGTATTCCTAGGATATATCATGCTGAGTGTAAACATTCATAAAGCATTGAACAGTATACTACTAATATGCATATGATTGGTAAATTGGACAAACATTCCATTGTTGCTTATCTAGAATGAAACCTCTTTGCTGACATACTGAGAGCTGTGCACACTCTCGATAGTATGTTCTAGTAGAGATGGAAGGCATCTAGATAGCCACTGTATGCATACAGGATATGGGAAAGTGTTGTGCCAAAGTATTGGTCAAAATAGTTGCATAACTATGTAAATGATATCTGTATGCATAGTAGGTTATCATATGATTTAATGATTATGAAGTATTACTAATCATGTACTTAATTTTGATTTGTAGGAAAGATCATGATGAATGATGAACTCTGAACAAGCGATGGATGTTCAACAAAAGATTTACAAATCAAACACACTATAGAAAGCTTGTGGTTAAGAGATTCTCTTAGAAAGAGGAAGAGAATCATGATGAGATGTTTTGCTCCAAGGGACTAGATAAGACCATTCTCTTAATAATGTAATCAGGTTCTATATGAGTTCCCAGGATCGGTAGTCAATTGATGAGATTAATGATCATCATGGGTGATGTGGATCTCAACCTTTTCTACAAGGTTGAATATGGGTTCTATACACATATGACATGGATGCAAGAAGGAACTCACCACAAAGTTCGAATGATTTTGAGGCTCATATTAGTAGACCCATCTGACGAGAGATGGCACAGATAGATATGCAGAAGATCACTCAATGCTGAGTGTGAATAATGGACAATTGACAGCTTCATGACAAAGCTTGGGCTTTACCAGAAGTAAAACTGTTCCTAACCTTTACCTTAAGGTTGTGGATGATGAACCTATCATACCATTATTGTATGACGATGATCTCTTTCTGACAAGGAATGAGAAACAGGTCATGAAAATGGCTGCAGAAATGAAAATGAAAGATCTCGGATTAATGCACTACTTCTTAGGTCTAGAAGTATGGCAAGATCCAAAAGGAATCTTTTAAATCAAGGTAAGTATGCTGTGAAGTTTCTAAAAAGATTTGATATGTTGGAGTATAAAGCCATGGCCACTCCCATGGACTCCAACTTGAAGTTGTTAGTTAATGACTCATCGTATTTAGTGGACCTAACCCTATATAGACAAATCATTGGGTCATTGATGTATTTAACAAATACTAGGCCAGATATATGCTTTGCTGTAAATACCCTAAGTCAGTATCTAGTAGAACCTAGAAAGGTTCACTTAATAGCTACAAAGCATGTAGTGAGGTACCTAAAAGGTACATTAGATTTTTGGTCTATGTTATCTTGGAGGTCATGAACTCCGTTTACATGGTTACTCAGATTCTGATTGGGCAGGAAGTGTCTCAGACAGAAAGAGTACATCAGGTGGATGTTATAGTCTTGAATTTGCCATGATCTCATGGTTCAGCAAGAAACATTCTAGAGTGGCTCTCAGTACTGCTGAAGTAGAATATATGGCTGTCTGCTCTGCCAGCTGTGAAGCAGTATGGCTTCAGAAGCTTTTATATGGAGTGTTTGACTTAGAAATGGATCCCACTGTGATTATGTGTGATAATCAAAGCTGCATTAAGATAACTGAAAATCCTGTGTTCCATGATAAGTCAAAACACATTGAGATCCGTTACTTCTATATACGAGACATGGTGCAGAGAGGAGCTATCAAGCTCGAGTATACAAGCACTGAGGATCAGATTGCCGATATCCTGACTAAACCTTTGTCTCGACTAAAGTTTGAATACTTCCGAGACAGTCTTGGTATAGTCCAGAAGGACCCTCCTCGAAAGGGGGAGTAGTATAGTATTTGATAACAATTCTGTCCCTTAAATTTTATTTTGTTGTACTTAGCTACTTACAATTATTTAGATTTAGAACTCTTATATATCTTTTATTTTAGATGTATACATGATTTGATGTGATGTATACATGTTTTGATGTTAGATGTATTAGTGAGAATACATGCTAGATGTATACATGTTTTGAGGTGATGTATACATGCTTTGATGTTAGATGTATTAGTGAGAATACATGCTAGATGTATACATGTTTTGATGTGATGTATACATGTTTTGATGTTAGATGTATTAGTGAGAATACATGCTAGATGTATACATGTTTTGATGTGATGTATACATGTTTTGATGTTAGATGTATTAGTGAGAATACATGCTAGATGTATACATGTTTTGATTAGTAATGTATACATGCTCTTGGACATTTGTACCTGTATAGATGTGAATATAGATGAGGATTGGATCATCCTTGAACTTAAGTTCTAAAGTGAGCCGTAGACGTGACGTCTCCGAGAATGAAGTCCTTAGTGGACAGTTGAGGGGATTGGATCATCCCTGGACTTTCAGTCCTAAAGAGATCCGTAGACATGAGGTCTCCGAAAATGAAGTCCTTAGTGGACAGCTGAGGGGATTGGATCATCCATGGACTTTCAGTCCTAAAGAGAGCCGTAGACGTGAGGTCTCCGAGAATGAAGTCCTTGGTGGACTTGAGGGGATTGGATCATCCCTGGACTTTCAGTCCTAAAGAGAGCCGTAGACGTGAGGTCTTCGAGAATGAAGTCCTTGGTGGACTTGAGGGGATTCGATCATCCCTGGACTTTCATTCCTAAAGAGAGCCGTAGACGTGAGGTCTCCGAGAATGAAGTCCTTGGTGGACTTGAGGGGATTGGATCATCCCTGTACTTTCAGTCCTAAAGAGAGCCGTAGACGTGAGGTCTCCGAGAATGAAGTCCTTGGTGGACTTGAGGGGATTGGATCATCCCTGGACTTTCAGTCCTAAAGAGAGCCATAGACGTGAGGTCTCCGAGAATGAAGTCCTTGGTGGACTTGAGGGGATTGGATCATCCCTGGACTTTCAGTCCTAAAGAGAGCCGTAGACGTGAGGTCTCCGAGAATGAAGTCCTTGGTGGACTTGAGAGGATTGGATCATCCTTGAACTCAAGTTCTAAAGTGAGCCGTAGACAGGTGTCTCCGAGAATAGAGGATAGGACTGCATCGTCCCTAGACCTTGGTTCAAAATGCACGTGATTGGATTAATCATCCTTAGACAGTAAATCCAGGAAGGATAGTCTTAAATGTGATCGTGATTGGATTAATCATCCTTAGACAGTAAATCCAGGAAGGATAGTCTTAAATGTGATCGTGATTGGATTAATCATCCTTAGACAGTAAATCCAGGAAGGATAGTCTTAAATGTGATTGTGATTGGATTAATCATCCTTAGACAGTAAATCCAGGAAGGATAGTCTTAAATGCGATTGTGGTTGGATTAATCATCCTTAGACAGTAAATCCAGTAAGGATAGTCTTAAATGCGATTGTGGCTGGATTAATCATCCTTAGACAGTAAATCCAGGAAGGATAGTCTTAAATGCGATTGTGGTTGGATTAATCATCCTTAGACAGTAAATCCAGGAAGGATAGTCTTAAATGCGATTGTGGTTGGATTAATCATCCTTAGACAGTAAATCCAGGAAGGATAGTCTTAAATGCGATTGTCGTTGGATTAATCATCCTTAGACAGTAAATCCAGGAAGGATAGTCTTAAATGCGATTGTGGTTGGATTAATCATCCTTAGACAGTAAATCCAGGAAGGATAGTCTTAAATGCGATTATGGTTGGATTAATCATCCTTAGACAGTAAATCCAGGAAGGATAGTCTTAAATGAGATTGTGGTTGGATTGATAATCCTTAGACAGTAAATCCAGTAATTCCGAAAGGAAGGATAGTCTTAAATATGATTGTGGTTGGACTAATCATCCTTAGACAGTAAATCCAGTAATTACGAAAGGAATGATAGTCTTAAATATGATTGTGGTTGGACTAATCATCCTTAGACAGTAAATCCAGTAATTCTGAAAGGAAGGATAGTCTTAAATATGATTGTGATGAGATTGATCCAGTAATTCCGAAAGGAAGGATCATGTATATAGATGACGATGCTGATGATCATGTGATGACGATGCTGCTGATCGTGTGATGATGATGCTGCTGATCGTGTGATGAGGATGCTGCTGATCGTGTGATGACGATGCTGCTAATCGTGTGATGACGATGCTGCTGATCGTGTGATGACGATGCTGATGATCGTGAGATGACGATGCTGATGATCGTGTGATGACGATGCTGATGATCGTGTGATGACGATGCTGATGATCGTGTGATGACGATGCTGCTGATCGTGTGATGACGATGCTGCTGATCGTGTGATGACGATGCTGATGATCATGAGATGACGATGATGATGATCGTGTGATGACGATGTTGATGATCGTGAGATGACGATGTTGATGATCGTGTAATGACGATGCTGATGATCATATGATGACGATGATGCTGATCGTGATGGTCTAGATGACGATGTTGATGATCGTGAGGATCCAGACGTTGATGTTGCTATAGTTGTTCGAGTGCTACAGAAGATAAAGACTCGGTACTAAAGATGTTGATGTTCCAGTAACTGGTTGAGTTACTGATGATGTTAAGAAAGCTTCCAATGATTTATAGATGTATCATGTATGATGTATGACTCGTTGCTCCTGCAGATGTTGTTATAATATCCTTCTTGTTAAGGGGGAGTGTTGAATATTGTAACTTCTAAGAATAGTATATTTGTATATTATTTATTCCGGAGATGTTCCATACCTACGATGTGATTATACTATGAATCCGGAGATGTTTATTCCTCCGAATTGGTTGTGGTAACTAGGGTTATTAGACCCACCATGTGGGGGTCGGCCCAGTCAGTTATAATAGGGTATTTAACCTAATGGTTAAATACAAGCCTACATGTACTTGTGTAAAATACATGTCAGTGTAGTGTATAAATAGAGGAGGTATGTTCCTCATTTGACACACACACACACTTGAGAGAGGCGCACTTATGGGGGAGAGGTCTGCTATGGTGGAGAAGGAGATCATGTATTTGGTTTGCATCTTTGTATATTGCTGGTCATCTATATTGAGGAAGCTTTACTGGGTTTTCTACCCCATGAGGGTTTCCCAGGATAAATCTGTGTCTCTTGTGTTTATGCTATGCTTGTAGTTTCTTCAGTGATCCTGTATATGCTATTATTGTGAAATGGAATGTAATGCTTCTATTTTCTTAGCATATTAAATTTTAACATATTATTTGTCCTCAAGCAATTTCAAACATGGGTGTTGAAGAACCTACTTTCTGTATAATTCTTTGAAGTTGCCACTGAGTTTCCCAACTTTGAGTCTCCGAGATTCCATGAAGATTTTAGAGAGGAACCACCATGCTTGCTATTGCACTACTCTGATAAAAATCACTTTATTAAGTGGGAAATCCATCTCCCATACTACTTGTTTCCCTAAAAAAATTGAAACCAATGAGACAAAACTTATTCTAGGGTCCCATTCCTTGTATTGCACCCCAACAATTAAGAGTGATCTCCAACCCATACCATCAGATAAGAGCATTCCTGGATCCCATTTTCTTATATGCATTCTTCCAAACATCATGAGTACAAAATATATATAATCAAAGTACATAACAACATAATGAAAATGTACATCAAGGAGATGCTTCATCAAAGAGTCATGAAAGTGCTTATACCTCCAAGCAAGTAGACCACCATTTTCCAAGTGCATACAATCTTCAAGTGACCCATGAAATATGATCCAATGACATAGGTGAGGATCCCATGTCCTATAATGCTACTCCAAAAGGATGTGATATGCATCAAAATATTCAGCCATGTATTCCTTCATCCAAGAAGTGAATGAAGAATCTCCACTAAAATATGAACCAAATAATGAGCATAAAACACAAGGAGAATTCAAAGGACGCAAAGAAGTAACACCCATACATACATGAATGTCAGAATCATAAAGATGTAACAAAGTATGTGGCTTCCAACAAAAATATTCTTCAATCATAAATCTATTCACCCAAGTTTTGGATTAAGTTCCTCCAACATCAAATGAACCAAGTGTTGAGCAAGAAAAACCATGAGTCTTCAAGTGACTCAAATGCATATCATAGGGGCATCTAGGTAGATGTGCATCATCATAAAGTAACAAAGGATGCTTCTGCAAATGTGATTAAGAATGTGCTCCAACCATGTCATCATAAAAGGTAAATCTAGGACTTCCATACTCCTCATCTGGCACAATAAAAAAAAAAACTATTTCACCCATTCTTCATGGAGACTAATGCTGCAAAACATGGAATTGTAGGATGTAGGAGAATGAACTAACTCACCCAAATGATCAAAACATGCAGAAGTTTCATCATGGGAAGGATCCATATGGGTAGCATCATGAAGTTCCTTCAAAAGTGTGAAACCTTTGTCATAGATTGGGTCCAATGTAGAGGAATCATGCTCTTCCTTAAAAATTGTATAACCTTCATCAAGAGACAATTCAAGTTCCTATTCCACCACATCAAGTGTTTGGATCTCTTCAAATTCAACTTCAAACACATCAAGAACATTAAAATTTCCACATTTCTCATGATCCACCATGTCATGAGAATCCTCCAAACAATCTACCATTTGACAATATGAAACATAGGAGGAAAACAAGTATCTTGCAACTTTTCAAGAAGTTGCTCATTTTGAATTGTGAGCTTATTATTATCCTCGTTATTCTTCAAGTATGCATCATGTAACAATTCATTAAGTTCAAACAAATGGTTTCTATCAAAAATCAAAGACATGAAATTACCTTTGATGTGGCACATTGCTCTTTGAATCTTCTCCATGTCTTCAAGGAAGGATGTTTCCTCCAATGAAGTGGCTCTCCAACAAGAATTTGAAACCAATGCTTGAGTGTCATGGAGAATGTTGAGGGACTCTTGGATCTTCTTTTCATTCATCTTTAAGGACCCTTCAAGAAAATGAGGCTCTTGCAAATGAACCTCCTCATCTTCTTCATTTTTGCTTGGACCAACTTCATGAAGCTCAAGTGGTGATGGGGAAGTTGATATTGGTTCTTCTTCAACTGCTACAAGGTCTTTATTACCATGCTTAATGGAACTTGGGCTTGAAGTAACACTTTCAAAAGTGATCTCTATGTCACCAACATAGAGGTGTGAGCACCCATCAGTAGGTACTCCTTCATAGTTTAAGCATCCAGCATTAGATTATATTTGTTTCATGTCTAAGCTAGAAGGTGTCTTGAAATGATCTTCCATATTTTCAATAGAATCTTCTTCATGCTCTTGTGATGTCTCTTCCTTTTGCTCTTTCAAACAAGCTGATGCATTTTTCCCCTTGTTTTCCTTAGGATCAATATATTTGGAATCTCTTTTTGAAGAATTCCCAAATGTTGGTTGTGGAGCTAGATCTTCCATTCTCATAGATGATATTGTCTCAGTCGTGCACCTCAGAGGACTGTACACTCATTCCCCAACATTGGGGTTCGGGAAATGTGATATTCAATGAAAATATCATGTATAAAGATCAGTTGCGGGGAAATAAACAGGAAAAGCAAAACACAAAGTACATATTACTTGATGAAATTAAAGAAGAAAAAAGTTTCAAAGGCATCAGAAAATCAAGAACAACAGCAAGTACCTGAAACTCCTGCAACTGCAAGAAGATCTACCAGTTTAAGTAGACTCCCTGAATGATACTCTCCTTCAATGTACTATTTATTGATGACTGATGCTGGTGAACCAGAATGTTATGAAGAAGCAATGTAGGTGGAAACTAGGAAGAAGTGGGAGCAAGGCATGAATGAGGAGATGGACTCATTGGTAGGAAACCAGACTTGGGATTTGGTTCATTTGCCTGCTGGTAAAAGAGCATTGTAGAACAAATGGATTTATAGGTTGAAGGAAGAAGAAGGAGGTAAGAAGCGATACAAAGCCAGACTTGTTGTAAAGGGGTTTGCACAGAAGAAAGGTATAGATTTTGATGAAATATTTTCTCATGTTGTTAAGATGACTTCAATTAGGACTATCTTAAGTCTAGTGGCGGTAGAATATTTGCATATTGAACAACTAGATGTAAAAACAGCCTTTCTCCATGGGGATTTGGAGGAAGAGATATATATGTATTAGCCACAAGGGTATGAGGTCAAAGGTAAGGAGAACTTGGTATGTACGTTGAAAAAGATTTTGTATGGCTTGAAGCAAGCTCCAAAGCAGTGGTATCTAAAATTTCATAGATTTATGATAGAACAAGGTTATAGTAGATGTCATTTTGACGACTGTTTTTATTTCAAGAAGCTAGACAATGAAAGATATATTATCTTGTTATTGTATGTGGATGACATGCTTGTTGTAGGGTCTAACATGCAAGGTATAAATGTGCTCAAAAGGAATCCAACTAATTCATTTGCGATGAAGGATTTGAATGCTGTAAATCAAATCCTTGGTATGAGAATAACGAGAGATAGGAAAAATCACAAATTGACACTGTCTTAGGGCGAGTACATACAAAAGGTGTTGGAGAGGTTCAGAATGTAGAATACAAAACTAGTTAGTACACCTTTGGCAAGCCATTTCAGTCTAAGTAAGGAAATGTGTCCCAAGACACAGGAAGAGACAGATTACATGTCCAATATTCCCTATCAATCAACAATTGGCAGCTTGATGTATGCCATGGTGTGCACAAGACCGGATATTGCACATGCAGTGGGAGTTGTGAGCAGATATATGAACAATCCAGGTAAAGAACATTGGAAGGAAGTACAGTGGATTCTCAGGTATTTGAGCGGTACTACCACTCAGGCATTATGTTTTGGAGGTTCAGACACTATTCTACAGGGATATGTTGATGCAGATATGGCAGGTGATAATAATAGTAGGAGGAGCACCACAGGGTATGTGTTTACTGTAGGTGGAACAGCAGTAAGTTGGATTTTGAGACTGCAAGAGGTTGTTGCACTTTTAACAACAGAAGCAAAGTATGTTGTTGTTACAGAGGCTAGTAAAAAGATGATTTGGTTGCAGAGGCTTATGGAGGAAGTGGGTAAGAAGCAGAAGGATAGCAGGTTGTATAGTGACAGCCAGAGTGCCATTCATCTTGCAAAGAACTCATCATTCCATTCCAGGACTAAACATATATAGCTCAAGCACCATTTCATACACTTTGTTCTGGAAGATGAACTATTGAAGCTTGAAAAGATACATACTATCCAGAATCCTGTAGACATGTTCACAAAGGTAGTGACTAGAGAGAAACTAATTTCCTGCTCGGTTTCAGTTGGTCTTCTAGCATGAAGGTGAATATGAGAAAGTTACCAAGTCCAAGGTCTAGCAAGTACAGTAGCGGTGGATTCTTTTTTATCAGTCTCCAAGTGGGAGATTGTTGGTTGTGGAGCCAGATCTTCCATTCTCATATATGATATTGTCTCAGTTGTGCACCTCAGAGGACTGTACACTCATTCTTAAAAAAATTTGGGGTTGTTTTTGCCAATAGTTTTCGGGCCCATGGTTTTGGGTAACACGTGGTATTTTCCCATTGTATTTCCCTTATAAAAGAAATACATTGTAATATGGCTAGGGTGGATGTATTAGGTATTATGCATTGAAAAGATCTCTGAGATCGGAAGAGAGACTATGAGACAGTGAAGAGGAAGTGCAGCGGCTGTGCTGCAGGTTGTATCCCTTCACTTTGTTGGATGGTATAATAATAAGGACTTGCAACTTCAGTGTGGATGTAGCCCATATTGGGTGAACCATGATATATCTGTGTCTCTCCTGTAATGTGAATGTGTGATTATATTTGCATTTATATTTATTGTTATTGCTCTACGATCCAATTTTTCTAACATTAGAAACTCTCCTCAAGTATGACATACATGCCTTTGTGGAAGCTTCAGATATTTCATTGAGCTTTTCACTCACCCTCATTTCAGCACACATATATGATACTCTCTCCAAGGTTCTTTACAAGAAGGGCAGAAACCTTTCTTTACTAACTCCACATCTTCATTTTGGGGCCTATTTGCAAAAATATGTTCAACATAGTACTCAAAAGGCATGGCATTTTCTGTATTTTTGCTCAAAACAAGATATTCTTGATATTTTTTATATTGTTGGGGCAAGGTTTTAGGGTGGAAACGCGAAGGTGGGTAACACTTTGGTGAGAATCGGCGGGGCAAAAACTCTAGCGTATGTTATTCGGCCGAATAACGTTAATTATTCGACCGAATAATAATAATTATTCGGTCGAATAATTAACGTTATTCGGCCGAATAATATAGTATTTATTCGGCCGAATAATCGTTAACGGGCCACCGTTAAACATAACGGAGGCCTCGGAATATGTGCCATGGGCTAGCCGGACGGGGCAAACTCACGGCGATAGAAATAATTGTTCGGCCGAACACTTGTTCGGCCGAACAATTAGTCGGCCGAACACTTATTCGGCCGAACAATTATTCGGCCGAACAAGTGTTCGGTCGAACAATTATTCGGCATAAAAGCTCGGTCCCGGCCCCTCTCCCGTCACTTTCATTGGATCTCGTGGACCCCTGTTGTGTTGGTAGTGGCCCATCTGATCCGTCGTCCCTCTGCCCTGTCGCCCGTTAGCCACCCTATTGGTCGATGGCGTGTGTTGTCGACCTGTAATCCTGCGTGTAAGTCACCCATTCGTTGTTGTTTCGCCTCTCTGTTCGTTTGTCAGAAAGCGTCTGGTATCGCCACCTGCACGTAAGTGATATCGTTTGCTGCTTGCTGCTGGTATGTAATATCGTTTCGGCTGTTCCAACACGGTAACATTTGTAGCAGATTTGGGCTTGTAGGGCATCATAGCGCATGGTCGAACGTCGTTGAGAAGTTGCGGGTGGTGACAGATCGACACGGCGTTTGCAGAGGTAGAAGGTATCGTTTTTCTGTTTTGTAAATGTGTATTTAATTGAAGGTGTTATTGCTATTTTTTGTTGTCTAAAATGTTAGTGATTTTACGCAGGTCTCCCAGTTCGTCTGCTACGGCTGCTCTGTTTAGGGTGAAAGAAATTTTTATTTGCGCTGTCCTCGGCAAGGTTTCGGGTCGCGCTCATTTGATTTGGCTGCGTTTTAGAGGTAAGGTGGATAAAGCTTCCTAATTCCCGTTTATATAAATTGTTTTCGATCGTTTTGTAATTGCCATAGACTCTGTATATTGCACTCTGTCCAACTGGGCAGAGGCCATGGGCTGCAATAGGACAGAGTCCATGGACTCTGCCCAGTTGGACAGAGTCCATGGACTCTGTACAGTAGGACGGAGTCCATGGATGTTGGTCGAATTGAATGTCCAGAATGTCTTAAATTAAAATATGAAGAGAAATTTTTTGAGTATTTTTTTAAATTGTTGTATTTTTCTGTGTTTAGAAAAGAAATTAACAGTAATTTTAACTGGAAAGAACATTTTTAAGTTGTATGTAGGCTTGTTTTACTTAAGAACTCTGTCGACTCGTCTAAGTTGACAGAGTTCATGAACTCTGTCGACTCGTCTAAGTTGACAGAGTTCATGAACTCTGTCGACTCGTCTAAGTTGACGGAGTTCATGAACTTTGTCTGTTTACAAAGTGCAGAGATTAAGATATTAATTATATTACCAACTTTGGCAATAGATAGTTCAGATACAAACAAATTTCAGATAGTTAACTCTATTTCTGATAAAAAAACAATATAAATGGACTTGAGGTACAAGGGAACTATAGACATGAATAGATTTTAATTTATAAGTATTATAGTAAGTGTTATGTAATTTAACAATGATGACATGAACTCTGTCAACATGTTTTAGTTGACAGAGTTCATGAACTCTGTTAACAAATTTTAGTTGACAGAGATGAAGATATAAGTTATTTAACAAACTATGTGGATAGATAGCTTAGATACAAATTCTATTTTTGATAAAACAATAATTTAAATGGATTTTATGTAAAAGGGAACTATATACATGAATAGGCTTTAATCTAAATGTACTGTAGTAAGTTTTATAAAATACTAGGTGATGTTATGTCAGAATGTTTGAGTTTTATTCTAGTAAAGGTGGTGATCTTGGTATTGTGTTTTCTTTTGTTTGCAACATGGCTGACATGGAGAACATAATACCAAGAATTGTTACCATTATTAGATTGAAATTAAAGATCATTGTCAAACGGGGCCAATTTGAGAAACATAACATTTAACTCAATCATAAAACTTTGAACAATAATTTTTTTTTTGTTCTATGGAACAATGAGATTATTTGTAGATATAATTTATGTCTAGAGTAATAAAATTTCTGGTTTAAATTTGTAGTTTAAGAAACTGAAAACGATTATCAGAAATGGCAAATTTTGAAAACATAATACATGAATTGTCAATTTTTATTTTATTGTCAATAATGAAAATATTTTCAAGACTTGATTTATGTTTCAGATATTAAGTTATGTATTAAGAAGGTGAAAGAGATTCATGATTTATGCTTAAGGTATTAAGTTATGTATTAAAAAGGTAAAAGAGATTCATGATTTATGTTTTAGGTATTAAGTTATGTATTAAAAAGGTAAAATAGATTCATGATTTATGTTTTAGGTATTAAGTTATGTATGAAGAAGGTAAAAGAGATTCATGAACTCATACACATAAAAAAAATAAACCCATTACTTAGTACTTAACTATATTGGTTCCATTCATTTTAAACATCAAAAACACCTAAAAGATTTGTACATTAATTCATCATCTAACAATATTAGCTATACTTTTTTTGAAAATTGTTAGATGATAAATTAGGTAAATCTAGGTACTTGTTAAATAACTTAGTCTCTTAAGTAGTTGGTTTTTAGAGTTCATAGAATTAACTTGTAGGATTTGAATATGTAATTAGTTGATTCGTCTTTAGGTGTAGGCATTATATATCAAATGGAAAGAGAGGATTCTTTAAGGCGAAAGCGTAGGAGGTCTTCATAATCTTCTGGGGTAGGTGGCACGAGTGATAATCGGAGGTTGTCAACCTCTCCTCGGGACTCTAATTTATTGTATAGTTCACATCGACAAGGTGGAAGGGGTACAAATGATTCCCCTGTATCTTCTATGGGAGAACGTCGATCTCGACCCTCTATTGGTACATATGAATATCAATCTTTGAACATTTATATATGCAAATTGTTTTTTTGTGAGTGCAAAATTTGTAGTTGTGTTTAAACTAGACTTTTTCATTTGAAGCAGAGCATGGTTCGGAAGATGCTCTTTATTCTATAGGGAGGGAGACAGGGCAAACAAGGGAGACGGATGACGGTGCAGAGCAAGGTTCTCAAGAGGCTCACCATTCGGCACGAGGTGATGATGGTGGAGCTAGGACACAATATGTTGAATTAACTGAGGGTTGTACACCCATTACGACATATCCATCTGATCTACCTCGGGAGCTTCCATGGGAAGGTGGTAATCATCAAATGACTCTTGAAAGATGTAGATCTCACTATGAAAAGTTGCAAAATGATTTGTCTACTATGGATCTTCCTCCGGAGAGTAAACAAAGTTTGGAGATTGTTTTGGGATCATTGCAAAACTTCATTCAAGCATATGAGAATCTCGGGCCGACTACAGATGGTTTTGTAGATTTGATGCGAAGACGAAGGGATCAAGTGATGGGTCCAGACAAATGGGATGTTGTGAAAGAAAGAGTGACAAGAGAGCAGGCCAAATCAATGTTTAATTTCAAAGAAGGTTTGAAAAAAGAAATGTTGAAAGTGCAATATTTCAAACATCTTCATCTGGCACACTTACTTTATGATCGATTTCTTGCTGCCTATGGTCGTTTTCCATGGAACGATGAGGTTTCTCAGTATTTTGCTAGATTTTTTTATGCTGAGTTTTTTTTAAATATGAAGCCAGATTATACTGATGTTCATTCAAAATTTTATGGAGTTGGGAAGGGTCGAATATATGATCGAGAGGGTGCACATAGAGATCCTGCAACTCTTAGACCTCCGCCCCAGATATCTTGTCCACCTAGGTTGGTGGCATTAAAATCAGAGATGGAGCCCACATCTCAACTTGGGACAACAACAAGGAATTTTGTTGGTGATGGGCTATCATCAGTATTAGTGGGAGTAGATGTGGGGTTGGTTAGAGAAAGGGCTCGTTCTGCTATTCGTCAAAAGTTTGTTTATAAAACTGATGATGAAATAGATGGAATGAGCATTGAAGATCTCAGGGCATATGCAAAGATTTGTCGTGACTTAGCAGCAAATGTTATATCCAACGACACATCAAGTTTGGGAGAGGTTCGTTGACTACATGATATGATTTGATTTGAATTAAATATTCTATTTATTTTGATTTTATTTTTTTTGTTACATTATCATAGGTACATTATGTAAATGTTTAAATTGGTTGCAGTTTTCAAGAATGATGAACGAACATTCTTTTCACATTTCAACTAGCGAAAATGTAGGGAGAGAGGTACATATTTATTATCAACATATTTGTACTTATGTTTGAATTTGATATATATATATATAAATTATTATTTTTTGAATGATAATTTAACTATGTATTTTATTGTTAATTTGACTCATCCATGCAGGTTTCTTTAGATACCAACTTTATAAATGATTTACCATCTATTGTGAGCTAATGTTTTTTAAATTTTTTGTTTTAGTTTTAAGTTTTAATTGGTATAGTAATTTTTTTGGTTTGTATTATATGTTTTATTTATTAATACAATTTAAATTTTAGGGTGGAGATATAGGTTCTTTTCTTAATGACGCAGATATTGGTAGAGAGGTAATTTCATTGATTGCTTTAATTTTGTTTATTGTTTTAATATTTTAATTTTTGTGGATTTAGATTTATGAGATTCATAAATTGATTTTATATATGGATCGCAGCTTGGGTCTCTCAAATTTTTTGGAGGCAAAGGAAAGAGTCCTTTGGAGGATGGTGGTGGACAAGAATTTGGAGAATTTGATGTAATATTGTTAATATTTGAATTGTATTTTGATATATTAGTTTAATATTTTAATTCTTTGATTATAGTTTAAATAATTTAAATGATATGAAAATAAATTTTTTTTACACATGTTGCAGGGAGGGTTGAGTCCAAGGGGAGGCTCGAGTGGAGGAGGGGGAGGCCCAAGTGGAGGATAGCACATACATTTTAATTTTATAGTTCATGGTGGACTATTTTTTGTTGTTGATATGCATTTAGATTGGAAACATTTGTCTTGGACATGTTGAGGAGGTTTATTTTTGGACTAGATATATACATATATGGATGTACATTGAATTTGCATGTTCATAAGTATTTTTTTGGAGATTATATACATATAAATTTGAACTTACATATTTCGTGAATCATAGTTTTTAAATGATTTTTAAGTTTATTTTTGTTTATTTGACATATTTGGTGTTAAATTTAGTTTAAAATATGTATTTGCATGTTTGAATGAATGAATATATGTAAAAATGAATGTTAAGAAACATGACATTCTTGAATATTATGAAGTTTAAGAAATGTTATTTAGGAAGTTTAAAAATGGAATCTAAACATAGGTTTAAAGTTCATAAATGAGGAAGTTTTGATTGAAGTTTAAAAAATGTTAATTAGGAAATTTTTAAAAGTGGATGTTCACATATAGGTTTAGAGTTGTTCGACATGAATGAATGATAAGATTGAGTGTATTAAGAACAAGAATGTTAGGCAGTTTAATAATTTGTTAGAAAGTTTTGATAGTTATATGGATAAGGTAGTTTAAAAATGAATGTTGTCTTTGAATGTTAGAATGCTTAGAAATGTTAGTTTTTATACACATCGATGAATCAGGAAGTTTAAAAGTGATTACATTCAAACTTTAGAGATGTTAGGAAGTTCAAGAATGTTTGAAGTTTTGATGAAAATATGGATGAAATATGAAGTTTAAAAATGAAATTTAAGTAAGGTTGAGTGTTATCTTCAAGGATGTTATGAAGTTTTAGGAATGTTAGAAGTCGATAGAAATATGGAAGAAATAGAAAGTTTAAGAATGTTATATAAAGTTTTAGAGAATGATAGAAGTTTTGATAAAAATATTGTCTTTGAATGTTAGAATGCTTAGAAATGTTAGAAGTTTTCATACATATTGATGAATCAGGAAGATTAAAAGTGATTACATTCAAACTTTAGAGATGTTAGGAAGTTCAAGAATGTTTGAAGTTTTGATGAAAATACATGGATGAAATATAAAGTTTAAAAATGAAATTTAAGTAAGTTTGAATGTTATCTTCAAGGATGTTATGAAGTTTTAGGAATGTTAGAAAGTCGATAGAAATATGGAAGAAATAGAAAGTTTAGGAATGTTATATAAAGTTTTAGAGAATGATAGAAGTTTTGATAAAAATATTGTCTTTGAATATTAGAATGCTTAGAAATGTTAGAAGTTTCAATACATATTGATGAATCAGGAAGATTAAAAGTGATTACATTCAAACTTTAGAGATGTTAGGAAGTTCAAGAAATGCTCGAAGTTTTGATGAAAATACATTGATGAAATATAAAGTTTAAAAATGAAATTTAAGTAAGTTTGAATGTTATTTTCAAGGATGTTATGAAGTTTTAGGAATGTTAGAAAGTCGATAGAAATATGGAAGAAATAGAAAGTTTAGAAATGTTATATAAAGTTTTAGAGAATGATAGAAGTTTTGATAAAAATATTGGATGAAATGGAAAGTTTAGGTTTATGTTAGAAATTTAGAGATGCTAGGAAGATTATGAATGTTAAATATAAATTTTGATAGAAAATATGGATGGATTAGGAAGTTTTAAAGCAAATATATGTTAAGTTCAAATTTTGATATAATGGATTTTTAATTAATTTAATTTTTATTTACAATGTTCAGGTACATTTGATGCGGCTGAAATCATGGCAAATGGGGGTAACGGTTTTTTGTTTTTTAATCATAAGCGAAGATTCCAGGATTGTGAAGTTTGTGTTAAATTAGAGCAATGATTTTAAACAACAATTTGATGAATTTTCATTGATTTGTTGTAAATAATCATTTCTCTAATTTAGCATAAGCTTCACAATCCTGGAATCCTTGCTTGTGATTAAAAATCAAATGATCGTTGTCTCCATTTGCCATGATTTCAGCTATATGAATTTGCACTTGAGCGATATTTTAAATTAAAGATTTGGGACGGAGAATTTGGTGACAATTTTAAGAGCATATTTATGGTGAAGTACGTATTAAAGAAACATGTTCGATGGATTAAAAGAATACAAAATTTAATAGGTTTTTTTTGTGATTTTTCGTTTACATCAATCAGTTCCAAAAGTAAAAATTCGGGGCGGAGTGGGGATAGCCACATCCGTTATCTCATCCCTTAGTGGTCTAATAGACATATGGGGACCCGAATAAAGTACTTTTGAATTTTCAAATTATATTTGAATTCATTTTTAAGCATGTTAAAGTACAACCATTTAAGCTCTTATGTTTGTTGTCATTCAAGAAAATATTCATAAAATCTCAATGAAAAAATATACTGTGCACAACAATTTTGATAATTGGACAAAAAATATATTGCATACAACAATTGACATGGACAAAAATATAGATCAATTTATTTTTGATATGTAGTTAAAAACATCGCAATGGAATGCCATCTTCAACTATCCGTTCATGGTCACATATGGATAGTTTCCATTTTTTGGTTTTTAACTGTTTTTTTTATGGAACTTGTATCAATTTTATTCGAGATGCACATACTAAATGACTATATTGACAACATATAACATCGGGCTCATAATCTTGAAAGTAGACATAATTTTTAGTCATATGCGTCTGCTGAAAAAAGTAGCCTTTTAAAATGATGGATCCTCTTTCGTATGTAAATCCGTTGTCGTTGTAGTCCTCCAATAACTTCATTTTTCCTTCAGTGCATCTCATCAAATAATATTTGACATTTTCGTCGTTGTCTACAGGTGCAATCACAGCGAAAACATCTCCTGCGCAAGTTATGATTGGTGTTAGCGTATTTAAATGAATTAAATTGACTATACTTATGGCGATGGAATAGAATGAACAATTGACTTAAAAGTCAAAAACAAGTTTATTACCTTCTCTTACGAGATCTGAAATTCTATCGCCATCAGACGATATTGCTATTTCTTCTGATTCTAATTCTTCAACACTTGCCAGTGGCATTTTTCCTTTTGGATTAATCTCTGTGTGTCTCCAAGCTTTTACGTAGTTGTTTGTTATGTTTTCACAAACTTCTGTAGACTCAACATTTTCAATGCAAATATGACAAAAGCATGATTGCTTTCTACTGTCAAATGCAAACACGTTGTGAAATGATTTTGTTTGAATAGAGTGAAGATCTCTAGTTCCATGTATGGTGCTAGCATCATATGGTATTGATCTATTTATATCTTGGATCCCAACAAGCCAAAAAAACCTACACAATAAATAGTGTACATGTACTTAAATGTTAGTATATACATTTTTTTAAATTTTAAGAAATAATATAAATTAAAAAAATAGTGGACATACCTGCGCACGTCTTTTGATTGTTGATTATAATCATGGCTTAGATTTAATTGACACCATTGGACAACCTCTGCAGCTGAATGAAATCGTGCAGAAGAATAGTTCATTTGCCATCTTCGAAGTGTTCTTTTCACGCATGCTCCTGCACCATCATGCTCACCTTTTCCATGCCCAGTTTCAAAGAAATTCCAGTGATGTTTAATGTTCAGCGCTTTATGAAGTCGACATAACCAAAAAAATGATCGTGAAGATTTAAATTGACCCGCACATCCATCAGACCATATCCAATGCTCTTTGAATTTGACTTCGCGTTTTTTCAGTGAGTCATAGAAAATATTTTCTATACAATGTTGGACAAAATGTGTGTCGTGTGTACGATCATCGCTGATATAGAAGTGATATTATTTAATCACATCTCGATTGTCACATGTGCTTTCAATGCCATCGACATGCTGTTGAGAATGTCTATATACAACATGGACAAATATCGAAACTTGGTCAGAGTGATAGTATTCACTCTGTATTTCTTTTTGTGCAGCAAATGTATAGTTTTCAGCAAAATCAACCACCGACAAAATTGTTCCGGGTGGAAAAATTTCACGAGACTGTTTGAATTGAAGATCTTGCCATCGTGCTCTATGTGAATGCTGGGTGTATTTATAAATTTCGCTTTCAAATTTTTTGAGAAAATCTGTGACGCATATCTTGTCTTCTAGCAAATCAATTCTTTTGGAATGTGAATCACTAGAACTTGTATTATAGTTGATGTATTCGTATCTCTTCCAATCAACATTTACATTTGACAACGATTGATCATTATCGATAGGATATTTATTGTGGAATAACACCAAATTTTCACAATGATGACAATGTTTTCCATTGACACATTTCTTTGAATAAAATACTTCATCGTGATTTCTCTCACATAAAATTTGAGATATGAATTCACGTATGGTCGGCGGAGGTGGTGAATTTGTCCTAAACTTTTTACCAAATTCAAGAAACGTGTCATAATATAACTGAAATTGCATATGATAACGGCAACAACATGTATCACGTATAGTTATAGGTCGAACATACCATGGTTTTTGTTGCACAAATGTAGTGATTGATATATTAATTCCACGATGATCTTCCTTGAATTTATTGAACAATTGTACTTGTGTCATGTCCATTATATGTTTTGGTTGACTTTCATATACATTTCGTGATATTCTTTTGCGTATCACATCTCTTGAATTTGGTGAAACTCGAGCATGTTGCAACCAATATTCTCGTACAATATCTTTAACACCTGCTCCTAATCTATCTTTGTAAGGTTGTCTACAAATAATTGCCCAACAAGCAAGTTCATTATTTTCATCTATTTGCATTCTGAATTTGCTATGTTTGTATAATGTCTTTCTTGATGTTCCAACTGCTTTTGCTAATTCTGTTGTCAAATGCTTTTGTTTAGTACTAGCTGAAAGAATTGCTGTATGAATTGCTTTACGTGCAGCACTGATATCTTTCTTCCTGGATTTTCCAAATTTTTTTATTGCATCGCCTATATTTTCCATCACATTTTGTTTCAATTTCGACTCTTTTGTTGCTTTGTGAATACCTAATAATGATGTAGCACCTTCTAACTTCTTGGACACTAATAAACATCTCAAAATTTGTGCTTGTCCTGCTATTGAGTAATCCTTGAGAACTTCATCATAAAATTTTGTAGCACGATATCGTGCAACATGTATTGGTATTTTTTCTCCATATTTGTCGCAATCAATGTCTTCTAACATTTCATCATCAATAGTAAAAGTACCTATACATCAAGTTAAATTTAATTTAACATATATCAAAAAATAAAATTCATTATAAAAAAATGAATTTGGAAAATATATGATATATACATACCAGGTCCAATTTCTGGATCTTGAACTTGATCTTCAATATTGATTTCATCGGCATTAGCATGTAAATCACTATTTACATCTTCTACAATGTTCTTTTCAACTTCAATTTGTTCTTCTTGTACTCTATTTTCAATTTCCATTTCTTCAACATTATCATGTAAATTTGTATTTATATCTTCAATAGTTCTCTCTTCCGTTTCGGCAACCCTTTGTTTTTTGGCAATATATCTGAACTTTTGTTTCTTTCTATTATCATCATCATCACGGTTACGATCAGCTTTTCTTTGACGTTTTCTCTTATTGCCCATGGTTGTTTAATCTATAGACAATAAATTAAAGAATCATGTTACTTTATAGTAAAAATAAATAAATTAAGATTTAAAAACATTTACGGAATTTATAAAAACATGAACTGAAATTTACTTTACCTTATAAAAATTTTGTAAGAGTCTTTTGAATAAGATTTCTTTGGAATTAACTTTCCTTTGAAAAAACTCTTTGAACAAAAATCTTCTTTGGAAAATAATAAAAACACCTTGTGCCAAAGAAAAAAATAAAAACACCTTGTAAATAAATCTTTGTTGTAAAAATCATTGCAAAAATACTTCTTTGAAAAAATATCTACGAAAAAAACCACTAGAAAAAAGTACTTTGAATAAAAACTTATTTATAAATATATCTGGGAAAAAATCATTGTAAATAAATAACTCTTTGAAAAAAAATCCATTTCAAAGAAATAAGAAGTAGAAAATTACCTTGCAAAAAATCCTTTGCAAAATACCTTAGCAACATAACTATTTGAAAAAACTCATTTGAAATAAATAAGAAGTGCAAAACTACTTTGGAAAAAAATCATTTGCAAAATACCTTAGCAAAACAACTATTTGAAAAAACCTCTTTCAATTAAATAAAAAGTGCAAAGCTACTTTGAAAAAAAACCATCCTTGCAAAGAACCTCCTTGCAAACATGTCTAAGAAAAGAAATATTTGGAAAAAACTTCTTGCAAATATGCCTTAGAAAAAAATCACCTTCAATGTGCCTTTGGAAAAAAGAAGAAACATACTTTGTAAAAACCTCCTTTTGCAAAAAATGTCTTCTTTGTAAAAATGCAATAAGAAAATGGATATTTTGGAAAAACTCCTTGCAAATATGCCTTAGAAAAAAAAACTCCTTCAATGTGCCTTTTGTAAAAAAGAAGAAGAAACATACCTTGTAAAAACCTTCTTTTGCAAAAAATGTCTTCTTTGTAAAAATGCAATAAGAAAAGAGATATTTTGGAAAAACTCCTTGCAAATATGCCTTAGAAAAAAAAACTCCTTCAATGTGCCTTTTGTAAAGAAGAAGAAGAAACATACCTTGTAAAAACCTCCTTTTGCAAAAATTATCTCCTCCTTCCGAAATTAGTTTGACAAAAAAATGTGAAGTTCAAACATGCGAAAATAATGAAGTAACTTTAGGTTTATTTATATGAGTATAAAAAATAGATTTTTTTTTTTTTTTCCGGCCGACGTGATTTTTTTCCGTTTAGTTATTCGGCCGAATAACTTTCTCCATATTTTACGGCGCCGTTACGGAAAATCATTATTCGGCCGAATAACCTCTGAAACATGAAAGATTCAGATCTCTGCAAAATTTTCAGGTTTCTCCATTTTCGGAAGGAGAAAACCACCTCTTACACAACAAAACGAATGTCGGACTTCATACCAGTAGATTCATCATTGAATCTACTTTACGAGGGTATAAATTTTGTTGTATATAGATGAGAACTAATATTTTTTATGTTTTATATTCGTAACATGTGTCGAGTTATGATTCAGCTCTTTAAAAAAACAGCGAAAAGAAAAATCCATAACTTTGAAAATACAACACCAAAAAAATCGAAAAAAGTGTGGGATTCTTTATTGACGTGTCTACTTCAAAAGGGTGTTCGTAGATTTTTTGCTTTTATAGCGGATTGAGAGAAAAGTGGTGCAACAAAAAGGTTGTTGAAAATCGACTGATTTTCCCCATTGATCGACTTTAAAAACATATAATAATTAGTATAGAGATCCATTGGATGCAAACTTATAGTCAGGCTCTAGTACATTGTGTGTAGATTGTCGTAGCATTTTCTGTTTTTGCAAAATACAAGTCTAACAACGATTTTAGTGGTGCAACAAATCATAACTCTTTTGTAGTCTTTTCATTTTATAAGAACACACTGTCAAACATTTGCGAAATCGACATATTAAATCTTAATAAAAAAAATTGAAAAAATTATGAGTAGAAAGCTAACATAATTCTACAAAAGTTTTCTTTTTACGGCAAAGTGAAATTTTAAACAGAAATATCACTTTTGTTCGCCCGAAGTTGAAAAACAAGAAAAAACCAGAATTATTTTCTCACGAGACCCCCCAAAATAGACACCCATCTTCATTTTTTCACCCTTTACATGTTGCTCTCCATCTCTGTAAATAATTCATAGAATTATCCTTGGTTGGTGTGACACACTCATCTTCATCAGATTTAAAGTCATAAGAATAGTCTTCATTTCTCCTGAAATTGTAAGAAGTGTTGCATGATGGAACCTCCTCCTCATACCATTCACATTCTGCTTCATATTGCTCATAAGCATCTGCATATTCCTCATAAGAATTGTACTCATAGGATTCATCATAATAATAAGACATGGCTGCCAATTATTCTTAAATGTATGTACCTAATCCATAGGTGCAAGGACCATGCTCTGATACCACTGTAATTTCCCTTGTTACGAATTTTATTAAAATGGCAATTTTCATTTTTTTCCCTAGTTCGACCTTTGACTAGTTTTGAGCTCTAGATCTCCAAATTGATCCAATTGCTCCCAAATATTCTGAGAAGGTATATGGATGATGTTAGAACATAAATATGTGTTTTAGGGATGATTTTTGACCTTTAAAATAATTCTACAAATCCTCTTTCGATTCTGGCCAATGTACGGAACTTTACTAGTAATTTCCCTTTGACTAGTCGTCTCTAGCTCTCAAATTGGCTCCAAATGCATTCAAATATTCAAGGCAGGTATATGAATCATATTTTTACTTGATTATGATTTTCAAGGATGATTTATGACCATCAAGAGACTTCTGCAAACTTGTTTAATATTCTAGACAAAGTATGGAATTCAACTACCAATTTGAGATTCAAATCCCCCCGGGGTAAATACTGAAAATGGCTTCCCAAATGCCTCCAACCCCACTCGAATTTCTGAAAATAGGTATGGGATGTCTCAAAGGTATTATTAAGGTCTCATATGCACCATTAATTAGTTATTAATTATGTTCTAACCTTCTCCCAAACAGCAACAAAAATCATTAATTCGACCCTTGGGGAAATGGCACCAAATCTTCTCCAAATGTAAATAAACTGAGTAAAATGACTTCAAATGCTTGAGTACTGAACATGAAACTTTTATAATACATAAATAAAATTCCATTCATCAATAAACCATTGGTATTTTACTTATCCATTCGAATCCATCAACATTACATTGGTTCACAACAAGGTAGTGGGGAAATGGCACTGTTCTTTCATTAAAAATGAGTTTTATACACTTCTACTTGGAATTTCGACCTGAAAAATTCTAGAGATGAAGAACAGAGTATTTAATTCATATTACAAAATAAATGGGGCATTAGAATCTCCCCCAAAGAGTACAATAGCTCACCAAAAACGCCCTCCCTCAAGGAGCAAGAATATGCCTTCAAAACTGGAAATGGTTGAGAGAATGTGATGCATTAGAAAAAACCATGATCTGCCCTGTAGATTACACCTACAACAAATGAATCCATTAAAGCTCCAAATGAAAGGTCTGAATGGCCTTTCTAGTTACCAACTTGGATGGGAATCTTTCACCCTCGAAATTGGCTAAGGCCAGAAACTAGTCATCCACTAGCTCCCCCTCTTCACAAATGCAATTGCAAATTTCTCACATGATCAAAATATTCTATTCTTCTTTGTTCATGAATTTTATAAACTTCTAATGTCCTCCATGGGTCGAATTCCTTCCAAGAGACTCATGCCAACTCAAGTTGGGAAGAGATTCCAAAGAATGCCACTTGTACAACAATTCTTAGTCTCCCACTTCCACCAAATCACATGTGGAAGCATCTTAGTTTCCCTAACTCCCTTGAGCGCCCTCTTGGAGGCTATTTTTAGTCCTGACATGTCATATATGTCATATGTCATCCTTCAGGTATGATTTGTTTCATAGGTGTCATAGCATCTTCATCAATGTTGTCATAGAGCTAGGGAATCTAGCCCAAGTGTCCCACTAGCTCCAAATTGCCTCTTCCTCTTCCATGGGAGTTAATATTCCTCTATATTTCGACCTTGGATGATTCATGCCATGACTAATACCTTTTGAACTCCCCCAAGTATGTTACCATTCACCTTGAATTTGAATTGGTGAGAAAATGATGCCAAGTGTAGTGGGAAAATCTAGCCATATGTGGGTCCCACTTACTCCATGTGTCTTCATCATCAAATTCCACTTTTATTTTTACTTGTATATATTTATTTAGCTCCTTTATTAAATATTTATGTCATTCTAATGTTCAAACATCATTTACTATCCCCCTTATTCCAAATCCCAAAGCTTCCACCCCAAGCTTAGGAAACTAGTCATTTTCCTCCTTGGCAATTATTTGACCTTTGGCATCAATTTCATAAACCCTCATGAATATGGCCAATGGGATTAGGCCATTGTGACCCAATGCAAAATTTGGGACATGGCATTGCCTCAGAATAGGTTATCACCTATCCAATGTTAGGCCTACTTATTATTTTCTTTTCCACAGTTGTTTTCACTGTCATGCTTAGAAGACTCTTCCCTTTTCGTTCAAATCTTATATTTTTGCCATTATAACCTTGAGAAGCCATGATTATGTGCTTTAAAGTATGTAATGTCAAATTATTATTCTGATTCTTGATGATTACATAATTAAGTAGTTTTTTATCATTAAACATGGTAACGAACATAAGATTACAATTATTTTTGAGATTTTGTAGGTTTTCAGGTTATTACAAGTTTTCCTGTTATTACAAGTTTTCTTGTTTTTACAAGTTTTCCAGGAAACTTGTAACCTGATAGTTTTTGGTACCTATGGTTGTGAAAATCATAAACAAACACATGTGTTATCTCCAGCTCTAGATGGACCAAATTCTTGTACTCATTGTCCTAAATATTTTTCCATGTTAGTACCATAGGAACAGATCAATTGAAGACGAATTTCAATTTCAACAGGCTTTACAAGTTTTTCAGGAGGCTTTACATGTTTTTAAGCAGACTTTACAATTTTTTTCCAGAATTTAAAGGTTTTCTCAAAAAATTGTCATTTGATGATACTATCAGAAAAAATTGTAACTGGGTGTTTTTCAACATATTTCTTGGGTCCTTACACCATAGAGGGGTATTTAGCGAGCCCAAGGTCTAATTGATTGAAGAAATCCCATACTCTTCAAATGAACAACATTATCAAGACCTTCAATGCACGAGTTTCATGTGCATTGCTACTAGTTATTTCTTGGATTGGATAATATTTTCTAGTCATGATTGTGATATGTAAGAAAGTATTCAGTAACCTGTTCATCTTTCAGTTTATCATCCAAAAATTTAGCAGTTCAATTTTTGTAGCAACGTATTAAAGAATTATTAAAGATTGAAATTCAGCAGGCTTGTCTCATTTATCCACCAAAGGTATTCAATCCTTATGTAGCAGTTTATGATGAGCATATTTTTTCCTTGTTGCAGTATCATGTTTCATTCATCCACGAAAGAAAAGAAAATAGTTCAGTTTCTTCAAAATTTTCAGCATTGTCCTTTAATATAAGAAGCAAACTTTCATTTCTCATCTTCATATCATCATTGCATAAAAATATATAAGAAACCCAAAATATCCATCATCTTCCTTTCATCATGTTTTGATGTATTTTTCTTGAAAAAAATGAAAAATGAAAAAAAATAGTTAACATAAATAATAAACTTTGTTGTGAAAACCAGCTTGTCTAGCGCAACTTAGTAGTGATCTAGGTAGAAAACCAGGTAACTGGCTGGCTATATTTCCAATAAAGTCTTTTGGTGATGTATATTTTATTTCTTCAAAATCATTTAAATGCTTGTGTAAGTTGATGGGGGCTTCCTTAAGTCCCTCTTTCTGACAAATCTCACCCCATCGACTCCAACACATCATCTGGGATTGAGGTTCTAGATTTCATAGTGCCCTGGAATCTGCAAGTATTAATGGCATATTTCCTTGTTGTTAATCATGGGGATTCATCAATGCCTCTTGATTGCCGAATCTTCCAGTTGACGCGACTCCTTCACATCCATTTGCACCTTTCAAGATGCACTAAGTTACTTTTGCGCTCATTGTCATTAAAGGTGAGTTGGTTCACATTGGTTAACGACATACATTAATTGATTGTAATCCAATGATTTCTTTCCATGTTCAAATTCAAGAAAATTTGTTCACATGGTAAGAATTGTACCTCGGTTTTTGTAGCAGTTGAATATTAGTTGGTTTTATGATACCAACAAATTGCATCCAATCATTTCTTTAGGATTTTATGTAGATGCATTTCATTTTCTTGTAGAATTATATACTATTCCAATAATACAACATCCTAGCCATCCAAGTTTCAGTAGCAGTCACCTTACTTCGCTTTCATGAGGACATCCAAACCCTCATGAATGGGGAATGGCTGCTCAGGTCTTCAAAATATTCTCAACATCTTCAATTTATTTCCTTCAGCATTATCCTCTTTTTTCATTCAGTCGACATTTATCATCTCCAACTCTCTTTATTTCAACATATTTTGATCAAATTTCAACTCTCCAGTAGTCTTATTCAGTTTCAGATCTATGTGTGTCTCATTTGCAACCCCAGTCAACATACATGTTCAACCTTATGTTCCACAAATATTCTTGCATCCACAACCATATTTTTAGAGGTAAAAAATTGTATAAATTTTTTTTATTTATTAAAAGTCTAGGAGAGCATCATGAACAATTAATAATCCTTTGTTTCCACCTCCATATGCTCCATTATTCTCATATTTCCCATTTATGACACCATTTATTTCAAAGTATACCTAGCAACATGAGATACCAAATGCATATTCTAAAATACTTCAAGATAGCACTTAGTTATGGCAGAAATCAAACTCCGCAAACTTTCATCCCGTGTTTTCTTGCCAATACAAAATAAAATCAGAAGGTCCTATGTTTCTGCCACTGCTACAAATATGCACTCTGTTTTAAAAATAATCATTGTGACAAACCAGTTTTAAGAGGCACTTCATCATATGATCTCCTGTCCATCTTTACAAAGTTGAAAACATAAGTATTATGTCCCAATTGCCTCTTCTTAAATGACAAGACAATTCTGGTTATAGAGTAAAAACAAAGTTATGCCATAACTAATAAAGTACAATGAAAGAATGGCATACTTAGTACTTTCCCTTTTGGCATGAGGACATGCCAACCCTTAGGCATGGGGGAGATTTCAAGTCACCAATTTGTCACCATCATGTCATTGTCATAATTACTTATAGACATCCATTTTATCATTATTACTTTGTTTTCCATTAATATCACTCCATTTGTCATAATATCTCATAAATTGTCATTTTACGCCATTTTATACTTTAGTGGTTAGTTCAAGGTTGTTTTTCCCAGTGATTACAAGTTTTTCCTAGTGTTTACAAGTTTTCAATAAACTTGTAGTTGGAGTAGTTCGAGATAGTTGCAGGGTGCCAAATGAAAATATGCCACCTGAGTTTCGTAATATATGTATGTAGCATGGTTTTATGTCCATTGGAATGCACCCATCTCACACGTACGCAGTTCCAAGGCTTATTCAAAATTCTAGTCAAACCCATATTTTTAGCAATAATGTTTCGAGAAAGCCATATTGCACCTTGATTTGCGTGCAGAAGGAGGCGAATCTAAAGATTACGAGACATGATTTTTTTTTCAGAAACCCCCAAATTGAATAATATGCGAACAATTTCACCAAATATGCTTCAGTTTGAGAGATATAAGTGGGGAAATAAAGCAAATTTGCCCAAAATGGCAAATTTCCATATTTGGGGGATTTTGTCTAAAATTGTAAAATCCGATTTCTAGAGTGTGTGGATCTGATTTTGTCTTTCACCATTGACATTTCATGTATAAATAGGATATCATAGAGCATGGAAAGGGGGATTGAGGGATTGAAGCTGCATTCAAGAGAGTTTTAATCCTTTTGTAATTCTGAGGTTTCAATTGAATACAAGCATGTTGTTTTTGTTCCTAAGCCTCTATTTTTATGAAGTTTCTCAGTAGCTATTACCAATTTGGGAGGGCCCCTCAAGTTTGGTGATAAGATGTTCATTTGTGTTTTATTCCTGTAAATTTTCATTGCTTTAGGATTAGTGTGTTTTGGCTTGATTATGTACATTTTATTTCATTTTCACTGTTATTGTCATCTACATGAAAAACTTTTACCAAATATAATTTCCATCTTCAATACTATTTCTCCATTCTAGTTTTATTATTGTGGTGATTCAAATGAATGTGGATTTATCACAGTTAGTATATTTTTGAAGCACTAGAAGTACTATCTTTGGAGAATAACACATTCAAAAGATAAAGGAGGTAGAACATTTACAATGAACAACATATTATCTATGCTTCACCTCTTTCATGAACACTTATATTTATGAATTTTGAAGGGAAGAACAATTGTTTAAAGGAGTTCTCAGACTGTGACAAAATCATCATTATTACTTTACAATACACATTTGTTGTATGCTTTGCCTTCTTTGAAGAGAATGTTTCTGAGACTATTACATTTTATGAGTATGTCAATTACAGATTGTGAATATGCGTTTGATTTGATAGGTTGTCTTTTCTTTGGAATACAAGTGTGAATTTATTTTTCCTTTCGTAATTCCTCTCAGATTCATACCACTTGGTCACAAGTAGACTAGGTCCGCACACACCGTTTCTATGGCTATCAACTCTCTAGTATTTTCTATTACACAGGAAAACGTGACTATCTCCAGGCATCCACTTGATTGTCTCTGCGTATGCAGGAATGTATGAGCCTCGTTCCCCCTCTCTGTGGATCGATGGATCTCCCCTCCCCCCCCCCCGCCACTTGGCTCCCCCAGTCAACAATGGGTTAGCAAGAAGGATCTGAATTCCCAAGTGTGGAGTGGCTTAAGCAACAAGAAACGCACAGGGCCATACCCTACCATACGGATCCGTAGGTTGTCCATACTCCATCGTATTCATGGGTATGGTCACATAAATACAAAAACATGCATTTTTAAATATGAATGTGACCTTTGTCTTGTGATGGCGGAGTCACAACATAGTATGAGATTTAAGTATAATAATAATTAGAATAATGATTTTAATTAAAACTCCACTTTTGTCTTAACAATTAAATTTTAATAGTAACATTACATGAACATTTAAACGTTAAAAATTGTAGTCAAATCTTACTAGCATTATTCATTTCTAAGGGTTCCATTTGTTAGGCGGCCCAAGGTTCAAAACTTTGTAGTAGTGGGAGGAGACACCTAAAAATCCATCCATGCTAAGGGTTGGTGTGGCCCAGGCCGGTGCGATCCCTAGGTGATTTAGATGGCATATATGCCATTGGGTAAAATTTTCTTAGACCACAGGATAGTCCCACAAGTCACAGACACTCTAGCAAAAAATAGGTTAAAATTGTAAATATATTTAAGCATTTATTAAAATTAGTTTTATTGGTATAATATTGAATATTATTCGAATTGCGAATTCCATTCGAATTTATGTGCATGGTCTGTCAATACGACCGAATCTTGCTGCTATGGTTTTCACATGCTTTTGACGTACTTGTTGTCCCGTGTCCTTATGTAAACAACACATATCACAAATTAGGTATTGAAGAAACTTAAAATGATTCATAACATTCTACCCATAACTAGCATGTATCTTATTTCATTAATAACAATGCCAAAAGATGCTTTCTTTGTAAAAAATCTTTTTTATTGGTTGAAATTATCCACATGGTTGAGGAAATAATATTTTTTATTGTGAAGATTGTGAGTGAGTCAACTAATCGCAAAAGTATGTGGCCAAAAATATTTTAATGGGGACCATTTCTCGGAAAATCGAGACATTTTCCGGCAAATAGAAGAGTTAATGCAGGTTCAACATGAGTTAGGCAGCTACGAAGGTGGGTGTAAGAGTCTTGAAACTCTAAATCGCATTCAATAAAAAACATATTCCATGAGTGAAACCTGCACGTAAAATAGTTTTTAATTTCTAAGTATTTAAGAAAACGATGGCGCAATTATGTGATAGGAGTGGTGGAGCATCCATTCCTGAGCATGATATTACTGGTAATAAACTAAGAAAATTATCCTAAATTGAAATTGGTTGAGCATTCACACCCGATCACCCATTTGGCGGGGAACCAAAACATAATTCAGGGAAGAAATTAAACCGATAGTGATTTAAAAAAAAATCATGGAAGAAATAATATTGAGAATGTTTTTCGAAAATCATTTTTTTGCGGTGATATTTGGCATGGTGATGAAAGAACGAAAACATGCCACTGTATCCGTCCTTACCTTTGGCCATCAAGACAACTCACAGCAAAGACAATTCCTGAAAATTCATCGAAGCAAAAACTTCTTTTGAAAATTTCATTGTGTTGAAGGTATGTCGTGCAAGATAGAAAATTCATCTGCACTCTGAATTTAACAGTGATTATATAAAATGATTGGTTGACTCTCTAAATTTCTGGAAATAATGTTTTTATGAAATGCAATGACAATGGTCAAGTGCATAAATCATCCACATGCAAGCTTGTTCTTTCAAAAATTCTTTATCCCTCGGAGGATAGAAAATTTGTATCCCAAGTCTACTTGAGCCCTGTTTTTCAACACTGGCGAGCATTTTTCCTGGAAGGTGCAAAACAAGCCAAATTTCTATTTTGGGAGTAAAATATCTCCATTACAAGAGTCTCTTTTTCCAAAAGGAGTCAATAGTCAAGTGAATAAATCATCCACCTACAAACTTATGCTCCCAGCAATTTTTTATCCCTCAAATATGAGAAATGGAGGACATTTTCCTAAGGCCATTTAGGCCAGTTTTAGATGCAAAATAGGATGAGTGGTTGTTTTGGAAGGGCAATATTATCTTCACCATAGACTTGTTTTAAAACCTGATCCAATGATCAAGTTCATAAATCATCCATTTGCAAGATGATACTTCCTAAAACATTTATCCCTCACAGGTGAGAAATGGTGGGCACTTACCCAAAGCTACTTAAGCCCCTTTTTTCAACACTTAACCAATTTTTCCAATGGCGAGCATTTTTCTGGGAGCGTACCAAAAATCCTGAATGGTTTTTTTGGAAAGAAAATATCTCCATGACCAAACTAGCCAAACTTTTCTCAAGTCATCACTATGAGCAATAAAAATTGAGGGAAAAGGTGATGACCCAAAGTTGTTGAATCTGTACAACATGGTAACATCATCAACAATTCCAGTAGCTAGGACATGCTTAAGATATTTGAAATCCTTGATTACAACATGGTGGGGTGCAACTTCTACAATCTTACCTTCACTAGAATGAGTGTCTTGATAGACTAAAAGCAAATTGTAGGAAATTGGAACACATAACACATCATTGAAATGACCATCAATTACCTAAAATATTGCATATCCTAAACATTAAGAGACCTACCATCACCAACAAATATTTTATTGGTGTTACATTCATTTAAAGAAGAAAATATGGATTTATCATTATCCATATGATAAGATGCTCTAGAATCAATAATCCACTCAGTAGAAGAAGAGGAACAATATGTATTGAAGGAAAAAATAAAAGCACAAAGTGCATGTCCATGAGTTGTAGAGTCAAAATATGAATCAATGTTGATATTGTGCTTCTTCATTGCTTCTTCCAAGGTTTCCATCTTCTTGAAACAATTAGATTCCACATGACCATCCTTCTCGCAAAAATTCCAATGGTGCCTAGTCTTCATATCTTCGATTTGGTTCCCTTGTCACCATTGGAAGGACGAGATGGATTAGACAATCTGAGACCCTTGTTTTGCTTATTGTTGCAAGGATGTTGCTTCTTGGTATTCTTGATCTTATTCTTTTGTTGTTCCACTAAGGCTTTTCTAGATGTATTGGCAATGTTGATCAAATAAAAAGATCCAAAAAACTACGCTCAAGAAAAGATGTTGTTGTTCATAGCACATAGACATTACTACAATCTATTGAAGAATGAATTTGAAACATGGGTTGAAGCATACATTGTTGATGTATTTGTAACTTCGGAAGATATTCACTTGTATATTGTATGTATTACATTTGTACTTTATGGTATCCCCAACGGAGATGTATTATTCCTCTGGTCAGAAGTGTCGTCATTTGTACTTGCAAGTGTCGCAAGTTATATTGTAAGTGTCGTAACTTATATTTGATGGGTTATTAGACCACCTTTGTGGGGTCGGCCCTATATGATTCATGTGGGTTACAAGGGTTATTAGACCACCCTAGTGGGGTCGGTCCAGTGTCAAGTGGTAGTGGGTTATTAGACTCTCCTAAGGGAGGTTGGCCCAGAGTCAGTTGTAATCGAGTGTTAAGTCCCCTAGTGAGGTTGGCCCAGTCAACATTATGTTAAGTGGTTAAGTTGGGGCCGGACCAGTTAGAGTTAAAATTCAAGTGAAGTAAAGCATAAATAGAGAGTGTCACTCTCTCATTTATTCATTCACACACTCACTCACTTCGCATTAGTGAGAGAGAGGAGGAGTGCGCACAAGTGGAGGAGGAGATGCTTCTAGGAGACTATATCTTGTTTTGGGGTTTCATCTTGGTGATCTTTGTATTGGTGCTTATTCTATCTCTGAGGAAGTTGCGGGGTTTTTCACCTTCTTGGTTTTCCCCAGTGAAATTCTTTGTGTCTCGTCTCTTGTGTTTGATATGTTGTACATGTTGTTCTCTCAATTAAGATCCTAGATCATATTGCATTAAATGTTGAAAACTAACATACATAAGTCAAATAGATTTCGTATGTTGAAGAAAAATTCATGCCCAAGACAGGAAAAAAATGGGGTGACATTGACATCGAGCTACAGAATGTTGAAATTCAATTCAATGACAATGACGAGACTACTTCCCCCAACAAAGAAACAACACAGGAAACCATGCCAGAATAGTACAATGTTTGATCTGATCTTCGTGTAAAAAACTTTGCCTCCCAACCACGAATTCAAGCTTATTTTTCATTGCAAGAGAAGCCATATCTACCAGATATACATCAATTCCATGCAACACGTCGATCGCTAAACAAAGAACACCAGTCAATTATGAAAGAAATTATTTCTAGGAAAAAATATGATCCCTCGACACCTATTCATTTATTCTTGACAAGAAGTGCTAGAACTGGAAAAACACACACAACCAAATCTCTTTACGATGCCCTTGCCCATTTCTATGACAAATAAATTGGTTGTGATCCATTGAAAAGAAAATTCCTTGTGATTGCTTTTACGGGTAAAACAGCTTACAATATCAATGGTGTGACAGTACATTCTGCATTTAAATTTCCATTGATTTATCTAAGATGCTTCCATTAAATGCAAATACACTTGACACCCTATCAAAATATTACCAACAACTTCGAGTGATTTTGATTGATGAAGTGTCTTTGATAGGTTCTAGAATGCTCTATAACATAGACAAACGCTTGCGTGAGATAATGCATACGCCAAAGAAACCATTTGGGAATCTTGATGTCATATTTTGTGGTGACCTTCTTCAAGCAGAGCCTGTTCATGACGCTTGGATATTTGAGAAACCAAGATTCCATGAACAAAATTTCCCTATAGTTTTTGGATTGACATTGTAAAGTACTATGAATTAAAGACAGTGGTGTGATAGAAGAATATAACCTTTGTCTCAATCTTGAATAGGATCAGGACATCAAACCAAACAAACGATGATATTGAGTTCTTGAACCGACATTTTCATAGGAAACCGTCCTTGGACTCGACATTCCCCTATCTCTTTTACTGCAACAAAGATGTTAAACAACATAGTTCCAGGATGTTTTCCATTGTGAATACAGATTCATTCACATTAACAACTTCCGACTCAAAAATTTACTAGTCTGAAAACAACTTTGAAATCCATAAGAATAATCAACTTCCGTCTACAATAGTTGTTAAACAGAACATGCTCGTGGAGCTAGTTGGTGGAAATTACTCTATTGAAGATGGCTTGGTCAATGGTGCATAAGGTCTTGTCAAAGGATACCCGCCAACATCCCTTGAAACTGTATGGATTGAGTTCACAGATCCATTGGTTGGTGGACACGCACAAGCAAAGATGAAACATCTATGCGGTTCCATTTCTGTACACACTTGGGTGCCGATTCAACGAACTACATCGCAAATATCGATTGGAAATGGAAAATATATAATGCGACGGAAATTTCCAATTCAACTGGCATGTGCATGAACAATCCATAGGGAAAAAGGAACACAATGAAGAATATAGAATTTGATCCAAAAGAGGTTAAAAGACATGGGCTTGTCTACACAACACTTTCTCATGTAAAGAGCGTCGATTGCCTCTACCTTATACGCAAGCTCAAACAAAATAATTTTACAATTTCACAAAAAGTTGCCACTTAGATTGGAGATTGCAAGAACATGCACAGTTGTAGTTTCAATATGGAACAAGCTCATTTCCAAATACAGACTAGCTACTGATCTCTACACTGAATAGACAAAGTCTTGTACTCCACATTGAATATGTTTCCAATTATTTTGAACTTATGCAATTAGAAATTTTGTGTCTCCAAGAGACCCACATGCATACGGTTTCAAAACACCCATATTGTTTTGAACCCTACACTTGTGCAATGGGAATTTATGTGCATGGAATGTTAACTCAAATTAAGAAAAAAATTCCTCCTGTAAAAACACAAGTCTATGCAGCGGACTCATATGAAGCAATCATTACTACTCTAAATGTTGCAGAAACAAATCTCGATGTTGTGAACATTTATAATAAGCCCAATAGAAACTTGAGCACACTTTTTTCCATGCTCCAATCAATCCTTTCAAAAAAGAAAACTGAGACAAACTTATCATCGTCACCGGTGATTTCAATGTTGATATGCTAAATAAAACAACAACAAAAAACATGTTACAACTCTTCATGCAAAGTAATTCACTTATGTTATCAACAACTAAGCCTACAACTAATTCTGGTGCACCTCTTGACCATTTCTGGCCAAATTTTTCTCCATCTACATTGCACTTCAACACTTCAGATGCTTATTGGACTGACAATTTTAGTAGTTTCTTATCAATCCCTCTTAAAATCAACTAACTTCTTATGTATATGTATTTGAACACTATCAATTCTAATGCTTTTTCCTTTTTTCCCATCTTTTCTGGATCTTTTCTACTAGGATTTTGTGAGATACAATGTTCATGCACCATACAACGCCACTACTTCTGCCATTTATTGAAACTAGAAATTTTGATCTTCCCTCCATTTTTTCTTGAAAATACAATTCATATGTTTATCTTTCATCATTTTCATCTATCTTCTTCCTGAAGCAGATGCACTTCCCAATTGCATGTATCATTGTTCACATTCTATAGTTTGCCCATGTGCATTTTATACAATCTTGGAAAACCCATCATCTTCTGTAAAACAAGGGCACGCAAAGGTGTTATGGATTTCTTAATCATAACACTTCTAGTTATGAAGAACTACAAAATTATAAATCAATGGTTTTACCTTGTTGTTCATGTTGCTCGTTCTCTTTTTGTGTAGAGGGATCTTCCCCTTCCAGACTAATATCTTGATGGCATGGTTGTTTTTGAACATCTTCTATAAAATAAGGGCATGTACAGGTGTTATGGATTTCTAAATCATAAGATTTATAGTTATGAATAACTACAAAATTATGAATTAATGGGATTACCTTGTTCTTCATGTTGCTCCACCTCCTAAACAGAGGAAAATGTATCTTTGTCATTTCCTTCTTTGGTGGTACTAATAGAGTCATTCAACGGCACATAAGGTGTAATCTTCTTTGCAATGGTTTTGCTTTTCCTCTTCTTTATCATTATAGCCAAGAACGCTAGTAAACATATGCATAACATTGTCATACAATAAATATAAGGATTATATTGCATAAGGAAAATACATTGTTCTATTTCTAAATATTTACCTTCCGAGATGCATCCTTTCTTTCCCACTTTATCATTTTGACGTGTTCTTTTTGAAAATTTCATAATCAAATTTGTTTGATTTCGTGTCATAATTTGCTTTCTCTGTTTTTCGCAAATGGATTAGAGTACTGATTAGCAATAGCCTATTAGATTATTGTTAAAATACAAGATAATATGTTCTAACAATCTAAATATGATAAAAATAATGATATACTTCAATCACAAACAATCACTTACCTCCATGTATCCACTTGTATAAATCCTGCATAACCAAAAAAAAATTCTATCATCAATGAAGGTACATATCTATACAAAGCAGTTTAAATGACTAATCAATCCAATAAGTAAATCAGAAGTATAATGGAAGTTCATCAAGAGCTCTAGAAATGCATGGTCACCCCCAATAGCAACTTATTCGAAATCAACAAACAACATTTTCTCACATCATTGGAAGTTTTGGGAACTTTAACATCTTCAGGCAAATTAATCGTCAAACCTGGGCATATGTTAGGCTCTTAAAAGCAACAAATATGAGATCTGGGCTATTCTTTGCCACTTTCTAGGTATAACTGTGCAATAAAACAACATCATGTTCATCAAAACAGTGGTAAAAGGCACTAGAACTCCAATTGTGGATTTTTTTTTAGTTCATTGCAGTAGTAAACCTAATTTTGGGTTGACCTGTGCACTCCTACAGTAGAAAATAAACAAATCTAGGCACATTCTTTGAGGTCTTGGGAATTTTCTAGCGTCATCACAACATACTTAGTTTGGGGTTTCCAACTTTAAGAATAAAATTCTTAACACATTTGTTACAAATGCCCCTCGATATGGAAAAGAGCATGTATAAAAAAACCTAGTATGGAAGGTTATTTTTGAAGATGCAACATTCACAAAATGAAGCTCGATGTTGAATAAATCGTTTTATATGCTACTGGATGAGGGCAATGGTGAAAGGTGATATGGAAGTATAGTGTTTTTTCTTTACCACGTGGAGTCAATATAGTTACCCTGACAGAGAGCTCTGTACAATATGCCACATTTTTTTGTTTGAAAATACATTGGAAAAAAAATATTAGTAAAATGAGCACAGTAAATAGACTTTATACACATTTCAAACCATACCTCAGGAATATTGTTAGGAGCAATAGACTTTATACACATTTCAAACCATACCTCAGGAAGATTGTTAGGATCAGTACTAGGAGTAGTAGGAACAGTTCGGTTGGCTTCTATGCATGCAATTGACTATGAGAACTACACATCTACCCAGGATATTCTACCTAAATTTAGAATAGAGTTTGATTCTTGACAAGTAATAAGTTATTTATAGAAAAAAAGAGGGAGAAGAGAAGATTTAACTAGAGCATTGAACAAAGGACTAAACTAAATAGTAAACCTTCCAAATTATTTGGCGGGAAAGAAAAACCTTCCAAATTAGTTAGCCCTTCCGAATTAGTTGGAGGTAAAAACAAAGTATTGTGGGAAAGTAGATAAAACCCAAAATATCCCATCACTCAAGTTTTCAAGAAAAATGTTTCCTTATTTGCCACTACAAAGTATTTGTTTTTTCTATAAAAGTAAATGTTTTGATAAATATTTAAATTGATTTGTTACAAAGTTTAAGTTGAAATTATTTTGAAAATCTTGTATTTTCAGGGTTTTTTCATATATATATATATATATATATATTTTCAAAGCGAAAAAATTGTAACTTGTTAATAATAATTATAATAATAATCTATTTTTAAGGTCATCGCCTAGTGAGACACTAATTTGGTGTATGAGACACCCTTGTTTGTGGGACAAGGGACCCCCTTTGCATACCCAACTAACTGCTAAAGTCTGCAAAGGTATACATACCCTACCCCCCTTTGGATTTGAACTTGTGAACTCCTAGGAGGAAGCACATGCTTTTAATTGTTATGGCCACTCAAGTTGTTATTCAATAGGGAATCAAAGGTGCATAGTCCTTTGTCAAACAAACAAAAAAGAAAATTCAGAGTACACCTTCCTTCAGTTACTTAAAAAACTATCCTCTAGATTTTACAAATGTTATCCTTCTTCACAAAGAAAGCTATGTATCAAAACCCCATCTAAAAAGTTCAATGACAGCTGACCTTTTATAAACATAAAATCACAGTCCCAAAAAGCTGGGCATATTATAAACTGAGTATAGAGAATATAGTTCCAAAAATGGAGTCTGCACTCCCCTAAAATAACATCGTTGACACATAATCAATGGCACTGTTATCAATGACCTCCTCATCATTCAAATAGCTATCCATTTCACCCGCATTTTTATTTAATTATTTAAATATACAAGAGAAAGAGATTTATGAGAATTTTTTTTATCAAAGAAACAATTCTATATGTACTTTGTTCCAGCTGAAGATTAAACTATAAATATGAAACTCCATTTTCCCAATTTATATCGCTACTCTAGGGAAACAATAGAAGAAATCATACCTTACTAAAAAGTATCCACTTTAAAGAAAATAGTTGTCTTTAAGCATACCATATATATAAACATACCTTTCTAAAAATTCTAGTACTAATCTCAGTCATCATGAAAATTTAGTAATCTTCTCAATTCCCACCAAAAATATCCAAAGAAATAATATGATTAAAATATGTGACACTGAATATTCATAATTTAGCATACAAAAAACACACATTATTCCCATTTAATTGACACCTACTTTCTAAGAAGATTGAGTTTTTTAACCAAATTCAACAACGGAGGAAAATGAAAAGTATGAGAATAAGACTACCAGTTGTTAACAATCATCTAATAGAAAGCATAATGTATATTAAGTTTTCAAAATCCATCTGCAAAACGATGGCTTTATGGTGCATTAAAAATCTCGAGGAAACTGCCAAACATTTAAATCTTCCCAATACATTATCACTTACTAGGTTATCAAGCATCATGAACCTGTCTATTTTTTTTGTAGTACTTTCCTTACCTAGTCGACCATTGGAACGATTAGGAGTCAAAGAGCTAGGAACCACCTCACTTAATTTTGCATTGGCAATTGTTTTCTGGAAATTTTTTTGCTAATGGATAAATCACATTGATATAACCCCAAACCTCATATGATGACAAAGTGAAATTAAGTTCAAATACTAAGATCAGTGGCGAGTTATTTAATAATCCATAATGAATTACATTATCCCAAATATGTCTCTCTTTGCTAAATTATTTGATTTAGAGATTCATACACATATGGGCTTGACCTAGAATACGGGAGACCACATGGGGGTGGTGAAATATGAAAGGGAGAAAAACAAGGAGCAATGAAATCTAGGAGAAACAAGGAGGAATGGCTCACTCCAGGAAGAATCTCAGTTTCATTCTGGGGAACTATATGTGCTTGGAACTCTTCATCTGCATCTAAAATTTCCTCAAGCACATGTATGTCATAATAAACCTCATGAACCACCATCTCATGAGGTTCCTCCATAGAACTCTGAACACAACCAACCATAACAGACTGGCTGAATGGTATGAGTGATATTTGCAAACTTTGATGAAGTTTCTCTATCTGGATCTTGGATTCTAAGAGGGAACTCTGAGTGCTTCTCAAAGAATCGTGGGTGGCCATCAATTCATCCTTGAGCTTGTAGATCTCTTCATCATCCTTCAAGGATACTCCATGTAACATATGTACAAGCTCATGCAGATAATTTTTGTCAGAAAGCATATCTAAAAAATAACCTTGAATTGTATATATTGCTCTATGAATCTTCTCCATGGCTTCAAGGAAAGATGAATCTTCCAATGAAGCAGCTCTCCAACAAGATTGTGACACTTAAGCATGTGTGTCATGGAGAGTGTGTAAGGCCTTCTTGATATTTATTTCATTCATCTTGAGTATCCTTTCAAAATGGGAAGGTTGAGAATAAACCTCATTATGTTAGGTACACATGAATGGAAAATTCCTTATAGCAAAAGTAATTGATCCATCTAATGATATCTCATCCCATGGTCATCCTATTTTCTTTTATGTGGCCATTACAACTTCAAAACAACACCTATAATAATCATATAGAAACCTGTTGGATCTGTAGATAATGCCATAGTCTTGATAAATAGAAAATTTTTATTAAATTATTTTCTTCGTATATGATACACATGGGTGTGTATATCCCAATGTAATGAATTTTTTCACCAAAAATCTCAAATACCTAGTTCAAAAATCTTGTGACATGAACAAATAATTAGTTGGGCATTTGTAACTTGTGTTGTTGGTACTGCCAATGAAAATGCTACTAATTAAATGTTCAATGAATACTTAATTCACATTGCATATCATAATTATGAAGTGTTTTGTAACTCACAACAACTTGAAGATGTGAACCAATATATCAATCAATGAAATATTGAAATGAACAAAGACTCATACCTTTAAATTTGATGAACAATTGATGGAAACTCGTACTTTTAACTAGACTTTAAAGTTGATATAGTACTTATTCAATTTTCTATTGTATAATATTTTAGAAATAGCATGATTTATGTAGCAATTGTTGTTTCTATAGTATCTTCTTCTACTATCATGTGGGGTAGCATATTCCTCTTCTTCAACAATCTCCTCAATTTTTTCATATGTGTCAATTGTTATTGTTTTTCTCTACTACTAGTGCTTATGCAGCACTAGTTATGTTTTCTTCTACTACTTGTTCTTATGGAGAAACACTAGTGTCATAAATGTAATGGATTCTTTAACAACAACACTTGGCATGATTTATCTTCTCGTTGGGTGTGCTAGAATGGATTTGAATTTGTGGAAGTAGAGTACAAATATGGCATGGTTCAAATGGAGTGGTGAAGGATTTTGATTGAACAAAGGTGATGATGGTGTGGTCATGATAGTTATTACCACTCAAACTAGCACCCCTATTAATTTCATGAATCCCGATGCTTAGATCGACCTTGTAAGAGATAGAGGGGCCCTATAAATCTATCATTCATCATTCAAAGTAAGAGAAACATGCCCAAAATAGAGGTGTGCTAGCATTGAAAGCTCATGTAAAAAACAAGAAAAATAAATAAGATCATGTTTGAACCCTTTTTCTTGTTAAAAATGATTGGGAGGTTATCTTTATTTATATGGAGTGACCTAGCCCCTTTAATTTTAGATCTACCTTACTAAAAGATCAAGTATTTCAAAATTATGGTTTTTCACCCACAAGATAGGGACTAAACATCAAAAATACATAAATTAATGATAAATTAATGCATATGGCTTCAACCAAGTGATACATTGAGCCTAAAAGGGGACGACATGCCCCAACTAACCCAAACAATGTGCTTTTCCCTCAATGTCCTCCTTTTTAGAAAGGTAAGTCATTCTTCAAAGGATGACATCATCATCTTTTTGCACATGTATAGCAAGAGGAGGGTTAAAAAATTAAAGGAAGGACCAAGTGGGAATAGATGAGGTGTGCTAAAGTAGGTATGAAAACCCTTACAATTGCAATCGCCTCTACATAGTATAAACACAAGTGTATCTAAAGGCCCCTAAGCCATGTGTCCTAATGGATTCATCTCCAGGTGAAACAGATACCTACTTAGGACATAAATCCCCAATGTGATGAGGGAATTCTTCCCATCAAGGGGTAATCAACAGAGCCATCAATCCAACACTCCTTGAGACTAGAACCAAGAGGACCTTCCATGACCAGACAAAGGGTCTTTAGCCCCACTATACCAACAATTTTACATAATAAATCCCAAACTTGGCCTTTTACAATGGAAAAAGACCCCCTCGCTTTGGTACATCCTAAAGGGTGCACTTCAAACAATCTGAGGCATAACAGTTGGATCCAACTTCGAAACATGTGATATTCTTAGGAGTGTATAAGAAATCCCTAGAATCTTCAAAAACGTATAGAACTACACACGCATCTAATAAAAAAACATCAATTTCAATGGAGGAGGACACTTCGATCCTTCCATGCTCAAATCAAATTATGAAATGCATGAAAAACAACACCACAAAATGCAATGCTAAAGTAAATAAAATGACACATCAAAATTCTCATGCCAGATATTATTGATCCTACCTACCTACTATAATTATGATAACAGGAATGAGTTAAGTGAAATCATAACACTAGTGAATCCACCTTAGCATATCATTCATGCTAGGGATTCTTCCCTTGTATTTGGAAATAGTCGAATCCAAAATAAAATTAATGATGAGATGAGTAGATGTCATTACATTGACCAGAATAGGACTAGACAAAAAGAGAAAATATCGAACATGAATGCCTTCAAACCCCTACCAAGGATAAGGTCTCCTTTCACAATCCCCCTCTATGTAATATTATATAGGGATCAAGTACAAACCATCATCATCATAATCCTACTTACTGATATCTATTTGCATCCCCAAATCACCCTCAAAACCAATAATGAACCCTACATAATGAGGCTGAAACAATTCTATACGATACACCAGATGGATCATAAAAAAACTAGCCAATAGAAAGTACATTCCACCCATAAAACCATGAACCAATTCATTAATAAGAGAGTGCAAGGATGGATTACATGAAGCTAATTTAAAACCCTGCTGCAAAGGATCATTTCCAACCATCAAAACCCCTCACAGATATGAATGATAAGGATGAAATCCCTTTCTAAATGATACACTATCAATGCCGAAGAAGGATGATAACATGGCAATGGAATATGATTCAAATCTTCCCTAGGATAGAGAACACATTGTTTCTTTAAACTTGCATCATTCTTGTTGTCCCAAACATGCATCAAAACATCATTGAAGATAATGATTGAGATCCACCCTAGGAGAGGGTAAACCTAGTTGTTCAATATTTGCAATAGAATCCTCCATATGCAACCCTATATCATAATCACTAGTTAACAAGCATGGACAAACCAATTCATAAGGATCCTCATAAAAAATCAATTTTCCAAGGTCTTTAAAATTTACATGTCCCTCATTAGAACAATCATATATGGGATATACAACAAATTTCCAATAATCCAGATCCATAACATGAACATCATGAGGAAAATTCACATCATCTTCTCCATGGGAATATTCTTCAGCACCAAATAGATACTGAAACCTGTCATCTTGAAAAACATTGTCTTCAAAATAAAAAGAGAAAGGAAGGATCGTTAAACCCTTGTCACCGTGAGGGGGGAAAAGAGGGCATCAACCATGTTTTTCACATCTTCTTCACAAATAAATGGATTTATTTGTCACAATATTTTTCATGGATTTATTTCACAAAATCTATTTCATGTTCTTCTAAGTCCATGACAATCTCCTCTCGGGCATGCTCATTTTGATCAACATAATCAGCTTTTCTATGGACCTCTTCAAGGTTTTCCTCAAGGGATTGATCTTAAACATGGTATTCCCCCTTGAACATACCCTTCATGTATTCAATATAGGGAACCCAAGTCTCATGTTATTCTAGGATCCAATGGCTACAAAACATCTCTATATTCAATTCTGCAAGAGAAGGTATTTTTCCTTTCCCTAGGCCTTCAAAACAAGCACGTGATTTTTCTTCCAATATAAGATCAAATGACCTCATAAAGACATATTCATTCTTAATAGCGAACTCTAGAGCTAGTATCAAATAAAAAAATTCATCATGGTCCATGGAATTATCATCATGGTCATAAAAAGCTTGATAGAATGGATTTGGTAACTTATTCGGAAAACCTAGAATGTTTGAGAAATCAAGAGGAGCAAAATGCTCATCCAACCTTGGAGGCCATGCCATTTTTTGTTACTTCTAACTTATTCAAGGAGGTCACAAAATATGAACATGAATATATCAATATGTGTGGATTCACCAAGTAAACTTGAAATTCCTTTCAACTACTATTTTCTTCACCCTAAAAAAAACAAGCCTTCAAATCTATTGTTTTTCCGTTGTAGAATGTTATGCCCCAAATTGTCTACGGCGTGCATTTCAAGATTGGTTTGGAGGCATTTCATTAATTAAATTCCATAATATGCACTTTGGAATAATTAATTAGTTGGTTTGAGTAATTTTATTTCTAATTACTAATATTTGGATTGGAAATAATGAGTTAAGCTAAGGAGGGCGAATTAGAGAGTCCAAGTTGACCAAGGAGGATGGAAATTGCTAAAAATGGTCAAAAACATGCTAAAAGCAGCAAATCAGGATAAAATCAACAAACTTAGGATAAAGCAGGAAAATCAAGATAAAGTAGTAAAGAAGGATAAAGAAGGAAACGTGATAAAGAAGGAAAGAAATACAAATCTAATCCAAAAGCAGGAAATTCCAATCCAACTCATGAGGTTTCACTAGTGGCTCACTAGTGGAGGTGACCTGCTCTCACAGGTTCAGGTGACTTAGCCAACAGGTCATTCATTCTATAAAAGAAAGAGAGAGAGTTGTATTCACAAATTTTGGCTTATTTTTTTTATGAATTTGAGATCAATGAAGCTTATGATTATTGGATAGATGTGCCTCTAATCTTAGTTGGGTGATGTGCCTCAATTGTTACCATTCTACTCAATTATGTTCCAATTGAAGATCCATTTGAAGACCATTGAAGACGATTAAAGTTTGCTGCTGTTGAAGACTCTTTTATGGAAGTTTTATGAAGACAACTACAGAAAAATTCGTTCTCATATGAATTGTTGAAGGAACTAGAGTGAATCCTTCCAGTCATAATTCCAATTCTTCTCTTCTTCTATCTTCTATCTTCTCAAGAATGATATGGTATAAAGATGTGATGAAGACACTGATTCTCATGGATCTGATATGATTTAATAACATTCAAAATTAATCTCGTATATCATTCATTACATTTCTTATTGTAGAAGTCTGATATTTTCTTCAATTTCTCCACCCCCTCTAGAATTGCCTAGATTTTGACTAGTTTTCAGAATGTTTATGGTAGATGAATGAGAATAGATCCAAATGAGATCATTTCCAATACATATGTTATATAACATGTTTTATGATCCAATCCATGTCTGAGAAGAGGAATTAATGAGCCTTCCTTTCCTATTTGGAAGCTTCTGAATTTTACTAGCTATGCAATCCTAGAATGCTAATTTACTCATATTTTTGTAAATAGTTCTCAGATATTTATTAAAATTGATGGAGTTATATATGATTGTATCTTTAATTATATTTTATGTTTATTATCCTCTCTAATTCATAAATACTCATCCCTAGATTCTAGTCAAAGTTTAGACCAATACTAGTCTGCATATACTAGGTGCCTAGAAGCATTGAAGTAGAATTCATACAGGATGATATTGAAACATAAATGATCCTGGTACTTTTTTCAAAGGTATTAAAATATATTATATCCTTCCATCCATCCAGAGCCTTTGATCCCACCCCTCCTCCAATCAAACTAGCTTCCAAAAACATTGTTTTTAATTAATTATGTGTAGAAGAAAGTTTTTGTATCACTAATCATAGTTGGTACATTACATCCAAGTATGTAGTCAGAGGAGAGGGAATAATTTCATTCCATATTTAATCATGTGGTTCATTTGATTCCTAGGATATGTTATTTGTACCAGGACTAAATAATAATTTGGTCTCAGTCTCAGTTATGGAAAAAAAGGGTTTTGTCGCTATCTTTAGGAGAGGAAAAGTACTCATATAAATAGTGGGAGCTATCCCAGACACAATAATGAATATTGTGGTTAGAGAGGGAAACTTATACAAGTTGAAATGGAATCCTATTCAGGATTTGATACATGATAGTGACAACATGTGCGATATTTGGCACAGGTGGATGGGGCACTTGCATTACAGAGCTTTGCCGATTTTGAGGGAGATTGTCAATGGTATTCCAGAGTTTAGTGTTGAGCAGCAAGGATTATACAAAGGATTTTCAATTTGAAATAATTTCAAGAGTAGGTCCAAGGGGATCTTGGATATAAATCATTTAGGTGTATGTGGACTTAAGTATGAAGTATTGGTCTAGGAAGAATCATACTACGCGACATTCATTGATGGCTTCTCCAAGAAAACCTAGATCTATTTCATGAAGACCAAAGATGAGGTCTTCGATTGGTTCTACAAGTTCAAAGCTTAGGAGGAGAACTTGAGAGGAGATAATATCAAGGCCTTTAGTTCATACAATGGGGGAGAGTACACCTCCAATGACTTCAAGGATTTTTGCAAGGAGTTAGGTATCTTTAGGGAAACTAAAATCACATACAACCCTCATCAAAATGGGTTTGTGCATTAAAATAATTGATCCATCATCAGTACTACAAAAACTAGTTTATTTGTAAAACAAGAGTCCTCGTAGGATATTGGAAGACAAGACTCCTGAGGAGGCATTTAGAGGAGTGAAACCAGAGATCAATCATCTCAATATATTTGGTTTTCCAATTTATATCCATGTACCTAAGGAGAAGAGGATGAAGCTTGATCCTTCAGGATATAAGGGTGTGCTTTTGGGATACATCGATACCTAGAAAGATTATAATATCTTCATGCCATCATAGTGGAAGACAATTGCCATATGAGATGTTAAGTTTGAGGAGAACATGGAATCTAGGAAGTCTCATGGGTTTCCTCCAATAACAAACGATGAAGATCAAGAGGCTCTGAAGGGATAATATAGTTCACAAACTTCCATTTCAGGGATTCATCCTTCAGGTGATGAGGAGGAGTTAGCTCCTTCTATTTCTACCAAGAGACTGAGATCGTTTGAGTAGACAATGAGAGATGCTCAGGATCATTTTGAGGCTCCCAAGATATCATTCGAGGAGAGTAGGTCTTCGAGGAATTTTATGAACTATATGGAACTAATGAGAAGCATCATTAATTCTAAGAGTTCAAATTTATGAGGAATCAACCCACCAATAGGTTTGGAGGGATTCCATGGTGAAAGAGTACAACTCCATCACGAAAAAATATGTTTGGGATATTGTGTTGAAACTGGAGTGAAAGTATATGGTGACTTCTGAATGGTTCTTCAAGATCAAGTGTGTTGCAGATGGAAGCATAGAGAATTTCAAGGTGAGGTTCATGGCAAGAGGGTTCTCATAGAGAGAGGGAGTGGACTATGAGGAGACATTCGCTCCAGTCACCAAGCATGCTTCATTCAAGATGTGGTATCTATTACCTTAGTATGAGGTGGAGGATTCACTAGATGGACATGAAGACAGCCTTACTCAATGGGGTCATTAAGGAGGAAGTACATACATAGAGAAACCTTAGGGATTTGAGGTACATGGGAGGGAGTCTCATGTGCGCAGGCTCAAGGAAGATTTGTATGGACTCAAGAAGGAACCATTGACATGGTATTCAAGGATTGACAAATATTTGTAGAGCCTGGTCTTCATGAAGAGTGAGGCATATCTCAACTTGTACTTCATACTTGTTGGATTAGATTCACTCATCTTGGTGTTGTACGTGGATGATTTGTTTCTCATAGGTATAAAAGAGATTATAATGGGGTGGAAATTTGATTTAGACAAAAAAATTGAGATGTAGGACATCGACTTGATACACTTATTCTTGTGGTTAGAGGTATGTCAGAAATCAAGAGAGATCTTCCTTGGACAAGGGAAGTACATAATTGATATCCTGAAGAGATTCAAGATGGAAAACTGTATACTGATGGCCACACCTATGGTATCCAATATGAAGAATATTGACTCTTTAGATTTAGAGTGGGTGGATCCCAAAGTATACATTCAACTAATAGGATCCTTGATGTATTTGGTCAACGCCATGTCAAATATATGATTTAATGTGAACACCTTGAGTCAGTTCATGGTGGAGCTGAGGCATGTGCATTGGGTAACAGTGAAGCATGTACTCATATATTTGAGGGGCACAGTGGAGAATGGATTGAGTTACCTTGTAGATAATGGAGTAGAGTTGTAGGGTTACTCAGACTCAGATTGGGAAGGGAGTGCACTTGATCGGAAGAGCACCTTAGGTTGTTGATTAAACTTGGTCTGAACAATGATTTCTTGGTTAATTAGGAAGCAGAATTCCAGGGCACTTAGTTCAGTAGAGGAAGAGTACATGGAAACAAGTATGGCAAGTTATGAAGTGATTTGGATTTGTAAATTGCTTACAAGGTTTTTTTGGTCAGGAGTTGGAGCCTATTGTGATCCATTACAATAATCATTTTTTTATCAAAATCTCTAAGAATCCATTTTTTCATGACAAGTCCAAGCATATTGAGATAAGGTACCACTTCATCCAAGACAGGGTCCATAAGGAAGTAGTCAATCTCCAATACATTTCCATAAATGAGCAGGTTGCAGGAATTCTCACCAAGCCCTTAGTGAAAGGGAAGTGTGTCTACTTTAGAGACAAGCTAGGAGTGGTCTAGAATAACTTCCTTGCTAAGAGGGAGTGTTGATGGTTGTAGCATTGGACAGGTATTTCCATGGGTGGGTGCCTTTCCCGTGAGAATCATCACTATGAACTCTCAGATATTTAGGGAATTCACTTTAATTAAAGGAATTATTAAAGTGAATTCCCTTTTATAATTAATTGGGTTTAATTTGGAGAAAATCCTAAGTTATGGGATTTAGTGATTTAAGTTAATCAAATGAATTACAACCATTGATCTCAAGTGGATGAGATCTAATCTTATCCATTGAAATAGGGTTTTGGTTCATTCCAAAAGTATACAATGTAGCTAAAGGGAGAGGAGAAGACATATAATATTTCAAGAGAGAAAATCAAGAATTTAGTTGAGAAGTAGGAGGACTTTCTGATTTTCAATCTATTGGGAAAGAGAGAGAAAGAGGAAGCATTCAGGGAAGAGTAGATTCCTGATCAGGAGATGAATTTTTCTGTGAAGGGATACCATACAAACCGTACGACCAAGGTGTACAGACATTTCATATAGTCGAATGGATATGAATGTACATATTTATGTACAAACTATACAAGAAGTTGTACAAACCTATAGACTCATACTAGTTATAGTATGGATCCATACAATTGTACAGGATGTACATGTGTATAGTGAGGCCATAGAGCAGATTGTAGGGGCAAAAAATTCTAGCTTTTGTTGCATTTTTTGGACGTAGTTTTGCAGGTTGATGTTCATATTTTAAGAGACTGAATTTTCTAGGATTGTTGTGTAATTTCTCAGGACCATTTTCCTAGTAAGGGAGCCCTTGTAAGCTTGGAAGTTATTTAATGAAAAGTTGACTCTGAAGGGAAGAAATTTATATGTGTTTTTTCTTGGTCTATTTCCTACAATGCTTCCGCAATATTATTTATTGTTAATAGACCTCAACAAGTGTAAAATAACTAGTGGGATAAATCATAATTTTAAGTAAGGAAAATCACTAGGAACTATTTTATCTAGTGTTGAAATAAATAAAAAATAACAATTCTCTTGCAAATTCTTCAACCTCGTAAAAAGAAAGTTAGACATGTGGAGACTTTTCCATGATAAGTTGAGAAAGGAAATAGCATTTTTAATAGTATAAAGGATAGAAACGGATCCTCATTTTTTTTTAAACCATCTGTAATGCTTGATTCCATGTCTATTGTGCCTTTTGCAGAAAATTTTGAGCAATGACTTGCACTAAAAACTGGGTTGTCTCAAGCTCCCTTAACTATCAATCCCAAAATTCAAATCTAAAGATCATTCCTAGGATTAATGATATAAATAATCATTGAAATATTACAATCATATACACAATTTATGACGCATGTTTGGAAACTATAGAAATTACAAGGATAAAATTTAACCAAATAACCGTCAATATTTTATAGCATTGGCATGGAAACGATCAATTTGAGAAAATAGCTTTTCCTTAGGCGTTCTCAAATAAAAAATCATGAAACTTTAGATATGTTTTAAAAAGGAATCACTCTTAAAAAATACCATGACGAATCTTATGACTTTATAACCTTAAAAATTATAATAGGCGGAATCAAAAGCATTAAAATTTAGGGTGATGCAATATGTTCAACAAGAAACCTTCTCAAACTTCAATAATTAAGGGATAGAAATTATGCGAGGGTTGAGATCTCTGGCTAGGGGTTGCTGATCTTTTGTTGTAATCTCTAAGGCTTGATGCTTTAGATCGGAATGATCAACAAGCTATTTTAATGGTTTTCATGGTTGCAACTGATAGGGGGAGTGATCCCCCTCCTATAGGGAGGCGGGTGCAAATAATGGTGAAAGAGGCCTAGCCAACTTGGGAGGAACACAAACTTCCTTTGAATAGACTCAAATTCCACCATTCACAAACTCAACTTTTGGGGAAAATAGAAAGGGAAAAGTGGTAGATTTTGAGATGGATCCACCCCATCCAAAACTGGCTCGCTCATAAAAATCAGGAAAATGCTTCTTATAGGTCGAATACATGCCAAAATATGAAGTGTAGTCAGAAAGAAGAGGTTCCCACACACAATAGATGAGATATCATGCAATCATTGGAAATTTTGTAGGTCTTTGGCCAACTGAGAAAGATATAAACCATTGGATTAAATCTTGGTGGAAGCTAAAAGGGAATATAGATCTACAACTTAGCTCAAAAGGGTTTTCACCACAAATTTTCACAATAATGAGGATAGTGATAAAATATTTGAAAATGGGCCCTATACCTATAACTCACCCTGGATCTACCTAAAATGTTGGAATAAGTGATACAACCTAGACAAGAAAGAATTCATGCATGCACCAGTGTGGCTCGGGATCTATTCACTTCCATAAGAATTTTGCCTGGAAAAAATCCTTCAAGGGATAGGTAGCACCTTGGGTAAATTTGTCAATAATAGAAAAATCCACCAAGCATAGACTATATACCTTGGTTGCAAGGATTTTTGTTTACATGGACATTTCCAATCCCCTTCCTGGATTTATTTATCTCAGCTATCAGTATGAAGACTCAATACAAACTATTGATTATGAACACATCCCCTTTAGATGCCAGAAATACCATGAACATGCCCTTTTTTTCAGGGAATGATTGCTCAATAGCTCACCCAAGGCAGAAGGATATAAAGCATAGAATATCAAGAACAAATTCATACAAGTGTAGGGAAAAAGGAAGCATGCCTATAGGAAAATGGCTCATACTCAAGAAAAGAATCACCAGTGTGAGAAATCCTTCAACATACTAAATAAAATACCAAAAATCAGGAAATGGAGGTGGTCTATCTACGACTCACTTAATATCGAGAGAATAAAAATGCAAGCCCTCCCCAAAAGGATATGGAAAATCACAACACGCCAACAGAAAATCCCAAGTCAACAAATGCATATCCAACCCTTGAAGAAGTGGTAGAAATGGAAATCGAAATTGATGAAAAATAGTTGGTAGACTTGGAAAGTCTGGAAGAGGATTATCAAACCAATACTTTCATGTCTCTTCCCCATGAAAAATTTCGCAAGGTTCATAAGATATAACAAATCTCAATAGCATGGTAAATTTCTAGTTTGAGCATGGTGTTTGGGGTGCAAAAAGACCCACTAAAGGACTCAAAGATACAGCCAAGGAATGACAAGAGAAGTGAAGGAAAAAAACACAACAACTTATTCAAGATGTGGCAAATACATTGATAAACTCAGGTCAAATTCACGTGATCACAAATAGCTTACATTCCATATCTACACATCCTTCCTCGTGAAGTTGATCTCATAAAATATAAGAGGCCTTTATGGGAGAGAGAAAAAAAGGCTTCTTTGAAATCGTATAAAGAGTGAAAATTTGAATGTGTTGTTCCTATAGGAAACTAAATGTGTAGGATTTGAAGCCAATACCATCCTATCAAAATGTTGGAGACAAGGTCAATACACAAATATCGACTCATGAGGTGCAGCAGGGGGGATTTCCATCCTCTGGAACCCATCTTCTATCATCTTAAATAATTTCTTTACTAAAAAATGGACTATATCCACTCGAAACTAAATGATTGAATCTACCAAGGAAGGATATCTAACCAATGTTTATGGGCCACATCTATTACTGGGTGAAAAGCTTCACTTCTTGCAGAACCTCAACATCCTAAGAAACATCATTCAAGGTGACTGGTGGATAATTGGGGGAGATTTCAATATCATCATTTCCTTAGTAGAAAAATTAGGGGGAATCAAAAGACTAGAAGGAAATGGTGAATCCTTCCAAGACCTCCTTACCAACCTCCATCTTATGGACATCGACAATATCAATGGGGATTTTACTTATACCAATTGCAGAATAGGGACATAATTGGTATCTTGCCTCCTGGAAAGATTTATTATTTTAGAGTCATTTATCTAGGAAGGCCTTTCTATAGAATCCAATATCCTCTCAGTATCAGGCTCTAATCATTGGCCAGTTCAACTATGGATGGACATTGCAGATTCACCCAAGTGAAATCCCTTTCCCTTTGAAAAAATCTGGCTAATCCATCCAGATTTTCAAGACAATGTCCATCATTGGTGGGAAGAGGTGACCATCACTTGAGACACGCTAATGTATAAGTTGCAACAAAAAATCAAAAATTTAAGAAACACCTCAAAATATGGAATAAGAATGTATTGGGGGACATATTCCAAGCCCATTATTTGCAATCTGGAACAACAAATGAAAATGATTCAATGGGAAATCCTTTCCCATGGGTACAACAAACATCTAAAATAAAAAGAGGCTCACATCAAGTGACAGCTAGAATATATATATTAGTAGGAGGAAAACTTATGGAGATAGACTTCTATAGTTCAATGTCTCAAAGAGGGGGAGAAGAATACAAAATTATTCCAACCTTCCATGATCTAGTTAAGGGACATTAACAAAATCACCAAGCTGAGGATGCTCAAGGAAAACCAATCCTGGAACATCAGGGGCATGAATAGGAGATTGTGGATTTCTATCATAACCTACTCACAGAGCCCCATGTAGATTGATCTAAGGCCATAAAAAAAATCATGTAACACATTCCCTCCATGACCACAGAAGAGAAAAATGACACCCTCATGCAACCCATCACTTTGGAGGAAGTAGACCAGGTGATCCAAGAAATCACTGTGGGAAAATCCCCTAGTCCAAATGGCTTCACGGTAGACTTCTTTCATCATTGTTGGCATATTTTTTGTGAGGATTGGAAGCCAGTGGAAGATTCCACAAGAGCACTATGTGTGTTGCGAACCCTAAATGCTACATTTCTCACTTTAATACCCAAGGAAGAGAAAGCCACCCATCCAAAGAAATTCCACCCAATAGGGCTCTGCAATGTGATCTACAAAATCATCATAAAGGTAATTTCTATTAGGCTCAAACCCTTTTTCTCTTCCATAATTTCTCATGAGAAAACTGGATATGTGGAAGGTAGGAAAATTATCATGGATAGTATTATCTTTTCCCATGAAGGATTTCACTTTTAAAAAAACATGGGCACTCCAGGCATGCTTACAAAACTAGACCTCTCCAAGGATTTTGATTAGATCAATAGGTAGTATATGAGATCGCTCCTTCTATCCTTTGGTTTCAGTCAAGATTGGGTGAACTGGGTAATGGCCTTAACCTCTTATTCTTTCTTCTCCATCCTAATCAATGGGACACCCTCTCGCCCTTTCTCTCCCTCAAGTACAATAAGGAATGGAAATCCCCTTTTCCCTTTCCTCTTTTTGATAATGGAAGAAGGCCCCAATAGATACTTGAAAGTGTCCACAACAAATGGCTCCCTCTTAAGCCTTCCTCTGCATGGAGTCCATCCTCTAATCTCCCATAGTCAATTTGTCAATGATACTCTCCTTATGTGGACCCCACTATTCGAGACTACCAATGGATAAAACACATTATCCATGACTTTAGTGAATCCTATGGCACCTCCATTAACTCTAATAAATCACATAACTTCTTCTTCGACACCCTCTAATCCATTCAAAGGCACATCACTTTAATCCTGAATTTTCGTTGTTGCTCCCTTCCATCCAAGTACCTAGGTATACCTCTTATTGACAATGCTCTCTAGTATAGTTTATGGGAGGACCTACTCACCGCCTTGTAGAATCACCTCATCTCTTGGACCTTTTGATATTTAAATATAGAAGGATGATTAGTGCTCCTGAAATCGGTCTTCCAAGACATACCAATTTATATCTTCTCTACTACAGTTGCACCAAAACCAGTCCTTAAAATCATCTGTAACATTCCAAGAAATTTATTTGGCAAGGAACGCATGAGGGGAAAAAATGGGCTCTTTTCAAATGTGCAGAAGTATGCAAACCTAAAATTACTGGTATATTAGGCCTACAGGACCCTGAGTTCCTGAACTAGGTAATGGGTGCTAAGATCTAGTGGCGTTGGATAAAAAATCCAAAAAATATTTGGGCTCACTTTTGGAGACATAAATACATGCTCATTGTTGTAGAAGAAAATCTTGTTTAATGAAATGATCAACTAAATGGATCTCTGATATGGAATTCCACGGGGCATAATAGAGCACTATTTTAAGATCACTCTTTATGGGATATTCGAGGGGTAAGGAGGCAAATTTTTTTCCATATTCTTGGAAAAATATGCCACTGCTTAATCAATTGGATCCTATTCACCTCTTTTGGGAATGCTTCAATGAAAATACTCCTCTGTTAGTGGCCATTTTTTGGAGCAACACTTCATCCACTAATTGGCAGAATTGGGAAACAACTCATGTAGAGCTGAGATTGCAAAATGAAATAGACCTATGTCCTTTGTAGGAAGAGGAAGCTCTCCACAAGGTCAAAATCAAGCATGTCCCTGACATCCTTCAATGGGGTTATTTGAAAAAAGGTAATTTCTCCATTGAGGAGGCTTACTCAATTAAAGTAGGTCTCCTCCTTCTACCAAAAAAATATATCTGGCAAAAAATCTGGAAGTCCAACTTATGGCCCAAGATTAGCACCTTATTTTGGATGATGACACATCAAAGTACACTAACTTGGGATAATCTGAAGAAACGATTATTCACAAGTTCCTCCATCTTTCTCATATTCCTACAAGAAGAAGAAACTATGTATCACCTTCTTAGCTAGTACACCTACAGTTCTCAGCTTTGGGACCATGTTTCTCAATTGTGTATACGATCGGACTATCAAATGGACATCATCATCAACACAATCGGCCTATGGAACCCAACTATTTATAAGAATGTAATACTAAATCGAGTTTGGAAAATTCTTCCAGGCACTTTGGTCTCGAAAAATTGGAATGAAAGAAATAGAATAATATTTAAGAACACTCAACTCCCTTGGAAAATAGTTTGGCTGAAAATTCACAACAACATCAAGAAAACAGCTTGAGCGGGAAAATGGAGTGCATATGAATTTGAATGCAACAATGAGGAAAGGTTAGTCATGAGAATTTGGGATTTGAATTTAGCGATTACATCAGTATCGAACACTCTCAGGAAATCCGCACCCTCTCAAATTACTTAAATCCAGTCTTCCCCCCCATCACGATTCCTAAAGATGAATTTTCACGATGTCTCCAAAGGAAGCCTAGGCCATGTCAGCTTTAGAGTAGTATTCTGAAATTATCGAGGGAATATCCAGCACATTCTAGCAAGAAGTGAAGGTTTGAATTCCAACAATGCAATAGAGTGCTAGGCTCTTATCGATGGAATCCAAGTATCTACCAAGCTTGGCCTCCATAAGTTGATTGTGGAAGGTGACTTGAAAATAATCATCAATATGATCACCAAAAACCTGAATGGCTCAGCCTCTACCAGGATCTCTCCAAGCTGGACAATTCTCATTAATTTGGAATTCTTTGCTAAGGAACAATCTTCCTGTAATTCCCTCACATGCCAGGAGAGATTCCAACTGCATTATAGACAAATTAGCCAATGTGGAAGTGGATAAGAAAGGCCCAGACTTGGATCTTTCTATAACTCCTAGAGGGGAGCATCCTCTCTTTCAAGAATGCATTTACAATGAATCAGGAAGGCCCCTCCCCAAGTGGGGTGCCATCGCACTAAAACGATGGACACTATAACACATCCTCCTTGAAGTTTCCCCACCACTTGGCGTTGCGCTGTATACAAGAGGGATGGAACAATTAAGGAGGGGAGACCCCTCATCCAATTCAACTAGCATATCAATGGTACCTTCAGTGTCGGAAGGATTGGAAGCAGAGATAGGATGAGTTACACATTCAATTTTGAAATCCTGGTAGTTCATAGCTTCGTCATGGTGCCAGGAGAGCATGAAATAGAGGGCATGTTCCCATTTATATCACTCCCAGAGAAAGGTAGATGTTATTTCTAGTTCAATTGGAAAATTGGTGCATTGATTCGACATCTTATGTTACAGTTCAAGCATAGTTACATTCTAGAAATGTCGCACTACATGGAAAGAGGGGGACCTCGTCATGGGGCATGGGATTGAAAATATAGAAGGAGATCCAATCACAATGAAGAGGATAATTACTCCGTGGATCATACCAAAAGCAAGGAGACCCAAGAGATAATTGATGAAGTATTGAACAGTTTGGAAGAAAAGACTCTATACACTGAAGAATGGATGGAAACAGAAAATGTGATGAAACTGCAAGTCCAGAATGAAGGAATGAGGCCTAAAGACACTCTACCTCAAGAAACTACTTATAATCCTTGGAGTTGTAGAGTCGTTTGAGAAGAAACATACACGCCCATTCACTCCGTCCCTTCAAAATTATTCACATTTCTTGATTGGTAGGAAGGTCACCATTTCAATTATTATGTTTATATAAGCTTTGAGAATCCTACGATCCCTCCCAAGGATCCTCCTCCTCTCCAAGATTGGGTATGCCCTCAGTGTGAGAGAACTGGTTTTTGGAGGCGGACGGAGGAAGACATCCATCCGTTTTCCATATGAGAAGGGACATAGAGGATCTGCAATTTCGTATAGAGAAAATAGAGCACACACAACAAGTTATATTGGACATATGCACTCAACACTTAGGCATGGAGGCCCACTCTCTCGTCTCTCCCAACGTCATTCCTCTAGCTCCAAAGCATGTAATGGGTCTTCCTGAAGAGAAACAAAATGATTTCATTGATGGTTAGATATCTTTACAACTTGTCTATTTTTGTTTTATTGTCTATCATGTATATGGGTCGATTCATAGGCCAAGCGAGTCCAAATGGCCATTTTGTGTTAAAGTTCGTCAAGCAAACTATCATATGTTTTTTAAAACTCTGTTCCAAGTGGAAAAGAAATTTTATGAGCATCAATTGGGTCTAGGCTACTGTGTTGTCTTCCTCACCCAATATGATTGTAATTAGTACTGTAAATTTATTTTCTAGTGATATATATATTACAAAAAAAACAAGGAAGCTTCTCAAGATTCAAAAACTCAGATTCTCATAAATAGATTGTGCATGGAAAAACTTGATGCATTTATAAGGGTTGTTATGTAATTAAGTAAGTTTGCACTCGAACTGAATATAAGTAAAGCATATTAATAGTTACTGTGGAAAATTGAATGCATGTAGAATAAATCTTAGCAACTTCTTCAACATCTCAATTTATCCTAGTAATCATTTTCTTCAATAAGACATGTCCAATACTCAGTTGAAGGGATCAAGATCATATAGGTTCATAGGGGTACAATAGCCAAGGGTGTCTAAGTTCATCAATAGGAGAAGGTCATTTGTTTGAATGAATTTCAAGAAGGTAAGAAAAAATCAATAAATCCTTCATCCCCCATTGGAATTTGATGTCTCAATGAAGTCTTTTTAGGTATCAAGTACTCTACCTTGTTTGTTTCCTAGAAGCACAATAAAATAACCTCAGCAATAGTTGTACTACAAAACTATACTCCCATTAATCTGAAATTAAAAACAAAACAAAAAAAAATAATTTGCAGCTAATCTTTGATAGTAAAACATCAAAATCTTACAAAATAAAACCAAACACATTGTTTATAAATACTAAATCATATCAAGTTTATAATTTATGGAAAACGTCAAATTGTTAAACCTAGATCTATAGAGAAAAATAAGTAATTCAATATAATATGAACCTTTGATACTTTGTCATTTATGACTACAATCTATGACAAAGATCAACTTCATTGTAGATAGATTAACACTTTAATTTATATTTTTTTTTCAACCGAAAAAAAACGTACTATTGCTATTCCATTAAATCAAATAGTACAAAGATTTTCACCTTTTTTGTAAAAAAAGGTATATACTACAAAATCATGATATTGGTCCCGCAGACCTCCTCCAAAAAATCATTATCCACGTCAAAACTATACATATCAGATAAGACATAGACCTTACAATGGTATTCTATTCCATAACAAAATCCATGAAACAACAAACTAGAAGAAATAAGCTTCGCCATTTTCCAGCATGCTGGAATCCAACCATTCCTCCCAAATTAAATATCCTTCTGTGCCTAGTAAATCTTGCTTTGATAAATCATCCTCCTGTCCATTATGTTCCCGAAAGATGTGTTGAAAAGAAATATGTTCCTGCAGATCGATCTCCATTCTAACACGCCTACACCAGTGGGAAAGAGCAATAACATTTAATTCAAATTCTTTAGCAGCCCATTTGATCGTGACTCGCGAATCACCATAAACCTTAATATTAACCAGCCCAAAAAGATTGGCACATTTTAGAACACACCACAGAGCTAAGAGTTCCGCTTTCATATTACTACCCTTTCCACAATTGAGACGAAGAGTATAATAATGTCCCTCATTCAGATATATCACACCACCAGCAGCACAAATACCGTTTTGAGCAGCCCCATCAAAGAACAGTATGGGTTGATTTACAACAAAATTAAACTGTCCAATCCTTCTCTCCTCTGCTAAATTATGTTTTACAGAATATAGTTGTGTTAATTTTATGGCTATAAGTCCACAAGTCACAACATCCGGTGCTTTATCCTGAAAAGTAATCAAATTCCGGCAGTACCACAATGCCCACGAAATGAAAATAGGAACCTGTAAAGTATCACTGGAAGAACGAGACCAATTCAGCATAGCCTCACCAAAATCAGCATTTTCCCATACCTTTGTAATTGCCAACTTTGAGCAACAATAATCCCAAACTTTTTTGCCAAAGGAGCAAAATATAAACAGATGATCGATAGATTCTAAATTTTCCTTGCATAAGATACACCAATTTGGACCTCTCCAACCACACTTTGAGAGATTATCCCAAGTTTTCAAAGTTCGCTGTAATGCATGCCATAAAAAACACTTGTGCTTTAAAGCAATATTCCACTTCCAAATCTTTTTATACCACCAGTGCTGTGGAAAGATATACTTCTCCTGCATAATCCTATCATATGTTGATTTAGCTGTGACAATTCCATATTTTTCATTCCCAATCCACATCAACCTATCTTCATGTTCAGATAAAGAAATACCAACCGAACAAAGAGTACGAACATAAGAATCCCAGGAGTTGGCATCCTCACCAAACAAACCCAAATCACTGGATTGTAACCAATATGTCTAACCATAAATATTCCTGATACGGTCTAAGGAAGATAGACCATATATTTTTAAATAGTTCAGAATCCTATTAGAAAGACAAATAGGTTCAAAAATACCCAAAATATAGTCTTTCCCCACCCTGATGTCCTTCCCATTACCCACTTGCCACCTCAAGTCGCCAATAATCCATCCTAAAACCTTAAGTAATCCTCGCTATAAAGGAGAACAACCAGCATGCGATGGAATATTCGATCTGATCCAATCAACCATATTCATATTAATATATTTCACAGAAGATATCTTGGACCAAGGATTAAGATTAAAGAGGCACCTCCAAAGACTTTTTGCCCTAAGTGTATAAATATTGCTATATCTAGTATAAATATTGCTATATCTAATTCCATTAATAGAGCATGTGATTTTTTGTAAAATTCTTGTATGTATCACACCCTTTCATGAGCATATCCTTCTATATTGGTCCAATTATTCCAATTATTAGAGATAGCAAGGTTGCAGGAGAATCATTCTACAATAAAATGTGTATTAAATAACAATGGAAACAAGGGTGTCATTCACAAAAGAACGTTCCCTTCTATCTAAGGTCCTATCCCAACTATAAAAACTAAATTTGTTATGGTAATGAAAATAAATAAATTAGTAAGATCTTGTACATAAATATTGCATGTAATCTAATGGATATGATCTCCAAACTATGAGTGTGAAGTTTACCTCGTCATGAAAACCTGTCACGTACACAACATGAGGTGACACAATTGATGAATATAGGTCTTCATGATTTATTCTCAATCCCATGCATGTCAAACAATTCTAATAAATAATTCAACAATGCAAAAGGATCTTGGATCATCACAATGCACAATTTCTAGTGCTTAGTGAGTTCTAAACAAATATTTACTAGCAAATCTGAGTATTTTTAGGCTAACACGAAATTGCAAATTACCAAGTAACATTTTCTATCAATATTGAGGTGGTTACTGAGTTATTGAATGAATCCTAAGTGTGAGGGTGCATCGTATAATAAGAGAAAATGCATTTGGTGGAGTTCGAATGTAATCTCCACCTTAGGTTCGTAGAGGAACAATTTCCATATATGTGATAATATAGTGATATTTTCCACATAGAGTACTCCATCTTAACATATTAGTATTTCATAGGACTTGTGCCATAATCTAAGATAAATATTTAGTAGTACTTATGTTTGGTTTGAAGAGTATCTTTTTCCAATACCTCTCATGAATAGACCAGGTTCGTACAAGATCATTTTTAACAATCGGGCCATGCTTGCCTACTATGGACATACAACGTTTTGAGTACCACCCAAGCCTGGAATTTCAAATTCTATTTGCCTCTCAACTGAAAATTTGGTGACCATCACACATTTTTTGTGCCTATCAGTTTACATTTTATGTAATTTTATAGAGTGCTAATTTAAATGTGGGCCTAGGGACATATGAAGAACGAAGTTCAGATTAACAGTTCCAAGGAAAAGGATGGCCATATGCCATACCTCTGGGTGTGCATAAACTTTGATTCATTCACAAGATCTAAAAACCATGCAAACACGCAAGAATGGAAAATAACTATCTTTTATTCCTTTGCCATCACTAACTATTACAATGAAATTTCAACCCCTTATAACTACTATCTGAGATTTTCAAAAACTGCCAATTTTAGAAAATTCTCGCATGACTCTAAAACTAACCAATAACTAAAATATAACTAGAGTGACACTATTTATCAACTCTCATTTCTTATTAGGTGCATAAACTAAGAGATAACTTATAACTACAAATTTAAAAAATCCCCAAAAAACTCTAAGACCTCAATTTGAGGAATTATATGAAGGAATTTGGCCTTGGAAAAGTGTCGAAATGTGGTCCGATATGAAGGATATCAATCTTTGAGACACAAATTCTTTCCAAATTTCATTTCAAACAGATAACCAATTGAAAAGTTATGACCTTCAAAAATCCATGCATCATTCTCCTCTTATTGAAAAGAATGTAGCTTCCGCAATTTACTGTCATCTAACTAATGCCACTTAATAGGATCTAGGTTCAGCAAGTCACCCTCTGTAATCCATACATTATCTACTGATGGTAATCCTTCCCACTAGTAGCCATCTTACTAGTACCTTGACCACTTTAGTAGGTATTGATATGTCTTCCACGACTCCTTTTTTCACTATTAATGCAGAGCATAATCCTTTTTCCTTCATTTCCTTAACAAAATCTCTTTCCAACAACATATTATCAGCTTTCCCTTCATCCTTAAGGGGAAATAAGACAACTTTAGATCCATCCTTCGAAAATTTGTAGGTATTCTTTTCTCCATCGTGCATGACTTTTATATCATATTGACATGGCCTCCCCAATAATAAATGGCATGCATCCATAGAAATTACATCACACCATACTTCATCTTTATAAGTCTAACAGATGGAAAATTTGATCAAGAATCTTTTATTAATAGTCACTTTCCCTTTTTTGAACCATGCAATTCAATAAGGATGGAGATGTGTTTCACAACGTAATTTTAACTTATGTACCATCTCTTTGGAAACTATACTCTCACAAATTCCACTATCAACAATAGCTTGACATACCTTTCCCCCAAAACTAAACCTGGTTCGAAAAATATTTGTCTGAAGCCAATAATCTTCATTACCTCTACTCTTCCTTTGATCTTTTTTCGAGAATCACCATTGATCTCCATATCATGACATTTTCCCCCATATTGGGAAGGACTTTAGATTCAGTTCCTTCTTCTTCATTCTCAGCTTGTACCAAGTTTAAACTAGGTTGTTCTCCTTGATTCGGCTCTTGCATGTTATAATTTGATCATTCAAATGCTCGATGACCCTCTACACCACACCTAAAACACACATAAGGTATTCCTATTCCACCACTGTAACCTCTACCCCTCTAAAATACTCTTCATCATAGTTGGTTCAGGTTATGATCATGTCAAGTATCTTCTACTTTATCAGCTCCTTGGGATGATTTTCCTCTGCCATAGTTAAAACTGTCTCGTGAGGTAGACGATGTACCCCTCCTTTCTCCTCTATTCCTTTGAGAAATTTTTTAATTTTTGTTTCCTTGGACTTTAATGCTAATTGGTATGCCTCTTCCATGCTATGAACCCTATGCGTTCTCAATTCATCTTGAATATAAAATTTTAAACAATTCACATGCCTTGCAACTAGTTGCTCATCAGTTTTCCGGTGATCCACACGAATGGACAACTAATAGAACTTATTTGTGAGTTCCTCCATGGTGGACAAGTTTTTCTTCAAGTTTTGAAATCTATGAAAAAGGTTTTGTGCATAGTCCAAAGGAAAAAAAATTCTCATGAATTTTTCTCCATCTTATTCCAGGTCCTAATTTTATCTTTTCCTTTTTTTGTTTTGTCTTTCTACACATGATCCCACCAGATCATGGCGTGACCCTTCAACTTGGTGCATGCAAATTTCACCTTATTTTCCTCTGTCATAAGATTCCATTCAAAAATATTTTCCATGGCATTCATCCAATATATTAACCCCTCTAGTTTAAGACTACTTGTATATTTTAAGACTACTTGTATATTTTGAAACTTCCATTTTGATCCCATCATTTCTCCCATCTAGAGCCTTGAACATCGTTTCTATAAAATACATGCACCCTAATTGTTCTTCTTCATGTTCTATTTGTTTATCTACATCTCCATTGTCCATCTCCTCATCAAATGCTTCTCTTTGTATTATTCTCTAGCTAGACAGCACATTTGTAAGATCCGTTACTTTCCTTTGGAGGTTTTGCATAGATTCTCTATGCATTTGAGAAAGACCTATTCTTCCTCTTCCTCTCCCATCGATCTTCCTGCTCTAATACGAAATGATGTAGCCAATAAAATTGATTCATTCATGAGATCTAAAAACCATGCAAACACCTGAGAATGGAAACTAAATATATTATATTGCTCCTACATCACTAACTATTACAATGAAAGTTCAACTCCTCATAACTACTATCTGAGATTTTTAAAAACTATTAATTTTATAAAATTCTTGCATGAATCCAAAACATACCAATAACTAAAATCTAACTAGAGCGACGCTATTTTTCAACTCGCTTTTTTTATTAGGTGCATAAACTAAGAGAATTGATAATTACAAATTTAAAAAATCCCCAAAAAAACTAAAACCCCAATATGAGGCATTATATGAATGAATTTGGCCCCATTGAAGTGTCGAAATGTTGTTCGATTTGAAGGATTAGATCGACACGGCAAGGAACTCTTCAAGACACAACTTCCTATCAAATTTCATCCCAAACAGATAAATGAGTCAAAAGCTATGACCCTCAGAAATCCTTGCATCAATTCGAAGAGTATCTTTTGTCAATACCTTTCATGAATAGACCAAGTTCGTACAAGATAATTTCTAATAGGTAGAACATGCTCACCTACTATGGAAATACACCATTTTGAGTACCATCTAAGCTTGGAATTTCAAATTCTAAGTTCCTATCAATTGAAAATTTGGTGATAGTTAAACATTTTTCGTGCTTGTCATTTTACGTTCTATGTAATTTTATAGAGTGTTAATTTAAATGTGGGCCCAAGGATGTACAAAGAATGGAGTTCAGAGTAATAGTTCTAAGGACAAGGATGGCCATCTTCCATACCTCCAGGAGTGCATTAAAAATATTGGAATTGTGTGATGAACATAACAGAGTAGTGTAGAGGGTTGGCCTACAACAATTGCCATGTGTAATTACTAGCACTCATAGTAGTCTCATTGATCCATAAAATGTAGGCACATATCTCATCAGTCTCGTTAACACAGATAATATGTAAATTTATAAAAACAAGAAGATTGATCTCTGTTCTTAGGGTAAATCTAAATGCAAACTCCTGCTCTTAATTATCAATAGCTTGTAGAAAAGAATTCTTCTATTATGGGAATGTTTTTAAGAAGGGTTTCACTACTTGGATTGTTGCATTCATATATGTATAAAATGATACACCCAACCATAAACAAGATACTATGTTAACACAAATTCCAAGTCTCTGATTAAATATAAGTCTCCATAACTAAGACCCAAATCCCCAAATGCATTCAACGAGGAGATAAAATAAGAGGTTGTCTATCCTTTTTTGGGAAGATAAATGCCCACTCAAAAGAACGTTGAATTCCATGTTGTGGCATAAGTTTGAAACAAATAAATTTTATGGGATTAAATTCAATGATTCATCCCAAATTTTAGCTATTGAGCCATTCAATGTTTAAATGCCCCAACAAAAGGTCATGGGGAGCATTTTTTGGTTTTTCTGAGAACAAGAATTCCCTGGCTATATTAGAATAAGGAATGGTCAACATGCATACAATGAATTGACTTAGCAAGAGTGTTGTAGGTGATGGTTATTTGAGCAACCATTAACAAATTCCTTATTTATTGTTCATCGGCGAGATCACATTATATTAACAATGGAAGAGCAGAGAATGCATTTGCATTTAAGTACCAGAAAACTAAATAAAACAACCACAAAATAGAGTGCTCAATCATCGGAAGACACATATTTTTTTACCCTGGAAATCCAATTGGGAAAACCAACATTCATGGGGATTTATAATTTCTCAAAAATTTATTACAAGGGTGAGCTATGCACTCTCAGATAATATTTCGTTGCATTGTTACTCACTAGCAATATTATAGATGCCATGTCTCAGACAACCTTCTTCTCATGCATGGATAGGGACAACAACACCTTCATCCATTAATATTCGATTATGTTTCATCTTCAAGCCCTCTTCTATGCTAATGCTTCTACTTTCCTAGCTTCAATTCTCCCTCTTGCTAGCTTACCACCTTTCTTCATCAAGCCAACACTTTTAAATAGAGTTTACTTGAATGCCAATCATCAAGGTGGTTCAATTCACCTTCTTGAGGCCTTTTGGCCTTTTGTCCTCAAGCTCAAGGCTGAAATTATTTTTTCCAAAATTAAATTTTGATTATAAAGTTTTAATGATGATCTGTTTTAGATCACTCATAGAGATATTAACATTTTTTATGAGAAATGCAAATAGATAGACATCAGAATGATGTTGCAATTTTTTTTCATACAAGTCGATGTTGATGTGTTAGTGTTATATTTACCTATCAAATACGTTCTGAAATATAAAAAATGTTTTGTGGGCCATCAAATTTCAAGCCTTGCACCACCCCAAAAGAATACTAGTCAAATAGGGTACAAATGTTAGGTGCAAGTGGACTATTGGGTACACAACCTCTTCTCTGCCATGTGGCTACTTATGGGGATTTAATATCTCATAATTGCTTCTTGCCTCTAGAGAGGACCTATCTCGGGAAGAACCCTATTTTGGTATTGCATAGAGATACTCGATGGGATAGGTCAAGTCAATATTAATGGAGGGACAAGTCTAAAAATTCAACCATTTTTCTCGTCCTATGAGTTTTTGACCGAAATCCAACATAGTTTTTAATAAATATAAATTTTGTGTTGTTCAAATCATGCTTCTAAATGCATAAATGGATTCAATGAAGTGGAACGTTTATGCTATGCACTAATGGAGCAAATTCCCTAGTAGCCACCCGATGTGGTCTACTTTGAAATATACAGGTATTGTTTCGATAAAGAAGCTAATCCAAGGATTGCATGATGTCTCCATAGGGGTGTAAGAAGTGGCTGAAATCCTAGATGGGGTAGATCTAGTAAGTTAATATGGCCAAATCCACAACAACCCCAACGCGGTCCATTGGTTCCTTGCTTAGTCAGACCCAATTATCATCCATTGCAGTCAGACCCAGGGTATTTTTTAAGGATTTTAATATTATCTTAAGTATAGTATTCTAGGCGATTATTTTAGGTTGAAAAAGACATATATATAGATAGGTAGGCAAATATTAAATATGAAACCTACAATTTACTACTAAAACGTGTAAATTTTGGCAAATATTATGATAAAAAAACATATTTTATATAAATATAGGCGATATTAGAGACTAAAAATGACCAAATTGCGAATTTATTTTTGGAAAAAAAACCCCAAAATTAGCCAATTGATAAAATTCCACCCCTAAAAATTACCCTGCATTGCACAACCCATTATATTGGTTATTCTCAAAGCAGTGCTTAATGACTTGGGCTCTTTACTGGAAGCATCAATGTCTTGCATATTGCTAGATGCAAATCGATGGATTCCTATAATTTCATTCTAGCATCGAAACTCACAAAATACGCACATTCCATATAATATATATTATGCACACTGATTTTCTAACCCCCTCGATAGCTATTTTCATCTACACGCAAGGCCTTTTGGCAAACTACACATACAAACGTGTTAGAGGTCCAACCAGAATTCATGTTATGTGCCCACACCAGAATCATCATCATGATCTAGAGAGGCCATGCCCGAAAAATAAAGCTACACATACCTTACCTTATGTTGAAGCCCTCAAATTCATATTTATTTCTTTGTTTTACACTTCACATCCTAAAGTAAATTACCCAAATCCTAAAGTTAATCATACATATTATAAGTACAGTAGCCATGGCACATATGGTAAAAATAGCATCTAGAGCGGTTAGAGCGAAAAAGGAAGAAGGCTACCATAACTACAACCTCGTTTACAGAGTCAAAAGAAAATTTAATATCCAAGTCCTCAAGTCCAAGTACCAGACCCCTAGATTAAGTTAAATTCTTGGCGTGTAAAAGCAACAAGCCCCTAAATTATAGTATACACACCAATACAAGAATCAAAGCAGCTACAAGTTGTTTACGGGGTGCTCAATTTGCAAAGCAAGCATTTAATGGAATCTCAGAAATGATTAGGACTCTAGACTTGGTTCTGTTTTTAAATGATAAATGTTGAACATTCCAGCACATACAAGTACATCGAAATAATATTCAAAGATAAAAAGAGTTGACATGCCCTCATAAAAGTATAAAAACATTTCTCGAATGATAGAGCCTAAGGAATCGACACGATTTCATAATTATCACACAATCCTTCCTCTTCAATTGTAATGTGTGAGGGGCATGAAAGCAAAAGCCCTTCACTAACATGGAAAAATAAATATCAAACCTGCATGGAAATATATCGGACTTTGAATTGTTCCTTTTATAAAATTTTCAAATTAAAAGAAATTTTTTGTTTAAAGTTTTTTTTTAATATATAAAAGAAATTTTGTAAAGTGTTTTGTTTTTGGTTTTTTTTGTTGTTGTTATGAAAACGTTTTTTTTAAATAATTTTTTTTTGTAAAAGTTTATTAAGGGTGGAGTAGCTCTATAAAAAAATAAAAAATAAAAATTGAAAAAAAAGGAAAGAGCTTGTGAAAGACTGAAACATGTCTTCTAGCAGCTATAATCAATCACAAATTTCTCTTCTAGTGGGAAGAAAATATTATGATATGTTGGATACTATGATGGTGATCTTTTTACAATCGAAAGACATTTGGGAGTATGTTCTATATGGTTATTCCGAAAGGGTTGATGTTGACGCTGAGTAAGCCTTGATAAATGGAGAAAATGAAGCATTATAGATTCACAGAAAGAAGGATGCGAAAACAATGCATCTTATCATGAATGTGTTGGACAACAAAATATTTTCAAAGGCATCAGCTACATTCCACTCAAATGTAACATGAGACATCTTGGCAACTCGTTACCAGGGTATTGGCAAGGTACAAACAACCAAACTATAGAATTTAAGAAGAATTTTTGAAGACTTAAAAAACAAATAATCAGATGCAGTAGAAATGTATGACTCAAGTCATGGGCATAGTAAATCAATTGAATATGTATGGTGAAAAAATGTCTAATCAAAGGGTAATTGAAAGGGTTCTAAGACGGGGTGGCAGGTGCGGGTGGGGTCTTATTTGATCCCGGAGGAAATAAAATTGAATCTATCTCATGGGGATTAGGAATGAAGACAAACAATGAAGCTGAATGGCTTGCTCTCGTCTTATCTTTCAATATGATCTCCTCCCTCAGCATCGATAATCTCAGAGTTTATGGGGATTCCAGACATGTCATTCAAACAATGAGAAGGGGTGCCGCCCCACAAGGATCTAGAGCTTACAGGTACATGCAAAGAATAAAATCTAATCCTCACTTTTCTCAGACTTCTTTCTTTCACATCTGTCGAGCGAATAACAAGTTAGCAGATGAAGCGGCCAACAAAGGAACGTTGCTAGACATCGGGCACATGGAGGATCTAAATGGTGCCTTGGGATTTCAATTTATACCATAATCTATTTAAATGGTTAAAAATGTTATGGTTATGGGTTTGAAGGGGCTTAGTGGCTTGAGGGTCCCCCTCCCCCCATCCCCGTCCTCCTCCGTAGACGATGTATTGCGTGCCCCTGCCACACGCCCTCCTCTCCACCGCTCATGGCACATGGGCCCTCGTGGTGCTGTCAGCTCCCACGAGCTGCTCTTAAATTGGCCATCTGCCCCTCCCTCGCTGTATCACGTTATGGCTCGACCTCTCTCCAGTGCGATGAACCGGCTTTCCCTCGGTGAATTGGGCTCTCCATCCTCCCGTCCCGGACTGTTAATCCATCACAGGGCGGGCACTATGCAGAACATTATGGCGGCCATAGCCGCGTTGAGTCGCACCATGGTTGATATTAAGCTTTATGTGCGCAACACCTACAAAGAAGTTTGCACAAGTGTAAATCAAAATGAAGAAATGGCCAAGGATTTGAGCTACACTGTGAACCAGCTCGCATGCCAGGACTCCAGAATTGACGACCTGGAGAGAAATCTGTTCGAATTGATGGGCAAGGTGGATAATATGCAGGAAGACATTGCAGTCCTCACTGGGAAATCGCAGGGAAGCTGCGTCCATGGAAGTCTGACGGTTAATCAGGAGATAAAGCAGGAAAGGCAGGATGCGGCTTCTGTCTACCTTAAAAAATATGGATAGTTTGCAGTCTCAGTTCAGGTTCCTCTTTTTTGATGTTTAAGACTCTATGTTTTTCTGTATATTCCTAAACCAGCAGTTCGTCAGGGTTTATCCCTGCTCTACTTTGAACAGTTTTAGTAAGGTTTTGTTTAGAACTCTTACAGGTAGACAGATAGAATCTTCAGCTATAAAATCTCAGGCACTTGTTACTCTGTCAAATTTTTGTGAAAACTTGTAATGAATGGCTGTGCACAGCCTTTATAAATATATCTATTTCCCCTGTTCTTGTTAAAAAAAAAAAGGGTTCTAAGATAACTACCCAGTAAATTAGATCCAAAAGTTGTAGCTATCAAGGATGCAAAAGATCTAATCGAATTATTTGTAAATGAGTTGACAGGATCACTTCTATCCTATGAATCCAAAATCAACAAGAATGAGGGTTCCTCTCTAGAGAATGCCTTCAAAGCTCAGGTCTATTTCTGAAAAGGCAGAGGCAGAAGCAGAGGCAAAGGCAATTGAAGCAATGGCAAGGAATATCAAGAACAAGAAAATGGGAATGACATAAAAAAGAGGTTTGATAAATAAAACATTAAGTGTTATTATTGCAATAAATTTGGCCATTTTGCTAGTGAATACAAAAATAAGTACACTAATTATGGAAAATAGAATGTCGATGTTACAAAAACCTTTGAGAACAATGAAGATTCGTTGTTTTTTACTTGTATTCCTGCACATGAAAGTCCAAATGATCTTTGGCTTTTAAACAGTGGCTGCAGCAACCATACGACAGGTAATCAAAGTCTAGTTGTAGATCTAGATAAGTCAATAAAGACATTGGTTAAAGTCGACATCGATTATATAGAAAGTTGTTGGAAAATGAGTGGTCAACATATTAATCAAACAAAACAAACAAAAAACCATCTCATATGTGTATTATGCTCCAAGTTTGAAGCATATTTTGATTAGTATTGGGTGAATCACTCAGAAGGGATACAATCTCATCTTCAAGGGAGCAAAATGTGCCATATATGACAAAATCAAGTTTAAGACAGTAAAAATTTGGAAGGGTATGTTTTTTGCATTTTTTTTTAAGGGTTTAGTTAATTTATACTTGTCAATTGAAGTACAATTATTTATATTTTCCTTCATCTTTGAAGTGATGAAATAATATTTTCCCTTCAAATTGAAATTCAGACCCACTCTTCAAATTTTATCACTACTTGGTAGTGAAAATGTGGTGGAAATGGATAAAGAATCCTTTCTCCCCCTAGGGAATGTTGGAATATTTTGTATTCCTTGGAAGGTAATAATGTCTTTGTATTATGTCGGAAGATATCCACAATCTTATGTAAAAGATTAATACATTATATTCCATATTCATTATGGTAAAGTATTCTCTTGATATCCTTCATTATATAAAGAGATGTTATTATGGAGAATTTTATTATCCCACATGTAATATGTGAGAGTAATTCCTCCTCATCTCTTAGTATATAATAGAATCAAGGGAGTCACATCCCTAACATATGATCTTATACTTATTCACACAAGTATTGCTATATTGTATTGGGGTTACTAGCATTGCTCTCTTGTAAGCTTGAGGGAGATATTTTGGAGATAATAGAAGACTACCTTCTCGTGGACATAGCCCAATTGGGTGAACCACGTATATTTGGTGTACTCTTTTCTCTTGTTCTCTTTATGTACTTATTGTTGATATATTATTGTTTTGCATAGATAGGTAAGCTAGTTTAGTTAGATCCATATCTCTGACATGGTATCAGAGCTTGTTGCTATGATCTAGCACCTTCTATTGCTTTCAAAACAATATTTTATCATTTGAGCATTGTTTATTTTTTATAGATTTGCTTTGTATTTGGTAGCCATAGGCTTCTCTTCAGTTTTGGGCATGTTTCTACAATTTTTTTTCTAACCCTAACCTTGTTGTGAATTTTTTTTGCAAAATTTTTTCAAGGGTTTCTTGATATTATTTTTGTAGATCTATATGTTTTTTGGATTCTCCTCAAGGAGATCTAGAATCTGGTTGTCAAAACGGCAGTTTTCGTCCAAGTTTGGTAGACTTTGTGCAAGTTTCCATCTTCTGCAGATTCGACATTGTTTTCGGCCTAAAACTGAACACTCATGACTATTTCTTCGTAGAACCCACGGTTAACCGCAACTATTCCTACTGCGACCCCGCGAGTATACTGCAGACCCGTGACTTCGAGTGAGCAGACCTGCACGTGCTACAGCATACTCGTGACTGTTCTCACTTTTATCTCATGCTTACTTCAGGATACTCGCAACCCTCATGTGCAGAGACCTATGAGTGCTACGGCATAGTCATGACTTTACTGCATAGATGCCCGCAAACAACCCGATCATAACCGTGACTTGCTCCTTTACATATTTGCGAACTCGCGACTGACTCTACTGTAAACCCATGCATACCCACGGCATTGCCATGCATATCCCACGAGTATCAGTACTTACTCGCTATTTTCCTGTTGGCAGACCCATGAGTGGCTTTTCTTGGCACTTTTTTTTCAAAAGGGATGTAAGAAAAAGTCTCGTTTCCTTTACTATTTTTCTAACAGTGTTTCTACAGATTCAGATCAATACGGTAAAAGTATTTCAGTTTTCTATTATTCACCTTTTTCTCTTTTCATTTCTAGTATTTGGGTTTTATTTTATTTTTACCATTATGACTTCAGGAGTAGCTTCTGGTCCTAACTATCTTGCATGGAAGAGAAAAATTATTGATGTTCTCAGGAGTAAGAATCTATGGAGGATTGTTAATGGTGGACACACAAAACCTGATGATGTTCAAGCTTTGGCCATATGGGATGATAGATGTGATAAAGAAAGAGGGCTCATTGGTCAAACAGTTGTAGATAGTCTTCATGTAAGTATAAAGGCAGAAGACAGCCCAGTTGAGGTATGGAAAACTATTGCTTCTTTATTTGATAAATCTGATGATGTTTCTGCTTATTACCTTCAAAAGAAGATTTTTGAGCTAGATCCTACTAAATTTAATAGAGTAGAATTATATCTTGTTGAAGTGAAAACTTTAAATGACAAATTAAATCATTGTGGTAAAGATTACAAGAAAACAGACATTGCTCTAATAGTTTTTGTAGAACACAAATTGTCATCTTGTTTTGATATGTTCATTCAAATTAGGAATAGATCTCTTGAATTGTCTTCAAATACCATGAAACCTACCTTTGACGAATTTTGTAAAGGGTTGATTAATGAGCAAGAAAATTTAATTGTTTATGGAAAACTCTCACCTAATAAAGCTCTTATGGCACATAATAAGAATCCTAAGAAAACTTTTAATAATGTTAAAGGTTCTTGTTCACACACTTCAAAACCTACTAATAATTCTGGTAATGCTTCTAATGCACATCATGAATCTAGTAAGATGAAGAAAGTGTATGATCCTTGTAAACATTGTGGTAAAACTAATCATCCTGAAAAGAATTGCTTTAAATTGAAATGTTTAATAGCTAAAGCTAAAAAGAATGGTTCTAATGAATCACAAGTAGCTTTGTGTGCTTTTGTTGTTTCTTCTAGTAATTCTTCTTCTATTGTGGATTGGATAATGGATTCTGGTGCTTCTAAACATATGACTGGTAATGCTTCTTTATTTTCATCTTATGACAATAATAAACACACATCTCAAAAAGTATCTCTAGGTGATGGTAAACAACTTTCCATAATTGGTTTTGGTAATATTAATGTTACTAATGCTCAATTGGAAGATTTTTTTCATGTTGAAAATATGCCCATCAGCTTACTTTCTATTTATCATGCATGTCAAAATGGATTTAAATTTGAAGCTTGGCTTGATAAATATGTTCTTAAAGATATCAACCATAATTTTAAAGTAGTTTCTTCTGGTCTTGTTGATCATACTGTTGGTTTTAATTCAACTAAAAGACAACCTTTTTATTCATATGTTGCTCATGTTGATGAACTAAGTAAATTGTGGCATGAAATATTAGGTCATTTGAATTATGGTAAAATGCAAATGTTAACTAAAATGGTACTTGGCTTGCCTAATATTTTGTCTACTAACGGTGTTTGTGAAGGTTGTGTTCTTGGTAAACATCATAAAGAAATGTTTAATAAAGGTAAAGCTTGGTGTGCTAAAGAACCTTTGCAATTAATTCATAGTGACATTTGTGGTCCTCTTAAAGTTCCTTCTATATATAATGTAGATTATTTTCTTGCTTTTATTGATGACTTTAGTAGAAAATCATGGGTTTATTTTTTGAAACATAAAAGTGAAACTTTTTCTAAATATCAAGTATTTAAATCCTTGGTTGAAAATGGGTCTAGTAAAAAGATTAAGACTTTAAGAACTGATAATGGGGGCAAATTCATTAAGAAATAATTTGAAGTCTTTTTATCTAAACATGGAATTCAACATCAAAAGGTTGTTCCTTACACACCTCAACAAAATGGTGTTGCTGAAAGGAAAAATAGAACTTTAGTTGAAATGGCTAGATGTATGCTTTATTCTAAAGGATTACATAAGAAATTTTGGACCGAAGCCATAAGTTGTGCTAACTTTATTTTAAATAGATTTCCTACAACAGTTGTTAAGCATGTTACCCCTAAGGAAAAATGGAATGGTAGAAAACCTAATATTAGTAACTTTAAAGTGTTTGGTTGTGAATGTTGGGCTCATATTCCTCATGAAAAATGGAAAAAGTTAGAACCCAAGTCTCACAAGTGTATATTCATTGGTTATTCTGAGGATTCTAAGGCTTATAGGTTGTTTGATCCTTCGAATCAAAGTTTCATCATTAGAAGAGATGTTCAATTTATTGAAGTCTCTCCACCACCTAAATCTGTTGAACCTCATGTCACTCTGAATATTCCCTTATCACCTATTACTCCTATTTCGGTTACTCCTTCCAGCTATGTGACTGATCTTATTTCTTCTTCTTCAAGTATTCCACCTGAATGTATCTAAGCTCCTGAAGTGACTTATGTCCCTTCAAACCTTCCTGTTTGGGCACGGAAAACTCTTGAATCTACAGGAAGTGATATCGAAATCCCTTTCGATAGTTGTAGAATTAGATCTAAATTTGCTCTTATGACCAAAGTATTGGCCACATATGATCCTACTACCTATGCTCAAGCTAAGGGTAAACCTCATTGGGAACAAGCTATGTCTGATGAGTATGATTGTCTTCTGAAGAACAAGACTTGGTCTCTTGTTCCTCTTACTTCGGGAAAGAATTTAGTTGGTTGTAAATGGGTTTATAAAACTAAATTTTCTGCAGAAGGATAGATTGAAAAGTATAAAGCTAGATTAGTTGCAAAAGGTTTTAATCAACTTGAAGGTGTTGATTATAATGAAACTTTTGGTCCTGTTGCTAAAATGAATACAATAAGAACCATTTTATCTATTGTTGCATATTATAAATGGGAAATACACCAAATGGATATTAAAAGTTATTTTTTAAATGGTGATCTTAAAGAAGAAATTTATATGCAACAACCTCATGGTTTTATTACTATTGAATCATCAAGTTTAGTATGTAAATTACCCAAGTCTTTATATGGTCTTAAACAATCACCTAGGGCTTGGTATGATAAAATTGATACTTATTTCTTGAATAATGGTTTTAAGCGTTGTATATCTGATCCTAACCTATATGTTAAGCATGTTGATGATAATATAATTGTTATTGTTTTATATGTGGATGATCTTATTATGACTGGCAGCCAACTTGTTCTCATTCAAAGTATGAAAAGTGATCTTCAAAAGCATTTTGAAATGACTAATCTCGGTATATTGCACTATTTCTTGGGTCTTCAAATTTGGCATATGGTAGATGGTATTTTTCTCACTCAACCGAAGTATGCTATAGATCTATTGGCTCACTTACACATGAGTGATTGTAAACCTGCTCCTACGCCTTTCCAGTCTGGTGTAAATTTAATTGTTGAGTGTACTACTCATCTTGTTGATGCTACTCTTTATCGTCGACTAGTCGGTAGTTTGATATATTTAACTCACAATAGACCAGATCTCTCTTTCGTCGTTAGTATGGGTTCACGGTTCATGCAGCAACCTCATGAAATTCATTGGCAAGAAGCAAAGAGAATTATGAGATATTTATAGGGGACATTGCACTATGGTGTTTTTCATTCGAGCAGTACTACAGTTTCACTTTCTGGTTATACAGATTTTGACTGGGCATGTGATAGTTTTGATTTATGGTCAACTACTGTTTATATATTTCAACTTGGTTCAAGTCCGATTTATTGGTCCAGCAAAAAGGTGAAGACTCTTTCTTTATCTTCGTGTGAAGCAGAGTATAGAGCAGCCAAAGAAGCAGCAAAAGAAGTAGTTTGGTTATGGCATGTTCTCACTGAGCTTGGTCTAGTTCCGAAATCATCCACTGTGTTGAAATGTGACAATCAGGGTGAAATTCAGCTTGCTTACAATCCGGTATATCACTCCAAGACAAAGCATCTCGATCTTGATGCTCATTACATTCGAGATATTGTCACAAATGGTGTTCTTCCTCTTGAGTATTGTCCTACAGAGCAACAGAAAACCGTTATCTTCACCAAATCCTTAACAACAACGAAGTATGTGCATCTTCGTTCCTTACTTGGGATGAGGGAAGTTGTCATCAAGGGGGAGCAGTAATGCCTCCTTCCTTCCTTTGTTAGTGGGCCTTTCTCCCAACCATTATTAAGGGGGGGTGTTGGAATATTTTATATTCCTTGGAAGGTAATAATGTCTTTGTATTATGTCATAACATATCCACAATCTTATGTAAAAGAGTAATACATTATATCCCATATTCATTATGGTAAAGTATTCTCTTGATATCCTTCATTATATAAAGAGATGTTATTATGGAGAATTATATTATCCCACATGTAATATGTGAGAGTAATTCCTCCTCATCTATTAGTATATAATAGAGTCAAGGGAGTCACATCCCTAACGTATGATCTTATACTTATTCACACAAGTATTGCTATATTGTATTGGGGTTACTGGCCTTACTCTCTTGTAAGCTTGAGGGAGATATTCTGGAGATAATAGAAGACTACCTTCCCATGGACGTAGCCCAATTGGGTGAACCATGTATATTGGGTGTACTCTTTTCTCTTGTTCTCTTTCTATACTTATTGTTGATATATTATTGCTTTTCATAGATAGGTAAGCTAGTTTAGTTAGATCCATATCTCTGACAGGGAAAACTATGGATGCAGAAATATGTGCAAGGGATAGATCCTCAAAATGTCATCAGACTGGAAGGTCTGCGATTTGGATCTATGGTCTAGAATTCAGCCTGGAAGAATCGATATCTTGTTCAAAAACATAGCTTCTAGGAAATTAGGGATGACAAATCAGCTTTGTTTTGGGAGGATGCTTGGCAGCAAACCCTGCAACTGTCTTCATTCTCGTTGGAAAGTTATTTTTGAGCAAATGCTAGCTAGGAATCTAAATAAAGTCTACCAATATTGTTAAACCAACAATAATTCTCAACTACATCGACCTTAGATTCCCTTGGAACAATACATGGGATCTGCATCAAAACCCTCACCCAGCACAAAAATTTGTTGTTCTCAAAACCCTTTACCAAATATATTCTCATTTCAAACCCCCAACATTTAAACCAATAAAGATCCCATCTCTATAAATCCCTCTTAGCCAATGGCCATCCTTTAATCCAAATTAACAAATGTTTTCATGTTTCCCTTTATCTATACAAGAAACCCCATGTCAATTCACCCCTTAAGTTTCAATCTCCCTTCCTTATATCCAATGGATTACCTATCACATTTACAAGATCTTAATGAGAAATAATATGAAAAATCTCTTTGAACCTCACAAAACCCTAAATAAATTATTTGAAGTTTTCAAGACAAATACAATCCATTTCTTTCTCATCAGATCTACCAAATTCCATGCTCATATGGAAAAATCCTATATTAGACACACTGATAGATACATCTAATCCATGCTCAAAGAGCATATTGATGATACTAATCATATCCACCTTAATTAAATCCCACAACACAAAATACCACATATTCTTTTACGAAACTAAGATTTTAGCTTCTACTACTCATTACCATGTGCACCTCAATAGAGAAGTTCTCCATATAGAAAACACCCGGATAATTTTTGTGGAGAGGATAGCTATAAACTTAGCCATTCTTGGAAATCATTAATCCATTGTCTCCATAATTAACATCTTTCTTTCCTCTCATCCATGTCTATCCTTTTTAATCTTTAATTGACCTCTACCCCCTCCTATTTAACTCTCTTATTAATCGAGTCCCCTCTTTAATGAATATCTACCCCCCCATTTTTGTACTTCATATTACCTTAACATCATTTTCCTCCTTCATAATTTTGTAATGTGATTCCAATATGAATATCCCTTTCCCTTCCCTTTGTTGTCCTTTCATATTTTCTTTAGGTTTCTTAAACCATTTGTTTAATATCCCCCTTTTGTACTTTAATTACTTTTAACTATATTCTAACAAATACATAATTGTATATTCTATATATACTCCCACTTCAATAATTTCTAACACTATGTTTCTTTTTGTTGGATCAGCTAAAGATGAATGGAGTGCCCACTTAAAAAATTAGAACATTTCAAAATTTTAACATAGTGTAATATCCAAAATCTTGGTCATAATGATAACTCACTTTAAAAGCATCATAAAAAAATATAAAAATGTTATCAAATTTTTTTGATGAAATATCGAAATATTGTTGCAAAATTCTTGTGCTATAAAAAATCAATAGAACTATATATACAATTTTGTAATAATTAAAAAAAAACATTAATTTATTTATTTGATAAGAATATTAATTTATTATACTTAAAACTAATTTAAAACCCATAATAAATTAATTAAATATATATAAAACGTCAAACATATTTGTCTATTAAATCTAACCCAATCAGAATACCATAAAAACATAATATAAAAATATTTGTTAAAATTCCAAAACAATACCATGAATCTCTTATCTCATCCGAGGAATCCCACCCTAAAAAGAATATTATTGTATATGTGACTTCACATTAATTATAATTAAAAGAAAACAACCTTAGAAATGAATAGTACTTTAAAAAATGTATATTTAGGGAAAACCGTTTATTAAAACCCAAAAATTAGAGAAAAAGACCAAGTCTATTGCTCAGTATGTTCTAGATATTGCCTCTAGAGGTCATAAAGATCATTGTTAGGAACCCATGTCTTTACTTTCTTAGTATGTTGTTGTTGGATGCATATGCTTTGTAAGTCGTCCCATAGTATTTGTTGATCAATAGTTTGTGTTATTGTTGTTGGCGCATATGCTTTGTAAGTCGCCCGTAGTATTGTTCATCCATAGTTTGTAGCGGCCCATGGTTTTGACCTATAGTATTGGCGCCTAGAATTAGTATATAAGTGTGTGTTGAGACCTATGAAGGCACCGTGAAGTTATTTGTATTGAGCTTGCTCATAGGAAGTTGCCCCCTCGAAGTGGCCTGTGATCAATATAAAAGTGATTCTGAGTTCTGTCATTTCTGCTATTTCGCATATTCGTATTAATTAATTGTTGCAGGTCTATCACATCTGGTATCAGAGCACTTTCTTGGGCTCGCTGGGTGAAATTTCTGCCAATTTTTTTTTCGCATCTGTTGCAGGTTCGGATTTGGGAATAATCCCTATCCGCTTAACTGTGGGAAGTACTTGGGCATAAGCCCTCAAACTCATTGTGAGGAGTACCACAGGAACCCCGAAGTAGCTGGCCCATTGAGAGGACCTACCAGCGAAAAGGGCAACGACCCCTACCTGATTGACTAGTTCCCACCCGTGAGGTAAACCAAGAGCTTTCGTTTGTGGAAAAGCGGTTATCAATTTTACCTGAGCCATAGAGTGAGGGGTACTGCCCCAATACGCAAGCCGTCAGACAACATTGGTAACCGAGTGAAACCCCTAAACTGTTAGGAAGCCACACATACCTGGGATCCATATATACTTTCAGCTGAACTATTGTCGATCGCTACTGCACCGTTTCAGATCCATTTTGCAAGTTGTTCCAGATCCAGCCGTTTTCAATCCATTCAGCGATGTTCCAGATCCCTTCCGAGCCGTAGCCGCTCCATTCTGGGAAGAAAAAAAAAAAGGTATAAAATTCAGTTTTTTTTCCATATCCCCCTTGTTTTCACTCTGTTTCCCTTGAAATTTTCAGGGAACCCCTGTCATCCCATTCTGCATATTTCATTCCTGAGGACCCTATCCCCAATTCCCCTTCCCAAAGCCCGAAAGCCCACATTTGTCTATTTTTAGGGTTTGCCATAACTTCCTCAGATTTCACCCAATCACCTTCAAATTTTACCACAGAGTTCCTCTCTAAATTCTGCCTCTTTGTCCCCCTCTTCCAAATTTTCCCATTCTTTCACCACACTTCTGAAATCCTCATTTTTGCTTCCCTGTCTAGTCGACAGTGTCCAACACCTAGTCAAACCCCAATTACCCTTCAGATTTTTTCCCAAGTCCATATTTTCCCTTACTGAAGCAGTTTCTGTTTTTATTTTCCTACCCAGTCAAAAAAAAAAAAAAACTCCTGGTTATGGTTGTCACCCGTGCAGGAGCAAAAACCATGGAAGAAGCACTTGCAGCCATCCAAGCCAAACTCTAGGATCTGGATGAAAAATATCTCGACCTCCATCTTGAACATTCAGCTATGAACAACAAACAGCAGTCCGAGTCTTCAGCAAACAATGGGTTCTCTTCTTCCAGCAATTTTCGTGGTCCGAAGCTTGATTTTCCTCGCTTCAATGGTACTGATCCAACTGGATGGATCTATCGTGCAGAACAGTATTTCAGTCTGCATAATACTTTTGATGTCAACAAAGTTCTGCTGGCATCCTTTCACTTGGAACAGGAAGCTCTTCAATGGTACCGTTGGTACATCAAGGCTCATCCAGATCCCAAATGGTCAGACTTTTCCAGCTCCTTTTGCAACGATTTGGTCCTAGTGCTTTTGATGACTTCACCGGAGCCCTCACTAAACTTCGCCAAATTGGCACTGTGAGAGAGTATCAAACCAAATTCGAGAACCTAGCCAACCACACCGAAGGATTGTCTAATGACTTTTACCGGAGTTGTTTTATCAGTGGTCTAAAGGATGCCATCCGCTCTGAGGTCAAAATGTTCTATCCCACCACAATTATGGAAGCCCTAGGGTTGGCTAAGTTGGCAGAAGACAAGATTGCATCCCAACAACGCTCCAAGTCCACTTTTGTTCCCTTCCGAAATATGGGTTCTCAACGACCACCTATACCGCAGGCTCCTCGACCGACTCCTATCAAGCGTTTGTCTGAAACAGAGATGCAAGCATGCAGAGAAAAGGGGCTTTGCTATAATTGTGATGAGAAATTCACTCGGGGACATAGATGTGTTCAGCAAAAGCTCTATCTCTTGGATGTGGAGTCTCCTCCTGCCTCTGAAATTGGTGACGAAGATCCAGAAACACTGGATGCTCTGGTCGACATTCAGGAATTGCCTATTGACCCTCCGTCTCAAGATGAACAGTCAGAGATATCTCTCCATGCTTTAGCTGGAATCACCACCCCCCAAACAATGCGGGTCAGGGGTTACTTCAAGAAGCTTCCTCTTACAATACTCATTGATTCTGGTAGCACTCATAATTTCATTGACCCTCGGATCGCCAAACAAGCTGATTGTTTTATCCATCCTTGCTCCAACTTTGAAGTCATGGTTTCCAATGGGGGCACCTTACCTTGCAAAGGGAAGTGTCGAAATGTGTGTATCTCTATGGGAGATTATACCTTGCGCTCTGACATGTTTGCCTTGCCCTTAGGTGGATGTGATGTGGGTTTGGGCGCTCAATGGCTACGCACACTTGGCCCTATTTTATGGGATTTTGCTGAACTTTGGATGCAGTTTTCTCTCAATGGACAAAAAGACACATTGACAGGATTACAACCAATTTCTCTCAGCATCATCATTTCAAATCGCATGGAAAAACTCCTCAAGAAGAATTCACATGGTGTCATCGCTCAGATCCATTCCATTCAAATGCAACCATCAGCGGTCTCCACTACTCCTTTGGATCTATAACAAATTCTGGATCGATATACAGGTGTCTTTGTTGAACCAGTGGGATTGCCACCTTCCAGGCCAGGATACCATCGTATTCAGCTCCTTCCGGGCAGCATTCCTCCCAACATCAGGCCCTATCGCTACCCATTTCACCAAAAAATGGAGATTGAAATGTTCATTCGGGATTTATTGAAGCAAGGCATTATTCGCCCAAGCACTAGTTCCTTTTCTTCTCCAGTTATTCTTCTCCGCAAAAAAGATGGGTCATGGCGCCTCTGCATTGACTTCCGAGCACTTAATCACCTCACCATCAAGGACAAGTTTCCAATTCCTGTTGTTGATGAGCTTCATGGGGCTCACTTTTTCTCCAAGTTGGATCTTCGTTCTGGGTATCATCAAATTCGGGTTCATGAGGATGATATCCCTAAAACAGCTTTCCGCACACATGATGGCCATTATGAGTTTTTCGTCATGCCCTTTGGCCTCACTAATGCTCCTTCCACATTCTAGGCCTTAATGAATAAAATATTTCGACCCTACTTGCGGAAATTCATTTTGGTATTCTTTGATGATATCCTCATCTACAGTAAAACATGGGATGAACATCTCCAGCATCTGGATCTTGTCATGCAACATTTCTCTGACCATCATCTCCATGCCAAGCAGTCTAAATGTCTTTTTGGACAGAAGGAAGTTGAGTATCTCGGGCACATTATCACAGCACAAGGGTTTCGCGTGGATCCTGCCAAAATCGATGCCATGAACAATTGGCTGCATCCCCAGACACTCAAGAGCCTTCGTGGTTTTTTGGGGTTGACTGGCTACTACTGCAAGTTTGTCAAGGTTTATGGGAAGATTGCAGCTCCATTAACTACTCTATTGAAAAAGGATGCTTTTACATGGACACCTGCTGCTCAGTGTGCATTTGAAAAACTAAAACAAGCTATGTGTACTACACCTGTGCTAGCTATGCCCGATTTTTCCAAGCCCTTCACTATTGAGAGTGATGCTTGCGGCAATGGACTTGGTGCTGTTCTCCTTCAAGATGAACACCACATTGCGTTCACCAGCAAAGCCCTTTCAGGTAAGAATTTAGCTGCCTCTACCTATGAGAAGGAAATGATGGCTATTTTGCATGCAGTACAGAAGTGGCACCCATACCTATTAGGGAATCATTTCTGCATCAAGACTGATCACCAGAGTCTGAAATATTTCTTGGACCAGCGTGTCTCCTCCTCGGCACAACAGAAATGGGTTAGCAAACTCATGGGCTATGACTATGAGATCACTTACAAGAAGGGTAAAGACAATATTGTGGCAGATGCTCTTTCTCGCACATTTGATGCCCAAGGTTCTCTTTCAGCTATTTCTATGCCTGTTCCAAATTGGTTGCAATCTGTTCAACAGGGTTATGTCAATGAATCTTCCTTATCTCAAATAATCCAACGCTTGACCAACAACCCTTCTGTTGTACCACATTACTCTTGGGATGGTGCTTCTCTGCGATACAAGGGTCGTCTGGTGCTTCCCCAGAGCACAGATCTTCAACAGGCTGTCTTCTATGAACTCCATGCTTCTCCATCGGCAGGGCACTCTGGGTTCCTCAAAACGTATGAACGAGCACGGCGTAACTTCTTTTGGCAGGGCATGAAAAGGACAATTCAACAGATGGTGGCCGAATGTGATACCTGCCAGCGCAATAAGGGTGAAACAACACTCCTTCCAGGATTGCTTGAACCCTTGCCCATACCTAGATGGATTTGGACAGATATTTCTATGGATTTCATTGAAGGACTCCCTAAATCTGGTGGGAAGACAGTGATTCTCGTTGTGGTTGATCGCCTCTCCAAATATAGTCATTTTTGTGCTCTCAGCCATCCCTATACAGCCTCCTCCGTCGCTCAAATTTTCCTGGACCAAATCTTTCGTCTTCTTGGCATCCCTTCTTCCATTGTCTCGAATCGTGATGCGACTTTCACCAGTCATTTTTGGATAGAACTATTTCGCCACACTGGCACCAAACTGAAGATGAGTTCAAGGTATCACCCACAAACAAATGGTCAGACTGAAATTATTAATAAATGCTTGGAAACTTATCTTCGTTGCTTCACCTCGGAACAACAACATCAGTGGGAAAAGTGGCTTCCTCTCGCTGAATGGTGGTACAATACCTCTTACCACACCGCCTCTAAAATGACCCCATATGAAGCAGTCTATGGTCAGGCACCTCCAACTCTTCTTCCATACACCCCCACCAGTTCACCAGTTCAGGAAGTTGACACGGTCCTTCGAAATCGCGATCAGATTCTTCGCATTTTGCGGGACAATCTTCACATGGCAACAAATCGCATGAAGCAACAAGCTGATCAGCACCGTTCTGAGCGCACTTTTCAAGTCGTCGATATGGTTTTTCTTCGTCTCCAGTCGTACAAACAATCCTCCTTGAAACTCAAAGGGCATCATAAGCTCGCTCCAAAGTTCTATGGGTCATATCGGATTCTTCAGAAGATTGGGTCTGTTGCTTATAAATTGGAACTTCCTCCTGCTTCCCTCATTCATCCAGTCTTTCATGTCTCTTGTCTGAAGAAAGTTCTTGGCACCAACATCAGTGGACAAACGATTTTACCCGAACTGGATAATGAAGGATCCATCCTTTTGGAGCCAAAGGCCATCCTCAATCGGCGCACGTGTCAGCTTCGCTCTCGCTCTTTCACAGAGGTCTTAATTCAGTGGCACGGCATGCAACCAGAGGATGCTACATGGGAACCACTCCTTCAGATTCAACAACAATTTCCACATCTAAAGCTTTGAGGACAAAGCTTTTTTTAAGGGGGAGGGGATGTTAGGAACCCATGTCTTTACTTTCTTAGTATGTTGTTGTTGGACGCATATGCTTTGTAAGTCGTCCCGTAGTATTTGTTGATCAATAGTTTGTGTTATTGTTGTTGGCGCATATGCTTTGTAAGTCGCCCGTAGTATTGTTCATCCATAGTTTGTAGCGGACCATGGTTTTGACCCATAGTATTGGCGCCTAAAATTAGTATATAAGTGTGTGTTGAGACCTATGAAGGCACCGTGAAGTTATTTGTATTGAGCTTGCTCATAGGAGGTTTCCCCCTCGAAGTGGCCTGTGATCAATATAAAAGTGATTCTGAGTTCTGTCATTTCTGCTATTTCGCATATTCGTATTAATTAATTGTTGCAGGTGCATCACAATCATAAGGAAAATAAGGAGAAACATTCCAGAAGATACTCATTTGGTATGATGAGTGTTCAAGAAGAATATAATAGACTAGAGTTCACCTTTATACAAGATGAAGATGAATTTAATGAAATACAATATCTAGTCTCTCAATTCAAGAAAATGCCAAAATAGTTTCTAGAAAAATATCTTGTTGCAATGGCATTTCCAAAAAGAGAGAATTCTCCACTCTAGGATGGATATTCTTCCCATCAAAGTTCTAGCCCACTCACAATACCCCCTCTTCCTACTGTTGATGAGGTAATGAATGATTCCTCTGCCTCTTTTGCTCCATCTCACAGATTTCATTTCGGCATAATGGAATCAATAATCTTATTTCTCAAATGCCAGAACAACCTATCCTAAATATCCAATATCGGGCTGAGATTAAAACAACCATTCAACTGCTAAGCAAATGGGTTCTTTACAAAATAACTCAAGACCAAAATATAACTTCCTAGCAATTAGTTGACCAAATGGTAGCACACTTATCAAGTTTGGCATATGAATGGTGGCGGTGACTTCCTCAAGAAGCCAGAAATGAAATTTTGGTTGCTTGGGATGTAGATGACCAAATTATCAAAGCACTAGGCAGAGAATTCTATGGTCCAAAAGAAACCGAACATTTTGAATATCTTGCATCTTTGTTTATGTCTGCTAGAATTTATGATCTTAGTCAAAGTGACTCAATATTTCTATTATATGCAGAATTTGCTTATCTCTTCTGGAAATGCAGACAAGCCAGCATACCTAACACATTATCTTAAGAGTTTCCCTCATCATGTTCCAGATGCAGTAGAATAATTCCTGAAAGATGAAAATATTCCTTTGCAAGGTCTATCTCTTGCCTAGCTGCATGGATTCATAATGGAAACCTGGCAAGAGCATTTTCTATAAAGGAGAGTTTCTAAAGACTTTAAAAGGAATTCATCCTTGTACTGTCCTAATTTTTGCAAATATGTGGCAAAAATGCCAGATTGGGGTTGTGGAGCTCAAAACAAAGGACACTTTGGTAAAGAATCTTGCAATTGCAAGAAAAAGAAGGGAAAAACCTTCTACCCTAGTGCTCCTAGGTTTCACCCAAATAAAGCCTACATATACAAGAAGAAGAATAGTTTCCATAAAAGAAAGGATTTTGTCAAGAAACGTTATGCTCTCTCTGATATAGAAAAATGTTTTATTTGTGGTAAGAAAGGCCATTGGGAAAATAAGTGCCACAAGAGAAAATCTAAGCATGGGCTTGCAACACTATTTACTGGTGAATTATATCATGCTTGGTGGGATCTTGACTATTGTGATGTTGACCAATATCCTAAAGGAGAAATTGTTTTTCTCCCAGATGTAGGATCCCCTGATTCAGATGATTTGGATCATATCTTGAATAAATTTGATTCTGCAAAATCCTTTGAATCCTCTTTGGATTATGACCAGGATGCAAATTTAGGGGGGTGTGATGGTCCTCCAGAATTTTGCTTCTATATGTTTTCCACAACAATGGCTTTTCCTCAAATCAGAATTGTAGAAATTTATGAAATCCTATCCAGAACACTAGCATATCAGTATGTTTTGAGGAAATAACTGAAAAATGAAAAGAATAAGATTTTAGCCTTACTAAAAGCTAAAGAGAAGCATCCAACTAATTTTGAAACTTCCTCTCCTAGTATCAACATGAATCCAACATTCTATAATTCACATAACTATATAAATATTATCCCGATCTCCATGAAGACAAACATAAATTTGGTAAAGAAAAAGAGAATCTATTCATATTGCAGATCAAAGAAAAACAAATCTCTTTAAAAAAGATAGTTAGAGAAATAGAATAGCTAAAAAGAATGCTAGAGGTAACTATATGAGAGAAACATTAGTCCTCGGAAGAAGAGATGTGCAAATCCTATAAAGAATCTCTTAAGATCCCTAAAGCTAGAAACACACCTCATATCAGCGAGGAAGAAATCTCATCAGAAGAAGAAGAAAAAGGACATACTATTTTCCCTACTTCAAATATAGAGCCTTCTTTGGGACTATTTATCAGTCCTAAATTGTATATAAAAGTGTGGTTCTTCCCTCCATATTTTAAGCCATATCCATTAGATTGTATGATATATTTAGGATGTCAGATGAATTTTGGGAAAGGAGGGGCCATACTGGATCATTCTATTGGGAAAATACTTCTAATCATGATGTAGCAATTGAAGGAAATCTTGTACAGTTGCTCGGAATAGTTCCAGATTTCCCAAAAAAGGAACATCTAAAGCATTTGCAGGAATTCTACAAGCTTGTTTTTCAACATGGCTTGGTGCTCTATAAAAGAAAAATGGAGATAGGAAAAACAGAAATTGAATTCCTTGGTTATAAGATCAGTAAAGGCCAAGTTACACTTCAGGAACATGTCCTGAAGGTATTTATCCCATATCACATTCTAGAAAAAGTTCAGCTCCAGAGATTCTTGGGTAGTCTAAATTACATCAGAACTTTTATAAATGCTAGACTCAATACATCCATGTATTATAGCAGATATTAAAGAAAAATCTTCCAAAATGGAGCAATGAAATGACAAAACCTATAAGACGAATTAAAGCAAAAGTAAAGCAACTTCCTCCTCTTTCCCTTCCTCAAAGTACTGGCATCCTTGTTGTTGAGACAGATTCCTCAAACAAAGTGTGGAGAGATATCCTAATAGAAACCAAAGAAATTTGTGGATATGCTTCCGAATCTTTTAAGGGTGCAGAATTGAACTACCCCTCAAATCATAAAGAGATCCTAGCTGTAAAGAAAATAGTCAATCACTTCCATCTATACTTAAAACCTATTAAATTTGTGATTCATATTGATTTGAAGATAATGACAGGCATCTTCAAGAATGAAAATCTAATGGATGAAAACAATTCCAAAATCCTAAAATGGTTTATTTGGTTACAAAATTTTGATTTTGAAATTGTTTACAAACCTGGTTATTTAAACTGTGTTGATGATATGTTAACCATGGAAGAATTCAACCTCAATATGTTTTCAGCAGGAGTCAACTCACCCAGGAAAACAAAAGGAAAAGGTATCCTCAGAGAAGAACCATAAAAGAAAAATGTCTTTAAAGACCATATGAGCATTCAAGAATGCCAAGAGTTCCTAGAGTTTTCCAGCAAGAAAAAATTTGATAGACAATTAGCCATCTCCCTTATTAAACAAATCCATTCTTCAACAATGAAGATTGAAATCTTGGAGAGATGGGAGAAGACTTCATTCTTAGGAATGCAGAATGCATACAACTAGCTCAAACAACTCAAGGAAGTCTGGATAGATGTTGCAGATACAAGTGACAAAGAATTGTTCTATGTAGACATTAGTCCTAGGTATCTTACTTGGAGTAGCTATCGGCTCATACTCCAATTTTGCAGAGAACAAGGAGAAATAATAATTTGTGGAGATCATGATGCCCTAGTAGAACAACAATGGTTAGGATGGACATAAGTCTTCCTAGATAAATTTTGTCCCATTAAATATTGGGTTCAAAGATGGGCGAATTTCATTATCTCCCTGCAAGCAAATATGATCGTAGCACATCAAAACCATATATGGTTTAAGTTGAAGCTATGACACCTTGGCGAGAGATATTCTCCTTTAGAACCTTTGGTCTACATCAATCAGAAGTTCATTCAATGAGACCACGATGGACGCCTTGTTGGGAAAATCCAAAAGAATATCCCACTCAACTACAAAGTAGAATCCACCTTTGCAAGAAAATATTGTTGTGGATCAAATCCTATCATGATGGGATCTAATGTAGAACGTTGCTTTTCTTTCTTTCTTTCCCCGATACTGAATTCAGGTTGGACTCCTCTGACAGTGATAATGAAATATTCGTTGGTTGTACCTGTGGTGATGACCCATGTATCTATCAAGTGGGTCGTAATGATTAGTTAGAAGCATCAAGGCCCGTTGTATGCTCCACCGTGTAAATATTCTTGCAATCTGAATAATTGTACTTCTGTAACTCTTATTAGCCATACTTAGATTATTCGGGTCCCCATATGTCCTCAAGACTATTTAAGGGACGAGATAACATTAGTGGTTGTCCCCACTAATTCCTTGAATCTTCTTTATGAACTTTAGTTTTTATTCATATCTCATCGGCTTAACCAACTGAGATGTTATAAATAAACCCTCCCTCCTCATTGTATTCATTTGGAGTTTAGAAGTTGATATTTATGCAAGTTTTTTGCTGAGGTCTGTGTATCCTTTGTTCCCATGCTTCTTGCAACTTGGAATATGAAAAACATATATCTCAAGTGTAAAAAGAAGTCAGAAATGCATGCTCTCCCTCTACACTTAGTGTGATATGTGGGGATCAAAATCTTACTAAACTTCCAATATATAGTTAGTGATGATCTTCACAATACGAAAACGATCATACATTGTGAGTTTTGTGTGAGCCATCTAGTAAGCACTAGAAGTCAAGAATTTTCCACATAATTCCTTGGGCTAGTACCGTGGGTTTGATTGATCCTACCAAGGTGTGATGCACTTCGAAATGTGCTATTGTCGAGGCTATGTGTGTTAAATTCAGAGTCTGTAGGTGTGTCTGGGAGCTTTAAATCTAATTTTGGTCCTTGGATTCTTTATGTGGTGATTTAAAGCCAATTTTGGTCCTTGGAGTCTTTATGGTACCTTAGAAACGAATAGTACTTTAAAAAAATGTTAATATATTATAATTAAGTCAAATTTGAAACCCACTATCAACAACAGTTTGAATAGATACTCATCAAACATATATATATTACGATATTAAATATGCTTATTAGTGAAAGGTTATGTCTAAGTTAGTAATTAAAGATAGTAGTTATTAAATATTAACTATGAAAGATAGGATGGATGAGAATCCCAAAAATTAATACATTTTCCCAATCCAATAATTCAAAAAGAGTGTTCTTTTTTAATATTTAGATATTTCAAATGCAAATTTATATTAAAGACTAAACAAACCAATCTTCTTGTATTAAAGAAGAACATTACTTGAATATGCAGATATTGTAAATACAAAGTTAAAATAAATCCCAGCCAAATATTTAGACTTATTTTAAGATAATAATACAAAGATTGTACAATAATGGGAAGATGGGAAGAGTTCTATAATATAAATGTGATTGTCCAAGAAACAATCTAATAATTTGGAAAATCAATGAATTTGAAAAACCAATCTAATAAACAAATTCTTTGAACAATGAATTTGATTGCCAAAGAAATAATCTAATAATTTAGAGAAAACAAAAACTTAAAATACATAAGAACAACCTATTAAGAAGATAAGTCGTCAATTTGTTGATTTGCTGTTTTACCAGAAGCAAGCCTCTTAACCCTCTCGGAAAATACATTACCTCATGCAAAATTCAATCCCATAGCTTAAGATACCATTATCATCATAATTGTACTTTTCATAAGTTGTCATTGGTAATTAGAAAAAAATAACTTTATAACTTCGGCTCTACCAAATGACCAATTGAATTGAAAGGATCTGCCAAATAACCAATTGAATTTTTTAGCTTTAGAGGAATTATAAAGCATGTATTGCTCGATGCTAAGTGTGTAAGGAAAGACTGATTTTGAAGTACTTGCATGTATTGTAAGGAAAGACTGATTTTGAAGGATGAATTATAAAGCATGTATTGCTAGATGCTAAGTGTGTAAGGAAAGAATGATTTTGAAGTACTTGCAAAATTTAATGGTTAGATTTCAATGCTCCATATATAACACAAATTAACAAAATACCTAATATGATAAGAATATGGGAAATGTTCTTAATGTTATAATAAGAACAGGGGAAAGGTTTTTTGTAGTCAATAATTCAGACAATTTCATGTAAATCAAAACCATTTATATGATTTAATAAAATCCAACGATTCAAAATGGGTTTTACAAAGGATTTAATTCTTATTTACAAAACTAAGTTGGTCTTTAGTCAATATTGACATAATGTTATTCAATTAAAATCGTGTAGAAGATACTCCAAACTCCATTGGTTAACATATGAAGAGAATTGTAGACACTGAACATATTGCTCCACTGTTCTTTATTATCATCAAATAGACATCCCACTCATGGATCTATTCTTTCCACATAAAAACAGTAGAATAGCCATTGGGGAGGAGTCACTACCAGATCTAAATCATATCACCATTAAAACCATCATCGCTCGACCTGAACTTGAACTCGCCACTGCTACTAATTTCATCCTAATGAAAGTGTTGCAACTTGCTAAGAATGATATCAGATTTCCATACTTTGTCATAACTGGTGTCAGATCCTTGTTCGGTTTTTCTTTCCACTAGAGCAGTTCCCATCATTTAACATAGGCAATGGAAATGAAATCCCATGGTGGCTATCGGCCTGGTCCACATTCTCTTCCTGGCTTTCTCATAGACTATAGTTGGTTTCTTCTAGTCACAATTCTCGGAATGGTCTATGTGATAAGCATTATGCTAAGGGGTTGCCATTTCATTAGCCTACTGGATCTTCTGAATCTCCATTAATTTCTACGCCTCAATCTAAATAATTTTGTTGTCTTGAGCAAAAGGACACATGGCATGTTGATGAAGGTTGATATAGCTTGAGTTATTGGCTCGGTCCTCCCTCTAACCATTCTCCACTGGATTATGACCATTGAACAAACCTCCCAATGCAAATGAATTACATTGGTCTAATTTAGTTCCAAACATCAAGTCCAGGAACTTGTCCCATTTTTGTGTTATTTTTAGACATTCAAAGCCACCAGCAGAGTTCAACCAGAAATATTTGATTCTTATTTATCGGAATGGACCCCTTGACTAGTTCTCTACAATATATGAATATATCTAATCTGGCATTGGCATTGACCATAGGCCTCTGGATCTAAGCTTGAACTTGTATGACAACCTAGATTCGGATTCTAGTCGTGTGCTCTCCCACTGCTCAATATGGCTCACACTCGTTGAGCCATTGAATGATTGAGCACCAGTTGCAATAATCGATTTAGGATTGGGCTTGTGCATCATGGGGATGATCCCCATCTGTAGCAAGTGCTTCTTCAAATGGGTATTCTAATGGCGCTTGATCTCATTATCGGTTCTCTTCAAAAGGTGTCTGGGAATGGCAGGCCATCTGGAACATCATTATCATATCAACATAAGTCAATTCAATACACAAAACCAAGATACACAAACTAATTTACTGAAACTCCTTTCTTTCACTCGACTCAGCAACCTATTTACCAGTAGGGAATGAACTTGATATTCCCTCACCACCAATTATAGAATTGTCAAGTTCAAAATGGATATGTCGGATTCCCTCCAAATTATGTCCCCTCTCTATGGTTGGATTCAAGAAATTTTAAATTTTCACTTCCTTCATATCGGAGATGCATGGCATGGAAAATCGATACCATCCAAAATCCATACCACGATGTTCAACATAACATGCATAGGACTACCGGTTGAAAGAGGGAGGAATTGTTTTGCTAGTGAATATCACTATCACATTTCCTCACATCACTCAAGTTCATTTGTAACTGACATTGAATGGGATCACCTTAAAGGAGATTCTTTATGGTGCATAAGGATCACCGGCAACCACAAGCCATGGATTTCTTCCATTTCATTTAATGTACTAGTACAATAATATTTGGATTTTCTAGATTTTCAAGTAGAAGGAGAAGGGGAGTTAAAAGTAAGGAAACAACTACAAGCCATGCATATTTTCAATTGCACTTTTTGCACAAGTATAATAATTTGGGTACAAGAACAACCACAAACAATGGATGATGGATCTCATCCATTGTATTTAATGTACTAATACAATAGTATTTAACGACATATCCTTGTGATGATATTTTTTAATTATTGTATTTTTTAAACTTGTTTTTATTATTATTATTATATAGATATATATATAATCCTCTATGGAACTGGGCATGGAACTAACAACAAAGCAGAATTGACAGCGCTTTGGGTAGTACTCCACACTGCTCTCAGTCATCACATAACAAATATTCAAGTGTTTGGAGATTCAAGAATGGTAAATGTTTGGGAAAATCAAAGGCTACAGATCAGAGCTCTGCACCTTCAATCCTTCTTGTCACAAATCATGAACTTGATTTCCCTTTTTAGCACAATCTCATTCAGTCATGTCTACAGGGAACTAAACTCGGAAGCTGAATTGCTTTCAAAGAATGCGCTGCTGATCCCACCAGGAGAAATAAGAGTGGAATTTCAGCCTCTCTTTCAGCTAGCACTCTTGGAAAATTAGCAACATGAATTGATCGTTACTGAAGTGATAGTTTTTTAGGGTCTTTGGAGACTCTGTTTCAGGAAGGTTGGGAGTGAAATAACAATTTCTCCTCCCTTTTTATTGCCTATATGTAAATAATGATGGTTGGAAAATTGTTTAGAACATGGTGATGAGCCCGAACAGATTCATGACTTTGATTCAATTTTGGAGATAATGCCAAAATGCCGAAATGGTATGGGACTGAAATTTTGAATCATTACTTATGTACTCCAACATTTGATATGGTATTCCTTCAAGGGCAGTTTATGATCACTCTTTATTTAGAGTGATAGATATTTTCCATACGGAAGATATATATATATATATATATATATACAACTTCTTACAAATATGAAATATTCAATAGAAATTAGAATAAATACACAATGCACATTAGTAATCTAGTAATTACATATTCAAAAATCACAATGAGACACATATATGATAGATCAAAATGTTAGAACCATATTTCTAATTGACATTAAGTCATAAAAATCAAAATGTATTATAGAGATGTCAAAATTCCACTGGAAAATAGACTAATAGTAAATACAAAAAGGGGTAGATCAAGATGGGAGAATCTGATATGTCAATAGTCCTCCTCCATGCCTAAATCAACAAACTCATCACTACTCTCTTTTTCATCATCATTGTCATCTTCCTCCTCTATTCCCATCGAAGGATCTGCATCTACTAGTGTGGAGGATGACCCCTCCAAAGAATCATTATCATCAAAAGTTACTAGCTCTAGCAATGGATCACTAAGATCCATGTTGGCTAATGACAACTCGGAACTATTTTCCAAACCCATATCATTAGGAAAGACATATTACATCTTTTTCTTTCTCTTTACCCACTCCTCCCTCTGCTTGTAAATAAGATGAAGGTTGGTGTGCACATACACCATCGTCTTTACCCCGGATTGCTCAATCCTTATTTTCTTCAAACTATCACAAGTTCTCGTATGTGTTCCAATTCCTCTCACAACTAGAGGATGATTTAACTTGAGAGATGATCCTCAAGGCTAACTTCTATATAATGGGCATGTTTCCCCATGAGTTTCCCACCAAGCATAGGGTTTCTTAACCCCCTTGTCTCTGACCACACCATAGCCTCCAAATATCCCATTAGCGGTGGAAAAATCCACAAATCCCTCCTCCACCTCATCAAATAAGTCTCTATATTGATATAGTTGTCCAAATGCTATCTTCTTCGAAAGCTATCCATCCATGTGAGGAGGGACTCTATGTCAGGGCCAACCATTGAGCCATTCATGACTGGAGAAATTGGGGTTCAATGAGTGGGCCAAGTAATGCAAAGGTGCGCAGTTCTTATCCTACCTAGAGATTAGAATGCCCTGTATGGTGGACCGTAAGTTCTCCATTGATGTCTCATACTCGGGACACTCATTCTCCATAAAAATGGTCCTCGTGGACTCAATCATGGAATCCCACCCCTCGTAAACATTTATTAGGATGGGTTCATTTGTGTCTGCAAACCGCAACAAATAAGCAACTAGCTCCATGATATTAATGGTAATATATAGCCTCTCCCACCAACCATCATATAACATTGTGTCCTTTACCTTTTTTGAAGCAATATGATATGTTTTTCTCCAAAATTACCAAAACTCTAAAATAACCATGGACCCAAGAGAAGTTTTGACCTCCCTCAACCTCTTGAGCATGATGAACGAGGAAGAAAACCAAGTATTTGCAATCTTTAGCAATGAAATATGTGCGTACTCTTTGTAGATTGCGAGAGCATTGGTGTGGTTTTGTCTAAAGTTACGAATATGGTTTGCATCATCAATACGGTTTCCAATCCATGTCACATCTGAAGCAATAGATTTTAGTGCTAAATTCAAAGAATGGACAATGCAAGGTGTTCAAAAAACCTGTAAGAACAATAAAAGAAATTATAATGAGGCTACAACTAAGAACCCAAATCTATAAAATGACCTTTCCCCTAGATGAATCTTGTGCTAAATTCAAAGAATGAGCAAATTAGCAATGCAAGGTGTCCAAAATGAATATACATGTGGATATTTAGCTTCCACAATAATGCTATCATCCTTACAAATAGGTGCATTGTCTGTGATGAATTGTACATAAGAATCAACACCTACTTATTCAATGACTTTGATGAAAAACTCACCCATATATTGTGCATCCTTGTATTTCCCAGGAGCATCCACCGCTTTCAAGAACACCAATCCATTTTGGGAAGACACCATGAAATTGATGAGTAGATGGCATGCTATATCCGTCCATCCATTAGAAACAATACTAACACTGGATGAGGGCCATGTTGATCTAATTGGTTCAAGAATTTTATCCAACTCCTTCTTTTCCTTAACCAACAATGTGGTTCTAAGCTTCTATGAACCAAGAGGCACATAACTAGTTGGAGCTCGTTCAATTAGACTTTGACACATCTAAACAAATATGGCGACCATGCAACATTGAATGAAATTATGAAGTTGAGGTAGAAAAAGAATTCAATGGTAAGGTCCACCTCTTCATTAGGGGAGTTTTGAGGTAAAAAATGGGCGTCAAAACAAAAAATATACCATCAAAATTCACTTTAATAGAACTAATAGGATTCAAGATGATGATGTCATCCATGAGGGTAAAATTTGTAGAAAAAATTGTAGGCAAAAAAGAAAAAAAAAACTACTTTTTTCTTTTTGTATTCTCGATGTATCTTCTTATCGGTTTACCCAAATTTCAAGATTGAGCACTCATTTGATGCAGAATTCAAATATGCATCCAATGCATACCCACAATACATACTTTTGAGGCACCCACAACACATAAAACAAAAAATTCAATCAAAAAATGTATTTCATGTATTAAAATACATTTTTTTATTATTTTTTCATTTTTCATGTTGTGGGTGCCTAAAAAATATGCCATGTGGGTATGCATTGGATGCAGAATTATAATCCGCATCCAATGAGTTCCCAGACTTGAGTTTTGGGTAAACCTATAAGGAGATAAGTCAAAAATACGATAAGAAAAAGTATTTTTTTATTTTTCCCCTCCAAAATTCAGAACTCTTACTTTATTATTTTAATTCTTATTTTAGTATTTCCCTTACGAGGCCCATTTTACACCTCAAAACACCCCTAATGTTCATGCCTCTTGTTGGAAAATATTTTCCATTGGACCACTTGGAGTTGGTCTCTTTCTTGTTGGATGGATATCAACCTCACTCCCATCTCTGTTAGGTGGAGGCCTAGTGCTAGAGGGTTTCCTTATGAATGGAAGAGGATCCTCATTCTTTTATTTCTTTCTTGTTGCTGCCACTTTCCCTAAGCCAGCATGATACTCTCTTTCCATCCCCCTTCTTTGGATAACACTTACTGCTTTACATGGAAGGCCCAACAAAAATCCCTTAACCCGGTAATAGGTACTCTTGAACTCATTCTTTCAGAAATTGCAAGTCCAACTCACATTACCTCCCCCACCAAGATTTTCCCCAAGACCTTCTTTCCTTGTCACATACTTCCACAAAGAGTATTTTTTCTCTTGGGCTTGTCATCTTGCTAATACAGGGTTACATGGAGCTTGAGCTCCACTACCAACAAATGGAGCACTAGCAAGAGTAGATTAACTTAGGATTGGAGGAGGAAGAGGAGGGAGACACTAGATGGGGCATTTCTCCCTTTCGTTTTCCATTTAGGAGTTGGCCTAGATGATTGAGACATTCTTCTTGTTACTTGGTGGTAAGCTTGCAATCCTCCCAACGAAATCCACCCTCAAGGCACTTGGAAACCCTTGCAAATCCTTCAAATTCTCTTCACATACAAACACAACTACTCCACACCTCTCTATTTACTTGCAAATGACCAACAAAAAAAGAAAAAACAGGTTTTAACCCCCTGCGAGCCTCCTTGCGCACTTTTAGACGTCCTGTTTTTGGGACATGAAATACACCGGTTGGGACATGAGCCAGTCACATGCCCGACATGTGTTTTGGTCGTGTCCTAAATATGGACACAAGCACGTGATTGGCTTGTGTCTGTGTTCGACACGATGACATAGGACATGACAAGGTATATCAACATGTTTGCTTTCTTAGGTTAAAACTTAAAATATGTTCTCAAATTTATATATAATTTTAAATAATTAAATAGTAATTGTATATTTTTTTTCATAATAACTAATTAATAATTTCACAAATGTAATTTTTAACCTTTTAAAATTTATTTGAATGCAATTTTTAATTTTTTTAATTAAGTTGTTGTAAATATTTATAGAATTCAATTATTATGATGGTGGTGGTGGTGGTTAACGTCCACTTAGACCACTTTTGTCTATCGGACCTTAAAAGAAAAGATTACTTGGATTGCTCTAAAAATTTATTCCTATACCCAAAAATATTAGAAAGAAGCATTCTTAGGTCACCATAGTTTTGAATATTAGAAGGTTAGGGATGTTTGTATTGTAGCAAAAATTATGAAACTGCGATCTAATGTGGGTGTACATAGGGAACTCTAAGAGAAAGTGACTTCAATCCTCAATGCTCATAGTCTCATAGAGATAGAAAATTATTTCCACCCATAGTGTTCTAGGAAATGTCCAACTTCCTATTTCACTATGAAGTTCATGAGAGTTCGTTCTTGTCTTGGCAATATTATTTTTCTTCTTCGAACTAGTTAAAATAGAGAGATATTTTTTATCTTCCAAATTAGAGTTAATGACGCTCATAGTATTGTATTTTTATTTTAATCTCTAATTATTTATTGCCCCACATTTTCTTTTTAAACTTAGATGTGATAATATTTTTAATGTTATTGATATTTTGCAAAGTGGCATTTTCAACAATCCCCTAATAGTTTAACCAATCCATGGCATCTTTATATTGGCCTCTCTTGAGCCGTAAGTGGTCTTGATTGGATTTTAAATAATTTTTAGGAAGTCTCTGGTATCCCATGTTATTTATCTTGTATTTGTACATTGGGTACCTAGTCATAGCGATGCTCTCGATGGGGGGAAGATCCACTTCTAAGAGAAGAATATGGTAGGGTGTATTGCTTTTAATTCTGAGGTAATGTGTTAAAAAATTTATGGATTTGTTCAATCTTTCTTCAGGATTCTATAGAGATGTTGCAATCCCAAACTTCACAATGTACATGTTAATGGGAGTGACGAGATTTTCAAAAAGGAAATTTTTATGCTACATCACAAGGTTTGCCGACTTACAATAGTTTTCAAGACCAAAATAAGCTTTCCACCTTCTATTAATCATTTTTTCAATACACTATAGTTCCAATTGAGCTTTTGATGAATATCAATTCCGAGATATTTGCAAGAAGATACTTCCCCCAAGTTGCCATATATTGTCATATACAAATTAGCGTAAGTGACCTTCTCGGACTTGATAATCATAATTTTGTTTTGTCGGTGTTAATAGTCATACCCATATTAGAGAAAAAATACTTGAGAATTCTTAATTGCTTATCAAGATCAAAGGGACATCTTGCCATAAGAAAAATATCATCAACATAGAGAAGGAGGATGATGACTATTTCAGCCAAGGTTGTGCCAACACAACCTGCTTCTTCTAAACAACCTTCTATATCAATGTATATGTTGAAAAGGGTAGGGGAGAAGGGGAAACCTTGCTTAACTCCATTATTACAATTAATATCTTTCAACCACCCCTCAATGCCCTTAAATTTGGAAATGACGGTCTTGTACAACCTTATCGCGACATCTCTTAACTCGAAAGGAACCTTTAGCTCTTCTAATTTTCCACAAGTTATTTCTAGGCACCGTATTGAAAGCTTTCATAAAGTCCACAAAGCAACATAAGAGATTAGATTTACTATTGTGACATTGCTCTGTAATTATCATAATCATAACAAGGCGGTCCATGGTTGAGTGATGTCTTCTAAATCCCACCTAACCTTTAGTCTACTTACCTTCACTTTCTAAACATACTCTAATTTTCTTTTCTAACATGATACCGTAAAGTTTTGCTAAAAGAAGGCCAATCATAATGGTCTGATAATTAGAGGGGTTATTTTTATCATAGTTTTTAAAGATAGGAGTAATGAGGTTCTAAGTCCAAGGAGTAGGGAAACCTTGCTTGACCACTAGATTGAAGAGTCTGTAGATGTGAAGAATGAGGACATGCCCTCCAATTTTTAAGATTTTTGCTTGGTATCCTTCAATGTCCTTAGCTTGGTATCCTTCAATCTTTCAAAGAAATCCTATTATTATTTTTAGTTTTACTAGTTAGAATTTGCATCCATAATTTCTTAGGAGCTTCCTTAAAGGTGTAAAAACTTTTCTTGCTTTTTATTTATATAGTGCATTTTTTTTCTTTTAATTAGGAATTTGTATCTTTTTAACTTGTCATTTTTTAGAGACTCTTCAATAGCTTCTTTGATGGCTCTTCTTGCATTTTACATTCTTTTTTATTTCAAAGGTTGGTTTTTCGATTTTTATTTTTACTCGAAACTTTTATGGAACACTTGCTAATGGAAGATAAGAGTACTATACTAGAATTATGATAGAGGTCTTCTACATTATCCATACTCGATAAAAATCTTCTATATAAATCAGGTATCTTCTTTGAATAATTAATCCTTTACGCATGGATCACTTGTTAATTTTATATATTTTTTAATACAACATATAATCATGTATATTGGCCTTTGCCAAGGAAATTATGTCAAATTTGTCAACTGGTTGGATTTAACGACAATTTTTAATCACAATTGCATTGGTCTCACCATTATTTCACACATCGTATTTAACTTGTAAAAATATAAGGTGCATGATACTAAAATTTTATATGCAAATACTTTTACCACGTCAAGTTGAGCCTTGGTATGGAAACCTACCAAGTGATACCTTTTGAATCGAGAATTTCCAGATATTTGGAATCCAAAGAATCCTAGAATATTGTACTTTTATTTGGTACAATATTGTATTTATAGAATATAGATTGTGAAAAAATGAAATAAATGTAGTGCGAAGATTTATTTTATATTAGTAGTTCTAAATTGAAAATAAATCATTTTAAATTTTTTTATCTTAATTAACATTAACTAACTATACTAATTTATTAACTATATAAAAAATGAGATATTAATATACAGAAAGTAAGTATTAAGAAATATTTTATTTACATTTTTAAAAGATTTTTTTATTAATTTTTTATTTTGTTTTTCCAAATGCTTGTACTAGTTTATTAACTATAGGTATTAAATTTTATTTTTACAATAACTTTAATAATAACCACGTTAATTTTATTTTATTTTATGTTATTTCCATTAAATCTACTCCCAAGATAATAATAACTTCCATCTATATATAGCGGAAGTGATTATATCATAAATTTAAACCAATTATGTCCATAACTATAATTTCCATGTTTATTGAGCATAGTTGATTATATAAAAAATTTAATAAAACCATAAATTGTGAGTTTATATTAAATCTTATAATTATATCTTCCATGTTTATAGAGCATAATTGATTACATCATATATTTAAACAAAATCATAGATATGTGGATTTATATTAAATCTTATACACAATACCATTATTATATTAATTATTTTCAAAGTAGAGGCCAGCCACGGTTTTATCATTGTTTAATTTAATATAATTTTGATTTGAATTTGGCGCATTTTTTAAATAATTTATTATTTAAATTGTAATTCTATAATTTGAAATGGTTTAGAAAATTATAAATTATGATGATAAGAATATAATTTTGAAATATTCTTCTATTTAATATGAAGAGTATGGAGAATCTCTATCATAATTTCACTACAACTCTCTCATCGTTTATTAGCAAATTTTTTATTGAAGTCTCGATGCAAAATAAAGATAATAGAAACAACCCCTGGTATGATCAAGAGTGTAAAGAGGTGATAAAAGAAATTAAGCAAGCTACTGCAGAATCACTGAAAATGGATAAGATAAATAAATATGAATCCCTAATTAAAAGAAAAAAAGGAACTATATAAGTAAAGTAAAAGGCGGGAAAATCTATTACACCTCTCCAAGATGGCCCTTAAGAAATTTTGGAGGCAAATTCTAACTCATAAAAAAAAAAGATAATAAAATCGTTTTAAGGGATTGGAATTCTTATCTTAAAATACTTTATGAATCCCCATATATCAACAATAATATTCAATCCCTTCTTACAACAAAAGAAGTTTTCTCGTTAGAATACATATACTTCGGGATTAAACGCCTAGCAAATGGAAAATCCAAAGACATTGAAGGAATTGGAGGGCCTCTCCTCATCCTGCACATCCACAAGCTCTTTAATATAGTGGTTAAGAAAGGATTCCCTACACCTTGGACTCAAAGCCTCATTGTTCCTATTTTCAAAAGTGGCGATACAACTAACCCCTCTAACTATAGGACCATTATGATTATCCCTCTCTTAGCTAAGTTATACAATATTATTCTAGAAAATAAGATCAATGATGGCTAGAAATCGAAGGTAAGCGAGCTAAAGGACAAGTATGTTTTAGAAGGTATCACTCGACCACTGACCACCTCATTACGCTTAGGATCATTGCAAAAGAATGTTGTAATAATAAGTCTGATATTTTTTGTTGCTTTGCGGACTTTAGAAAAGATTTTGATACGGTGCCTAGGAAAAACCTATGGAAAATGTTAGAGGAGCTTAAGGCTCCCTTTGAGTTGAGAGCTGCTACAATAAGATTATACGAAAAGGTCATTTCCAAGTTTAGGAACATTGAATGGTCAACAGACATAAATTGTAATATTGGAGTTAAGCAAGGTTTCCCCCTCTCCCCTACCCTTTTTGGCATTTACATCAATAAGCTAGAAGGTTTTTTAGAAGAAGCAGGGTGCGTCAGCACGATCTTCCCTGGAATAGTTATCATCCTCCTCCTTTATATTGATGATATTGTTCTTATGGAAAGAAGCCCTTGTGATCTTGATAGACAGTTAAGAATTCTCAAAGACTTTTGCTCTAACATGGGTTAAAATTATAAAACAAAATTTTAAAAAAAATTATAAAACAAATTTAAAAACAAAAATACAAATTTAAAAAAATAAAAAATAAAACAACTTTTAAAAAATGCAATATTACAAAAATTAAAAATTTATTTAAAACAAAAAAAATATAACTTTTTCATAAAAATTAATATCAAAAACAAAACAGCATAAAAAAAACTCCCAAATTTATAAAAAATTATAAAAAAAAAATTAAAACATTACAATTATAAAAAACTTATAAAAAAAAATTAAAACAGATTTAAAAGCATAAAAAAAGTTATAAAACTTTAACAAAATAAAATAAAATAAAACAAAAAAATCAATTTAAAAAAACACAAAAAAACTCTCCCAACCCCCTCTCTCCTCCCCTCTTCGCCGGCTCCCCCATTCTCCTCCTTCTCCCCTTCCCCTTCACCTTCCATCCCCCACACCCTCTCCACTCGCCTCCCCTCCCTCAACTCCCCTGTCCTCCTCCCTCTCCCCTTCACCTCCCACTCCCCCTCCCTTGGCTCCCCTCCCCTCCATGGGAGGCCCTTTGGGAATCTATTTTACAACGAGGAATGCATAATTCATTATGACAGACACAAGTTTTACGGTGATGCTGTCCTTTTGCCCTCGCCCCCGACCGGAAGCGGTCTGGCTAAACCGCTATCAAATGCGACGCCTAGAGAAGGTACCACTGTCATTTAATCTGTTGCTAAAATTTCATGAGCATTTTCCTAATTTGCAATTTCAGTAGGTAATGCAGATTGTTATTTGGTGCAGCAAAAAATGTACCGTTGACGCTGGGATTGAGCATAGCTGCTTTCGTTTTGCTGGTAATGATTGTACTTTGGAAACGAAAAAGTATTAAGCGCTTCTATTTTACACCATCACTTCCAGGTGAGTTGCGTTTCTTTCCATTACTCTCATTAACGTTTATTGTATTTTAATTAGAATGAAAATGAAACTTTATTATTTTAATATCGTACATTTTATTTTGAAGTAATGTATAATGTTAATAATTTATATTTTAAAATGTGTTGTACCGCCAATGTAAAGGATTTGTGTTTGTAGATGAAGATTCTCCTCCTCCATGTGACCATTTAACTATGTTCACTATTTAATATATATAATGTTAATAAAACAATTTAAACATGTTAATGGATATTAAAATCCAACTAGGAGTTATTTCGGATTCTTTTAAATCAATAAACATTACTTGAAGAGTTATTTCGTATTCTTTTAAATCAATAAACATTACTTGACGGACATGTTCTAACAATAATGCTAAAAGTAAAAATTTAAAATTCTACGAAGTAAAAATTTGAAAATTTAGGATAGAAGGATTATAAGAAAATTATTTGATATTTTAATTATAATTAGTATTTTTGTTTAAAGTTCAAGGGTATCTACTTGAGTGGGTTTAATTGATTGAGCTAACTAAAATTGACATATTTTAATTTTAATTATTATTTATATTTATATTAAAAATTATTAATTGACATATTTCTATTTTAATTATTATTTATATTTATATTAAAAATTATTAATTTAAGTTTTTATAGAAATTAGTTTTTATTTTAAAATTGTAAAATTTATTATAATTTATTTGTTAAATTGGTAGTGAAGATAATCAACAATGGTTATTAGATGTTCATGGATCTTGAGTTGGTAACTTCTTTCTTTGTATTCTAGAAAAACAAATACCTAACTAATGAAAAATAATTTTAAATCTTCAGTAAAAATAATTATAAAAATTAAATCTAACTCTTAACTCTTATATATATTTAACTTTTAACTTTTCTTTATTCAAATTTAAATGTTTTATTATAAATCCTTATAAACTTGAATATTTTAAATGATTTTTAGTATTTAAAAATGGCCACTCTTCTTAGTTGTTGGAATGGTGATATTTTGCATTTCAAAAGCATTTTCAATGGTTGTAGATTTGGAATGACAATATTTTGCAATTCATTTTGTTAGAACTAAAAGTATATGAGAAAAACCATAAAAAAAATCATACACATAGTTATAATGGAGTTGTCTAAGTGCTTAAGAAGATTTTTTCACATGCAATATTATGGAGGAATACTATGTACTATCCAAAACCTTGGGCCTAGAAACCATAAACTATAGATACATTTGACTCTTTAACAAAGCTAAGTTTTCCTAACAATCCTCCCTTTAAACTTGACTTGGGGTAATAACCAAAATACAACTCTCATACAAGTGCCTATATACAATTTGCCCATCAGTGTTGGAATTTGGTGGCATCTTTACCTGTGGTACTAATTTTTTTTTACGTTTTGGATTTTTATCTTCCCATCACAAAAGGTTTTGTTGAAATAGTTACCCTTCAATAATACATTTTCCTTCACTCATTGTACTTAATTGTTTCATCTAGATGGTTTTGTTTAGTCGGTTAGAGGGGAGTTAAACTCATTATGAAAACCATTGTATAGAAAAAGTTATTATATCTCACTGATTATAACAAGGGATTTTTACTCCTACATTTACATATAACTTCCACCAAGTAGAATCGATCCAGTGGTGGATCCAGTGATGGCTACAGATGAAGTAATCACCTTGGTGCGAGATGGAAAATTAGAGGAATAAATAAAAGATTGTGTACACAATTCCATTTGTGGCCTACAAACAGAAACAACATTGAAGTTGATAGAGAATGAAATTGGGACTCCAACATATTTGCATTTATTCTTTTTATGAAGGGGAAGCATTTGAATTGTGAGCACTATTTGTTTAGGGATAAGACCTACATGAAACGACATATGTCAATCATTGATGGTATGCCCACTAAAACTCCTGAGTAGATTCATGAATTAGAGTGGTTGTGCCTAAAGTGTCAAGCATTATGGGCGAACTTTCAATGACACTGGGACCACCACCTCCTCCAACTTTATAACTACCTCAATTTGAGAGTCGTTACTAAGGCTATGTTACTATTGGAGAAATAAGAGATATGATGTAATCCTTATAGTTTAACGCAAGGCGCCTTATGACAAAAGGTTCTTGCTTAACAAATTACACACTACACACGCGTTCACATAGACAAGATGTAAACAATATGCCAGAAGCTGGCTTATATTACTACTACCGAAACGGTTACAATGCAACTACAAAAATGCAAATAACTAACTATTGTCGGCCTTAACGAATTACAATACATAAGTAACTATGTGTTATCTCAGTGTGTCAATCGTCACCCTCTCCTAGTTCACTGTGGAACTCTGAGCTATGGCTCGATCTTCTCTGCATTCGGAAGATATGTGACTGTTCTCTCCAATCTACCAATCTTCTCCCCGAACTTTAATTTGCTCTGCTGCCAAGTGATCCAACTAATCCCAACTCCCCAGTCTTCTACGTCACTGTTGTTGTTCCCGAGATCACTCTGACTCCTGAAACACGCTTCCTCTGTCAGCCGATCCTTCCATGATCCTGTAGACCCGCAACTGTCAGTGCCCTTGCCGTGCTGCACAACCTCCACCTATGGCGACATATGTCATGTCTTCAACCACCTTCAATAACTGCTCATAACTTCCTTAGCAACCCCAAACTGTTGCCAAGTACTCTCCTTGACTTCTACGCATCCTTCTGACACTACTACAGTAGTCGGTCTTATCACTGCCTTGACCATACTGTCTTTCGTCATCTTCGACATACCTGTCGGCTTCCTTCCGCTCATGTGACTACCAGTAACTTGTCGGTGTCATGGTTCGACAACATGTCGACCATCAGCGACTCTGCTTCAACTCCATCATCTTTCGACCTATGACATGTCGACTCTCGACCTCCCCTTTCCTATTGATGAACCTCGACAGCTCTTGCTCAACTTTATTGACTTCGACAGCCAATCTGCTCCTCCACACCAGTGGTCGTCGGCACTTCCTCTGGTCGGCCTCCTTTATGTCAATCAACTTCGACTGATCTACCTAGGCCCCGATGCTCCTGCATCATAGTTGCATAGACTCCAAAGTAAGATTATTTCATATCATTTGAGGCCTATTTCATTATGTAATTGCATATATTAAATTATTGCAAAGGTTTTTTGCAATGAGAACACAAATACCACTGTTATCAGACACTATCTCAAACTAGTAGTTTGGGTTTCTTTCAATAAAGCATATTCATGAGATAATAGGTGTAGCCCCTCATGGACTACATACCATAAAAACACACAAAAAAAAATTCAATTGTTATAAGGAGCTGGGTGGCATGATTTTAGACCAGCCCCAAGATCTCCTCATGATTGATAGACGAAAGTATAAGGAGGATCCAATGAAGAAAAGGTAAAAGCATATTTTGAAATTGAAGAAGCAAGGAAAGAGGTATACGAAAATTGATATGTGTTTGAGGCATTTATAACCGATGTTATTATATACTATCAAAAATGTCATGTAGATGTTGATATTCCTCTTAAATTTTAATCAAATCGAGGTTGCCTTGGGTACGCCTACAATATATTAACTTGAACCCTTGTGAAGGATGTCACTTCTAAGGAATCCTTAACATCCGAGATTGATTAATTTTATGTTAACTTTGTTGCAGGTCTATAGGAACTTGCTATAGTTGTTTCATTTCGATTAGTTGGGATCGAAGAATCACTTAAAACCAACACATTTACCCCTAGAATATGAAGATCCATACCTCTGGAAGAACGCGAAGGGATCTCATGTGAATTGTGGAACTTCCGATGTATCTTTTTTTGTACACAATAAAATAAAAGAACACAAGCATCAAATGCGTGCAGAAGTCCCAAAGATACAAACTAGATTTCCTATACGTATGATAAAACCATGATTTAGTAGACAACTTTAATATGGGTTGAGTAAGGTAGGAGCTTGGAGATATGTATGTTTATGAAAACATAATGCTGAATGTTAATACCATCTATAAATTTATAATAACGTTTTCGAAAAATATTAAACCGTCAAAAATACGTTTTCAAGATAAACTTTACCATCATCCATGACGGGTAATCAATTATTTTAACCGTAAAAAACGGGCTAAATGCCTCGTGACGGGTATTTTTCCCGTCAAATTCCAATTCTAGTGTCGATCACTTTTTCTACTTCCATGTGCTTTCTCTGCACTTCTTCCAATGCTCTTCCGATAGGCTTGGGCAAAGTACATATATAGATGAGAATCTCACAATTGGCTACTCAATACATATAACAACGACTAATACATAGAACAACGACACCTCCTCTCACGCCCTTCACTAGACACAACTCCTTCACCCCAAATTAGACGAAATTTGATAGGCTAGCATTTCTCTTACGCAATGTGGGAATTTTCTCTCATTTACATGCTCAAAGCGGCAAATTTCCCTTTCTCTCAAGACGGCCTCTCACACAATCTCACTTGAGCTCTGATACCACTATTATAACTAAAAGCACAAGAAAGAAACCATTAAAGCAAGAACACACATAGAATAAGAGGGTTTTCCCTTGAAACTCAAATTTGGGAAAACCAACAAACAATAAATCTATTCTGCTTGGACCAATCCATCCAAGATATGGCGAATCTAGCCATCACTGACCACTCTCACGTCAACACCGGTCTCTTTGGGCACTTTACAATGAAATTGTCCAAATCCTTAAGTAGGCTTCTTCACATGCAATACCATGGGTTCCACCCAAAACCATGAATTATAAACATACATTTTAACTCTTTAACTAACCTAACCAATTAATAAATAAACTTATATTAGATTTCATGGTTAATAATAGTTTAGGATGTGATTCCAAATATACATCTTTGATCGTTTTGGTGCTTTGTCAAGTGGATAGAAATAGGAATAACTTGAAATACGAATAACTTGGCCAAGGGGGAAAGACGACTTTCTCTCCCCGAGGTTTTCCATAAAAGATGGTCTCTTTTCTATTCTATATCATCTTTGTTAATATTTAAACAAAGAGCATTTCGTTCAATTAATGGAGAAATAGACGGTTGTCCCTGTTTGTTACAACCGTATGCTTTCTTTAGACATTCAGTTCCTATATCATAGGATCTTATTCAACTGAATGATCCTATTTAATTGTATGCTTTCATTCGTTGATTAATTGAATTCGAATGGTCTGTTAGAGGCTGCCTCCAGGTGATGTCTCATCATCTGTGAGTGCAGATTGATTCCATTTGTCTTTTATATTTCATCTTGGTATCAGAGCCGAGGAGAGGCCCTTGCTCAAAGCAGCTGCGTGGAAGCATTCTGGAAAGTGAGGCTCGCTATGAGGAATCTGCGTTAAGGAGGTGCCAGTGTGTGCGCTAATAGGAGGCCGAGGAAAAAGGGCCAAGCAGCTTCGATTGGAGGACGGTTCGAGCAGAAGAGGAGGCTCGACCTAGAAGACTGCGAACAAGCCTGCGTGGAAAATTGTGTGGAAAGGACACAGGAGCTGTGCAGAGTTAAGCCAGTGCGTGGAAAGTGCTGAGTGTGGAGAAGACTCATTGAGGAGTCCGGTTGTTGCAGAGAGGTCTGTGAGAACAGTTCGTACTCAGCAGATTGTGACAGTCTTCTGTTGAGATGGCAAATCCTTTGGCGGATACCTACCTCAACGAAAAAAACAAATTGGATGGCTCCAACTACGCGAATTGGAAATTCAAGATGCAGACCTTGATGGAAGGTCTCGGTGTTTGGACAATCGCGAAGGGAGACGAGAATAGACATGATGCAACTGCAGGCGCAACAGCGGCATCAATCGCAGACTGGGACAAGCAAGAGAATAAGGCAAAGGTACTTTTGCGAATGTCTGTTAAAGATAGTTTAATTCCTCATATCCGTGATTGTCAAACCTCTAAAGCAACGTGGACGAATCTTAAGGAGCTGTATGAAACCACGAACACAAACAGAATTCTCTCTCTGAAAAGTAAACTATTGAGTGTTAAGATGGAGTCAAACGAGTCAGTCTGTACTTTTATTTCAAGAATCAAAGACTTGAAAGATAAGTTGGGTGACATTGGTGAAAAGGTCCCCAACACTGATCTCGTCACACTTACCTTAAATGGTATGCCAGAAGAATACCAAATGTTTATTACAGGGATTGCAGCAAGAGCCACTGCTCCCACTTTTGAAGAGCTCACTGGCATATTAATTCAAGAAGAGGAGAGGCACAGTAATTTGAAGCCTCAGAACCAGGATTTGGCACTCTAGTCGAAGAAGAAGTTCTTGAAGAACAAGCAGGGAGAGGGAAGCAGAGGAGGAGGAGGTTCCTTTAAGAGGAAACCAGCGCCCATGCCATTCCAAGGTACGTCATCCAATAGAAATGAATCAAAATGTTTTTATTGTGGTCGAAGTGGACATATTGCCAGAGATTGTTACAAGAGGAAAAATGATGAGAACAGGCAGAAACAGAGAAAATATTCAGGTAACTATGCAGGAGACAGCCCGAATTTTGATCTGAAAAACCTTAAATTGTTTGTCTCCAATGCCGCATTGTCTGCTGAGATCGATGATGAAAATGCCTGGTATGTGGATTCTGGTGCATCAATCCACATGACTTGTAATAGGGATTGGTACCAGACCTTCAAGGAAACAAGTAATGGCGCCAATATATACCTTGGAGATGATCATGCCAACCAGATCAAAGGACATGGAGACATCCTAGTGACATTGCCAAATGGCAGTGACAGGCTCATACAGAATGTGGTATATGTACCTGGGATCAAGAAGAATCTGATCTCTGTATCCACAATCACAGATCAGAACCTGAAAGTCGAATTATTCAAATCACATTGTATAGTAAAAGATTTGCTGGACCATTGCAAACCTGTTGCTTCTGGGATAAGAGTTGGAGGATTATACAAATTGGATGTTGTCAAAAACCATCATGCATTGACTTCTACAACAATGTCGACAGAGATTCTTTGGCATCAGAGGTATGGCCATATTAATTTTCATGATTTGTCTTTATTACAGAAAAAGTTTATGGTCGAAGGTCTTCCCATAATAAAGAATGAACACATTGATTGTGAAAGCTGTGCTTTAGGCAAAATGCACAGAGATGAATTTCCCTCCAACCCTGATAGGAGGAAGAGAGACATACTAGAGTTGGTGCACACTGATGTTTGTGGGCCAATGTAGACAAAATCATTAGGTGGTGCATCTTATTTTTTGCTTTTCATTGATGACTGCACGAGGTACACATGGGTGTACTTCCTGAGAAAGAAAAGCGATGTTTTTGGAATACTTCAAGGAATTCAAGAACATGGCAGAGAAGCAGACTGGAAAATTTATCAAAATTCTTCGTTCAGATCAAGGGGGCGAATACAAGCTGGGAGACTTCATCAAATACTGCAAGGATCATGGAATAGTACAACAATTCACAGTACCCAACACTCCGCAACAGAATGGTGTTGCAGAACGGAAAAATAGAACCCTAGTGGAGTGTGCACGCAGCATGATCAAAGGTAAGAATCTATCAAATGGTTTTTGGGCTAAGGCCATTAGTACTGCAGTGTATTTAAAGAATCGAAGTCCAACGAGGTATTTAAGTTTTATGACCCCTTTTGAAGCCTTGTATGATTCTAAACCAGCAGTCCATCACTTAAGGGTGTTTGGTAGTAAAGCTTTTGCACACATTCCAAAAGAAAACAGAAGAAAATTGGATGCTAAGGCCATTAAATGCATATTTATTAGGTATTGTTCAGAATTTAAGGCATATAAATTGTTTAATCCATCTACTCACAAAGTGTTTGCAAGTAGAGATGTAGTATTCCATGAACAAGATGTAGAAACAAACAAGGAGAACAGTTATGACAGATGGCATGATTTACTTAATGATGAAGATGTCAAAGAAGATGTTGAAGAAAAGCAGCAACAACAGTATCAGCATCAGCGCCAACAATTGCAGCAACTACTGGAAAAGGAATCCAGTGATATGGATACCTCAAGCAGCGAGAATTCACCCAGAGAACAAGATGGATCTTCACACAGTCAGGATGAGGAAGAAGACACTGGATTAAGGAGATCCACAAGACAGTCACGCTTACCTAACTAGTATAAAGACTATGCCTTGATGATTAATGTATTTAATGTCATAGAACCCATGAATTTTAAAGAGGCATATGAATCTAAAGAATGGAGGAAAGCAATGGAAGAAGAGTATGAATCAATCATGAGAAATAATACCTGGAAATTAACTGAATTGCCTGAAGGAAAACAACCCATAGGATGTAAATGGATTTATAAACCTAAGTTCAAAGCAGATGGTAGCGTAGATAAGTATAAAGCCAGATTGGTGGCAAAAGGGTATTCACAACAGGAGGGTATTGATTATGCAGAAACATTTGCACCTATAGCTAAGTTAAACACCATTAGACTATTAATTGCACTAGCTGCAAAGTACCATTGGAAACTCCACCAACTTGATGTAAAATCTGCTTTTCTGAATGGTGAATTGAAGGAGGAGGTTTACCTTACTCAGCCTGAAGGCTTTGTTAAACAGGGGCAGGAACATTTAGTTTGTAAACTGAAGAAAGCCTTGTATGGGTTGAAGCAGGCACCCAGGTCATGGTATGAAAAGATAGACTCTTTCTTTCTTCAGCAAGGTTTTATAAGGAGCAAGGGTGATCCAAATCTCTATATCAAATTTGATGAAAAGGGGCATGTTTTATTGATTTCCTTGTATGTTGATGATCTCATTATTACAGGGAATTCTGAAAAATTGATTGATGGAATTAAGGAGCAAATGTCACAAGTATTTGAAATGAAGGATCTCGGTGAATTACACTATTGTCTTGGTCTTGAAGTTTGGAGAAATGATGGCCGAACTTTCGTTACTCAAGGAAAATATGTCAGAGAATTGCTCAGAAAGTTTAGAATGGATCAGTGTAACGCTGTGTCTGTTCCAATGCAACAGAATCTGAAACTTCATCTTAATGATGGTTCAAATGAGGCTGATGGTACATTATACAGACAACTAGTTGGTAGCCTGAATTATCTCACTACAACCAGACCTGACATAGCATACTCTGTTAGTGTGTTAAGTCAATTTATGGCCAAGCCTCTAGACAGTCATTGGCAAGCAGCTAAAGCAGTGCTCAGGTATCTTAAAGGTACAGTGGATTTTGGTATTGAGTATACTGATTCATCTGATGTGCACCTGACAGGATTTTCAGATTCAGATTGGGCTGGTAATCCAGATGATAGAAGATCGACTACAGGCTATGCTTTCAGCATTGGATCCGGAATCATTTCTTGGAGCAGTAAAAAGCAGACTACTGTGTCTTTGTCATCCACTGAGGCAGAATATAAGGCCTTGTGCGCAGCAACTTGTGAAGCTGTTTGGTTGAGGAGGATTCTTCAAGACGTTGGAGAACAGCAGACGAAAGCTACAGTGATCAAATCAGATAGTCAGAGCTCAATCAAGCTGGCAAACAATCCCGTTTATCATGCTAGGACAAAGCATGTTGAAGTCCAGTTTCATTTTGTCCGAGAGAAGATACAGTCAACTGACATCTCGTTAATATATTGTAATACTTGTGAAAATGCTGCTGACATTTTCACAAAGCCCCTTGGCATGATAAAATTTGAGTTGTTTAGGAATATGCTAGGTGTGTTTGCTAATAATTTCTCCATTAAGGGGGCGAGTTGAATTAATGGAGAAATAGACGGTTGTTCCTGTTTGTTACAACCGTATGCTTTCTTTAGACATTCAGTTCCTATATCATAGGATCTTATTCAACTGAATGATCCTATTTAATTGTATGCTTTCATTCGCTGATTAATTGAATTCGAATGGTCTGTTAGAGGCTGCCTCCAGGTGATGTCTCATCATCTGTGAGTGCAGATTGATTCCATTTGTCTTTTATATTTCATCTAATCATTAATCACCTGGATTTTCTACAAAGCTTTAAATTCAAGCATATCAATTCACCTTTGACAACCCAATCAGTTCAGCATAAAGGCTTTACAACAGTGCATGGAGATCCACAAACACATTATTAGAAGTGGGTTTGAGTCTGGAATTGGTATGGCGATGCCCTAAAACATATGGGCTATGCAAAATGTGGAAGTATAGACTAGGCTTGCCAATTGTTTGAGAAAATCTCTCAACAATATGTCATCTTCTGGACAGATATGGTTGCAGGATATATGCACATAATGGGTTTGTTGTTGAGGCGCTGAGATTCTTCATGGAAATGCCTCAGCGAAACATGGTATCATGGAATGCGATGATTGCAGGGTTTGCAAAGAATGAGTTTGGTAAGGAAGCCCAAGAGAAATGCAATTGGCAAGTTCGAGGTTGAACTCCAAAACCTTCGGTAGTATCCTCCAAGCTTGTACCTACTTGGAAGCTTTGGAACAGGGTATGGAAATCCATGGGAAAATACTTAGAACTGTTTTCCACTCAGATATATTGATAGATATGTATGCAAAATGTGGGAGTATGGAGAAGGCCTCAACGAGATGTTATTTCCTGGACGACAATTATTGCAGGATATGCACAAAACGGGTTTGTTGATAAGGCACTACAACTATTTGACTAAATGGCTCAACGCAATGCGATTTCCTGGAATGCAATGCTTGCAGTGTTTACATATAATGGGCATACTGAGGAGGACCTGAAGCTTTTTCTACAAATGCAATTGACAGGTGAAAGGCCAGACTCGAAAATCTTTGCTAGTATTCTCTCAACATGTGCCAACATGGAAGTTCTTAAACAATGTATGGAAATCCACGAAAATATAATTAGAAGCGGATTTCAATAAGATGTCTTTGTGATGACTGCCCTTTTAGACATGTATGCACAGTGCGAGAGCATAGAGAAGGCACTGGAATTATTTGATAAGATGCATCAGCGAGGCCTGGTCTCGTGGAATGTGATGATTATCGGATATGGGCAGAATTCTTTAAAACTTTTCAAGGAAATGTCTCAACAAAATTTGGTCTCAGGGAATTCGATGATTGCAGGATTTTCACAGAACGGACATGGTGAGAATGCCCTGGAGCTCTTTCAACAAATGCAAGTGGCAGTAATAATGCCCATCTCAAAAGCTTTTGCCATTATTCTCCATAATTAGAAGTGGATTTCAGCCTGATATCACGTGTGCAAAATGTGGAAGCATAAGAGAGCACGGGAGCTATTTGACAAAATACCTCATCAAGACCAGGTCTCGTGGAATGCAATGATTGAAGGATCTTCCATGCTTGGCCGTGGCAAGAAATGATTGAAGGATATGCCATGCTCTTAATCTCTTTGAAGAAATGAAACACTCTGGCATGAGCCAGCTTATTACAAATATCCAAAGCTGCACAATCACCGCGTCTTTGGAGATATTAATTTTGAAGTTGCAGTTGAAAAAACCCAAATTTTAGCTATAGATTTCTTATTATTGTTTTCAGTGAATCACCTTGCCCTTCGTGCTTCTCCAATACTTTCCCTATGTCCTGCAGGTTTGCAACAATTTGTGGTCAAACCAATTCAGTGAAGGTACACTTCGAATCCCTATATAAGATTGCCGATGATACAATTCATTACCCAAAGCTAAACAGTTGGAGAAAATTGAAGAGGAAGCAAATGTGAAGACAAAATGATAGTGTTTAGTGTTTACCTAAAAACACTAAAGCAACAATTTTTCAACTCTCTGTTTTCTCGGGCTCAGCAGGGTTCTTTGACATAATGAATTGATGGTGGGATTTTCTCACTTTTTGAATGCAATGGATTAGTTAAGAAAATGGAAAAGTTCAATTCTCTTACAAGTTTATGGAAAATAAATTTTGTAATAATGAAAGATGTTAACAAACGATAAACAATTTTCATGAAATCTTCTTTATACAGGTGAGATAAAGTTCTCAGAATCTCAACATCACAATCCTGAGTTTCATGTATCAGAAAAAACAAGGTTAAAATATGAAAATTAAAACTAGCAGCCGTTAGTTTAAATTCATGTTAACCTTGAATGCATTGCAATGAACTTAGATCTGTGTTCATTTCTTCATAACCAAACCAGAGAAGAATCAAAAGTTATATTAAAATTATTACATAACATTAGCTAACTTTTACTAGAAAATCAATCATCCAAAGATGTAATAAATCCCAAGAAAACATGAAAAGCTACCACAAAAATCATGGAAACATAGAATTTGCAATATATAATTATGATTTAACAGTTACATGTACTTAGAACGTCATTGATATATTTTACTATTACATGTACTTAATTGTTTTATTTAGTATTTTTAAAATCATTAACATGTTTTTTATTTTGCAGATCACTGCAAACCACCAAGTGAGCTTTCAACAACAGCTATATCTAAATCAAAATTAAATTATAAATTTCAAACTTTACGAAGTGCTACTAATAATTTCAACTCCATAAACAAGATTGGTCAAGGAGGCTTTGGTGCAGTTTATAAGGTGATGTTCAAATTGTTTTACATTAAAGATTTGAAATAGGATGGGTAAATTTACATTATCATTGGGCAACATAAACTGGACATGATGGCAGGGAGTTCTACCAGATGGTAAGGAAATTGCTGTGAAGACAATATTCGCTAACAAACAGCAAAGTGTGAGGGACTTTTTCAATGAAGTGAATCTGATAAGTCATGTTCAACATAAAAATCTTGTCAAACTGCTTGGGTGTAGTGTGGATGGCCTAGACAAACTCTTGGTTTATGAATACCTTCCCAACAAGAGCCTTGATCGGTTTCTATTCGGTAATTCTTTCTTAATTAATTTTATAAATTATTTTTGTTACAGTCAATCTTCACATGTAAGGCATTGTTGTTGTTGTGTTATATTTAAGATATTTGAGATAGAATTGCACATTGCAAACAGATGAAAACATGGGCAACGTATTGGATTGGCAGAGGAGGTTTGAGATTATACTAGGAATTGCTAGTGGATTAGCTTATCTTCACCAAGAATCAGATATACGCATCATCCATAGAGACATAAAAGCCAGCAATATTCTATTAGACCAACAATTCAAGCCTAAAATTGCAGATTTTGGATTGGTTAGATACTTTGCTGAAGATCAAACTCATCTTAGTACCACAATTATTGGGACTAGGTGAGAATAAATTATTCAAAATTTAAAAAATAATACCTTTTTATTAAAAAATGTTGCTGATATACTTTGGTATTTTGACAGAGGTTACATGGCTCCAGAATATCTTATACATGGCCATCTCACAGAAAAAATTGATGTCTATGCTTTTGGGGTGCTAGTTCTAGAGATTATTAGTGGCAAAAAAAATTTAAACCCCATGCACACCCAAAACATGCCATCTCTCTTGACATTGGTAATGGCCTGATCATATACACAATTTTCCTTGCTTCTAAATAAAAAACAGTGAATATATTAGAAACTATAATATTTGTCTATGTGTTGCAGGTTTGGAAGCATTATTTATTGGATACCATTTCAAACATAATTGATCCCAACCTGAAAGAAAGTTCTCACATAGAAGTACTACGAGTTGTTCACGTAGCTCTTCTTTGCACACAAGCCTCTGCATTACTACGACCTTCCATGTCTAAAGTTATTATGTTCCTCACCAGCAAAGACCTCAACCTTCCAGAAACTACTCAGCCCCCCTATGTGGATTCAAATACGATGACAAATTCCACATTTGCATTAGGAACGTGTAATCCGCCATCAATCATTGCGGCCTCACAGAACACCATTTCAACTTCTTTTGGTCCAAGATGATTAAAAAGTCAGCAACGGAATTCGATAATCCCACAAGCTTAATGTATCGGGTTTTTCTATAAATATATTCCAAACCACTGGCAATTTGTATCAATGGATGTAGATAACGGATGGAAAGATGTTGCAATCACACCAGGACTTAGCATAGCACAAAGGATGTAAAATCTACTGCCAACATTTGGGAATAAGAAAATCATTATTCTCTGCTACTAAGCTCATTATCTAATATCTTCTTGGAAAACCATTATTCTCTGCTACTAAGCTCTGTATCTAATATCTTCTTCGAAAACCATAATTCTCTGCTACTAAGCTCTGTATCGAATATCTTCCTGGAATTCTGTTTATCCGGAAAAGGTTTTCTCCAGTTCTTAATTTCTGTGTATACGATGTGTCTTAGTTATTTTTTCAGTGATTTAGTTCAACACTCTGAGCAGTGATGTTTTTGTTTTTAAATTATGGCTTTCACTAATATTGTACACAAGCTTTCAAAGTTAAAACAGATTGCATCTATACATTCACTAACCATTTTAGCATGTCAAACTAGTAAAAACTCTTCTTTCATCATTCAGAGGCAGTATAAAAAATAAACTTTGGATGCCCGATATAAATGATGAGATGCCATCTACCTATACTCTTTACTGTTGGTATTCTATTACCACGTTGCCATTTCTGTGACGATGTGGCTTTTTAAATGCATTTTCACTACGAAAATTAATAAGGAATACTGGAAATTCCTTACGCCTTTTCTTTAAGTTTTCTGCTGTTAAGATTATACCATGGGCTAAGACCCAACAAAAGGCATTGAGCTTGTGAAGCCTATTAGAGTTCCATATTTTATGCCATAAATAATAAATAGGGAGAAGGGGTAATTTCCTGAATAGCAGATTGTATCCTTCTTTAACAGAGTAAGCGCCAGCAGGCCCCCAACCTCTCTGATCTTTAGAGTCAAGGTTTAAAGGCACCGCACATGAACTCTAGTACTTAATTAGTCCATCAAACTTTGGTAGGCCACGCACCTTATTTCCAATCCACCGCATCGACTTCGGTTTGTTTTGCAAATTATTTGGTTTGATTTTTTTAATATAAAAATTCCTCAAATTTGGAAGGCTTTTCAAATAACAATTTCATATTGAAGTGATGAAGGGTGTCTTCATAATCTTCTCAGGTGGCCTAGCTATTCCATTTATTTTATTTGGATATTCTACATTAATGTTATTCCATTTATTTTATTTGGATATTCTACATTAATGGATATTCTACATTAATGTTATTCCATTTATTTTATTTGGATATTCTACATTAATGTTAGAGCAAAAAAAAATGATATATTTTACATTGATGTTAGAGTAACAAAAAACATAGTAGATTTTTACTCAAAACTATAAATTTTTATTCTGAATTATTAGGGATTTAAACTTTAGAGATTCTAGTGATAGATTTATCGTATTTCTATAAATCTCAAACAATTTCATGTTTTTTTTCACTATATATTGAACTATTTGTTTTATACTATTATTATATATTATTTAGGGTTGCAAGGTTGTCATTTATTGCAAGTAGAGTAAGATGATTGTTGTGTATAGGTGGGCATTAAGGCATCAGGGTGTTCATTCTTTGAAGAGAGAGATGGCTACACATCAGTGTTAGGTCACAAGCTCACCTAATAGATCTTGGGGCACGCTTAGAATGCCTTCTAAGTAAAATGTGTAGAATAACTTGAAATGAAAGATAATTTTCTTTAACCTCCCTTGCTTACGAACTCCATTGAATATGTCAAAACCCCAGTGATTGCAAGGTATGATTCATTGTATGCCAATAAAGGCCCTTGCAATGTAATAGACATAGACATGAATTGATGATTATGATCATTGTGCTCTATGGTAAACAACTTTGGAGCATCAACTAAGCCAAATTTGGACTAAAATGGAGTTGTTCTATATCATAAATTACATGAAATAGCTTTTAAACAAATAATGTAACCTTCAATCTTGTCATTATGAAGGCTTTGGAAGGGATATATAAAGAAATTTTCTCCCTTGCACCTTAACCATGTCATGTCTTGCGGGAACCCTCTTGTTTGTTGGATACGTATGGTCCAAAAAAATCACCTATGCACTCTCTTTGTCTCCATCCTTAAGTCTAATATTAGACTTCACATTAACTACAATTATATCATCAATCCCTTCTTGTAAGACACTATCACCTAATCATGTTATAGTCCCTAGTGCAATATCTACACCAATATCATGAAGCCCTTCCCTATCATCATTGGTTTACCCTCTTGTTTCATCTCCAACCAACAACCCTCTGATCAACAATGTTCTTGAGCCTCTCACAAAGTTGGGGTAGATACCAACAATGCATTACCATCTCCGTCTAATAGCCCCCTCATTAGCAAAGCTAGCAACACATTACCACTTGCTACTGAAAGTGTAGAGGTGGTAAGAAAACAATATTGTAATTTATTTGTTATTTGAACTTGACTTAATCTCATGCTACCAGGGGTTTTCTCAACTAAATTTGAAATCAAGCTATATCTTGTTATATCATAAAGGAGGTATTTAGTTGGTTTGTTGTATGACACTATTCCTACATACACCACATAAATCCCTTATATATTTTAAAGATTCGGTATATGTTATACATTGTTTATCTTCTATTTAATGCTACATTTTATTGCTCAATGTGTAGCTTGTGTAGTAGGGACTTTTGGAGATCAAAAGGCCTAGAGATTTGATTATTTCTCTTAACTACGACATCTTATGCATCATTTTAGGGTTTCAACCTACAACCTTCAATGTATAATCATTAAGGAAAGAATGTTTCCACCTATTATATGAATTGCGGATTACTACAAATTTATCATCCTTGCTTATAAATATGAGAGTTTTTTCACATTCTAGAGGCAGTTCTAAGTTTCTTAATTATTGTTAAGACAAAACTTTTGTTTATGGGACTCACATATAGCTCTAATTCTATATAAAATATTAAGGTGCGGACGATATATCTTACAAAGCAAGTTAGAATGTTATTGCTCGGTAAGCTTATGCAACCTAGTCCTCAAAAGGAAAGAATTTGTTTGCATTCAAGTATTGTTGTAAGTTGTAGCATTAGCTATATTTATTATTTGAAACCGTCCATAATCTTAGGCAAGATTTTTCCTAGTCTTTGAAGATGTAAGAATATCAAAGAATTATGTGGTGTCCTATGGCCAGATAGAGAATTTGTTTCAATGACTAAAAGAATTTACTCATTCCATTCTTTTGCCACACTCGGGGGACAGTAATATGAATCCAAGAAAATTGTATTCCCTTTGTGGTACAACATGAAATTATTCTACTTCAACACTTTATAACCAAATAATTTATAGAATTATGGTCTTATATAGCATAATTCAATATGAAAATGTTAAGGTTATATTCATTAACATATCTTTCATAATCTAATCTACATCATAGCAACCTATGATTTGTAAAGCATTTGAATCCCCCATTTTTGTGATTCTATATAATGTTTTTTTGTTGTCGAAGATATCTAAATATTCTCTTTATTGTTCCTTAATATAATTTTAGATTACATAACTTAATTTTATTGAATGCACACTTTTACAAACATTGTTTAAGATTTCAGTTTGTTGCAAATTACCCTCTAATATGGAATTGGTTGAGTACTTTATACTTTTTACATATGAGAACACATCTTATATTGTTTTGGAATTGCTCTTATTTCGATACCAACTATTTTGTTAAAGAATATTTTGAATATATCTCTATATTAAGATATTGTTCTTGGTTTGATTTTTGAACACTAGGATACTATAATCAATAATAATATACAATAATTAATTATCTAGGTGTTTGTTGAAAGTCTTCACATTGGAAGGTTCAAGAAAATTATGTCATTAATTAACACAACCTTACCATCATAATATAGCATTAGATCTATAATTAAAGAAAAAAAACCATGTTAGTCTATAGAAAAAAAGTTAGGTTATACTAGGTAAATTTTACAACTTAAAATTGGTTTATGTCTAAGCTTCTAGATCTATGTTAGGTTATAACAATTGTTCAACAAATTTGGCTACCTTATCAGCCTATATTTGAGCATTAGAGGATTTTTCATGTGCATATGCAATGGGTAGTGCTACATCAACTGGGGCCAATGGTTAGAATCCCAAGCACACTAAGAAAGGGTTGTGACCAATAGAGAAATGGAGGTTGGGACAATGGTTAGAACCCCAAGCACATCTGAAAAGGGTTGTGACCCATAGAGCAATGAAGGGCTCTACTATGGCTATCTTGAACATAAGAATGATCTCATCCCATGTCTGTTGGATTTGTACATTCTGAGGAGATGCACAATCATCTTGTTGACTACTTCTATTTCTCCATCGGTTTGCAAGAGGAAGGAAGTCGATTTGGTCAGCTTAGTGTCCATCATCAACCATAGGCTAGAATAGAAAGTACTCAGGAACCTATTGTCTCGAACTAAAATAATGGTCCATGGAAGCCGAAAATGGACCCAAACATGCTCAAAGAAAATCTTAGCAGTGGCCTCTAATGTGATTCTCTTCTTACAAGGTGTTAAAATGATCGTCTTAGAGAATTGATCAACAACCAAAAATACACAGTCATTTCCATGCTTGGTTGAAATTAGGTTGGACATCTACTCCCAAGCAGGGTAATTTTTAGGGGCGAAATTTCGCCAATTGGCTATTTTTGGGGATTTTTAAAAATAAATAAATTCACTATTTGGTCATTTTTAGTCTCTAATATCACCTATATTTACATAAAATATGTTTTTTTATCATAATATTCACTAAAAATTACAATTTTTAGTAGTAAATTGCATGTTTGATATTTAATATTCGCCTACCTATCTATATATATGTTTTTTTCAATTCAAAATATTCGCCTAGAATACTACTATTAAGTATAATATTTGAATCCTTAAAAAATACCCTGCTCCCAAGGTGTATCTAGGGTAGGTAGAGGAGTGTACAACCCTTGCTTCTTGAAGGCATGTTTGGAAATGGAACATGCAATACATGATTTGATATACTCTTTGACGTCTTGTTGGAGCTTTGGCCAGTGGTTTTACTTTTGCAATACTACCATTTCCCTCTCCATGCCGAAGTGGCTTGCCACTCGATTATAATGTGCCTCCCAAATAATATTCCCATGCTCACTTAAAGGAACACAAAAGTGTCCCTGATGACATAAAATTTAATCCTAGAGATGAAAGTCCAAGACTAGTTTTCCTACATGCAATGTTTGGAAGGTAAGACAAGGGGTCACTATCATACAATTGGTGCCACCTAGTGGTCTTGTGTACATAAGAGTTGAGCACGGTAGTCAGTGCTGTGACACGAGGCCAATTGAGGTAGTTTGTAACATGATTTGTGTTTCCTTTCTTGTATCAGATGTTTAGGTGGAATTGTTGGAGGTATGTGGACCACTTTTGATGGTGATTGTTTTGTAACTTCCCCTGTGTATACACGAATTACAAAGGCTTGTGATCATTGTGGACGAACATCTCCTTTCTTAGGATGTAATGTTTCCATTGATGACAGGCCTACACAATGGTGTACATCTCCTTTTCATAGATGGGGTACTTGCGAACCACATTATAGAGTGTATCACTATGATAGGCTACTGGATATTCGTATTGAGTGAGGATTGAACCAAAAAAACAATTAGAGGCATATATCTCAATCTTGAAGGGCTTATGTGGGTTTGGTAGGGTGAGTACTAGTGTTGAACAAAGGCAATGCTTTAGATCCTTGAATTATTTCTGTTGTGACTCGGAGCAAATGAACTTAGCTTTGGTCCCACCCTTGGTCATGTTATGTTAACCTTGAATTAGTTGGTTATTTACTCCAAGTCAAGTTTAAAGGGGGGATTGTTAGGTTAACCTTGACTTGGTAATTGAGTCATTGAGCTAATCTTGGTTTAGGTCAAAGCAGGTGGATTTTTGGGCCCATGGTATCAGTCCAAGGTATTGCATGTAATGAAGCCTATGAAAAGGGTTGACATACTCCATTGTAATGAGGCCTAGAGATGAGAAGGTGAGCTCACTTGGCTCGGCTTGGTTGGTTTTGGCCAAGGGTAATGAAGATCTTCATTGATGTTGGTTTTTCCCCTCATGGGGTTTTCTAGGATAAATTGTTTGTCAAATTTTGTTGTTGTTATTCACATTATTATTTATTTTCTCTCATTAAATATATGCCTCCTTAAAACCCAATAACTGGTATCATAGCTAAGCTTGGTGAAAGTCCAAGCGTCAGATTGCAACTCATGTGGGAAGCTGTGAGGGGAAATTTTTTTCTCTTCCTTATGGTGTGTTTATTGTGTGTAGAGCCTATAACCGGTTTGAAGGTTGTACGTGGGGTATGTTCCACACATTCTTATTGCAGGAGGAGGCTACGAGCGTTGTGTTGTTGGACACATCACTCAAGTAAAGATACCTACAAAGAAGAGTGATCGGATCTGGGTGTAGAGGACACAATGTAGAGCCAGCTTTCCCATGTGAGGATCACAAGGCCTTAAATTAGAGCTGCAAATATGTGCAGATCCATGGAGAAAGAGAGAGGGCGATATACTATTTTGTAGATGAGAGAAAATACCCATGCTGCATAAGAGAAACCCTATCCTATCGATTTCACCTGATCTATGGTGAAAGAACATGCAAGTCATGACCATGTGGATTTTTGTTGACAGAGTGTTGGATCAAATTATGGCTCATATCATAGATTTGTATGTAGGGGTGTGAGGTATCACGTGATCCCCATCAACAGAGCCATCGTGTCATGATATTGTGGAGGTCACCACTGTGGATAGTGTAACCTCTCTTATTTGTTGCTTCCACAGTATTGGAGGGAACCTTGTTCAAATTTTGGGCATGGGTGCATTTTGGGGACTTGTGTGTGGTATACTTACGGAGAAGAAAGAAGGTCGTGGCACCACACATGTCGACTTGTGGTTTAGAAACCACAATATTTGTTGGAAGGAATGAATTTCAGCTAGATATGGGTGGTGGTAGTCACATGGAGCTCTAGGATTCGATCTAGGTGACAATCATGATTCCTGGTACAAAGGGGGGTATCATGAGGAAGACAAGCAATTATGTAGTCAACCTACACGTTGTGCAGTATGAGGGAAAGGAGGCCAATGTGGATATTGGTTTTCTGGTATGGTTCGGTGATGAAGAATTCAATTGGTATTCATCCATCAAGTGTACAACAGCCTCCAATAAAGGTACTTACTTATAAATAGCCCGTGTGAGAAAAAGTCACTACCAGTGCCATTAAGGTTGATATAAGGAGCTTTTTGAAACTTTGAGTTTTTTCTAATTCGTGTTGCTTGGAGCAATACATGGGGATGCTATGAGTATTCTTGGAATGGTAAATGAAGCGTTGGCTGGTGGATTAGTATAGAAACATGTATTTCTCATTATGGAAATTGTAAAGGTTCTTGGATTCGATCAAGAACATGAGCATGGTGTTTCCAGTATACATGCCATAGAAGAGAGATCGATAACGATAGTCATAAATGTACTGAACATAACTGATATGCCATGTACTCCCTCGCTGAAAAATGATTCTCACATCGTTCTGTGTGGGGCGCTGAGTGTTGGGAAAAATAATTGCTTAGTTTTACCTCACATAAATTATCAATCAGTGTCAATAAACTGATGAGGTGTCATGCAAAGTATATGCAGAATCAAGACTCAATTGGTCACTCTGACTAGGAACACCATCTAACCTACTCAAGCATATACTAATAGGATGTATGGAGCTATTTTTTGTTTAAATCAAAATGACCAGAAAGCAACCATGCTTCTGTACATTGATTGAGAAGGGGAAACCTAACCACACAATGCATGAATAGTAAAACCACACTTTGAAGGAAAGTAAAACTAGGTCATTGAGATGCCATTGGTTTAGGTTGTGTGATATTTTGAAACACTTATTGGATCCTCGAGTTAACAACTTCAAGATCTGGTACACACCACACTTGTCCGACACACTTGCAAGAAATGTAAAGTGCGGGAAATGTAAATTACATGAAATGTAAACTACAGTAAATGTAAATGAAAACTATTGAAATGGCATACAACAAAAAGGAAAAATTTGGGAGGCGTATACCAGAGAAAGGGGGCGCTGCCTCTCTTGGCATACAATGCCAAGAAAGAATATGACATGAAGTTTTTGGTCAGCAGCAATCTCTTTATTCCGACATCCAAGAAGTTACAATGAATTACAATTCTCCAACCTCTCACTCTCTAATCCTCTAACCTCTTCCTAACATAAAACTTGATATCTCAATGATATGCTCTCATATTTATACATGTAGTTCAAAGGAGAAGAGGTTACACCAAGATAAGACAAGATTCAAAATAAGTGAATCGCAAAACCAACAAATCTTGGATCCTAAGCATATGGATCTATTCACCATAAAATATGGGATTTTAGTATAAGGTGGTTTGAGGAGGATAAAAACATCAAAATACATAAGATCCATGTGTACAAACTCATAGAGAGGAGGCAAAACTTGGTCAAACAACTTGATTACTGGAACTGCAGGTGTGATATCGGAACTTTAGGCATGCTACCAGAACTATAGATTCCGGTAATAACTATTGACATTCACAAGTGACCTTCTACAAATATAGAAGTAAGTTAGGAATAACAGTCTCTACTCTAGAAGTAAGTTAGGAATAATAGTCTCTACTCTAGAAGTAAGTTAGGAATAACAGTCTCTACTCTAAGTAGTCATCATAACATGGGAAATTAATCAGTTTAGCGCATACATATCACATGAAGCTCACTGCGGGGTAGAAATGGACAATTACAAGAATATAATAAATGAAATGCATGAAGATGAAAGGATAGAGTACATGAATGAATGGCTATTAGGAATCATAAATGTGTCAATTCTGAGGCTAAAGATCTCTCCCACACTCAAGTCATTACATTTCCTCATGCAATGAAAGATACATAGGAAGTAGTGTCATGTTGAGAATATTTGTTTGACTTCTAATGGTATAGGAAAATGGATGAAGTGTAAGGAAATGTAGAAATGGTAGAGATATTCAAGACTTTGATATACATGGATTCCCCATATTAGATGACTACCTAGAGAAATACATTGCTTACCCAACTTTACCTTACATGAGCATAGGATATTCTGAAAACAAATGCTTTGGGATGGACTCTGGCTCACTTGATGTGTACTGTTGATCTAAGAGGGAAATACTGAACTCTGACTGGAGATAAGGCTGTTGCAAATCAATTGAAAAGAGCTGGTAGCATAAGGCTGAAAGTTTTGCTGAATGGTGGAAACAAGTTTGTTGATGATGTGCCTGAAGATACCAATTATTTTGAATACTTGAAGGAACTTAGAAATGTACTCTTGTTGCTAGTGCTACAAAATTTGAATGTTGATCATGTTGGTTGTGCTTTTGGCTGTTGATGTTGCAAGGCTGCCACAAGAATTCAATTACTACTTAGCTGGAAGAACTCAAGTAGTATTGGGAAAATGTATGTTGATGTTGATGTTGTCTTGCTTAAAAATATACCCATGATGATCCGAGAATGGAAAAGCTTGCTTGGAATCCATGCTGCTGCAAAGGATGATGTTGATTTCCTTGACCTTGATACGCCATTGTGATAAATTGAACTACTATTGATTGAATATGTTCATTATACTCTGATTCACATGATGTATGTTGATTGAAACATAAAGGTCTGTAGGAGATGGAATTGAACTTTCTCTATTTGAATGAAAGAAGATTGCTAGATGTGTTGTTGAGCTTCAAATAAGAGGATGGATGAACTTGTTTACTGAGATAAAATTCATGAAAAATGGGTAGTCAAATCTCCTAATCTATTCTTGCCTCAATTTGAATGGGAATAAAAAGATTTCCACAATGCACGTGTATTAAGGCTTCCTCCTGTGCCCATTTACTGAGATGTCCCATTCATTAAGAACATGATCTCCCTTCTTTCCAACTGAGAATATTAATAATGCTAGACATAGCTCCTTCTGATCCAAATATCTCAAGAGTGAACTTCAATGAATAGTCAAACCTCCTCATAAAAAACACTCAAAATATTAAAAAATCCTCTCCTAAATTTAGTCTAACATCATCAGGACGATGGGAAAAAAAAATAGTATTGGCTCATCTCATCATCGGTGGTGCTAAAGGTTGTTGAATTAGTTATGTTTAAGACAACTTTACCAAAACTCTCTACGACTTCTAACTTATATATATATATATATAAAAGACCGGTGAGAATGCAACATGGAGAACTTCCTTGCCATACTTCAAACCATTGTTTCCCATAGGACCATCCAAAGATTCAATGCAGATTTGGTACCTTCATGTGTGGGGCCACAGGGGCTTCTCTAAGTAAGAACACAATGTTCATCATCGGACAGCTGAATATATCTTACTCCTCTGCTTGATTAAGTGAGGTGAAGAAAAGTGGCAAGTTTTGAATAAATGCATGTTCTTTACTCGAGCCATTATGTTCTGCAAATTCTCAATTAAAGGATGATCTACTATTGATACTAGATACGTTTAATGATCATTTGTAGGAAAACAAGATGAAGCACATAGGTGTCTCATAGGTGTCTTAAAGCTAAAAGTGGTTCTTTTCTGCCACAAACCTTCATGCCCAGAAAGCACTGAAGTCAACTTTTGAACTCTTACCTCTACTCCAGATTGGTTGTCTTTTATGTGCAGGTACTACCCTTGATCTCCGAGGGTGCTGCGTAGTAAAAATCATGAAAGTCACATGCGCTCATTAAATCTTGCAAATTGAAATCAAACCTTGAGTGCTGATATAAGTACTACTTCTAGAAATAATCAAGAAGATGATACTAACATGTTGAAATGGAGGCATCTCCATCTTCCCCACACTCGAGAGTTGGCATGGTCCCATGCAAAACAAAATATTCAGCTGCTATCCATACAAGTCTGGAATGTAAATTTTTCATCAAATGATCATGCCCATTCCTTATTATGATCAACAACTGGAAAACTAAATAGAGTTACAACAATATTTTCTCTTGCTCCCCATGCTATCATTCTTTAAAACCTCGATAATAATACTAATTGCCCCAATATTTACAATACAAACCCAATTTTCTACATTTATTTTGGCTAGAAGACACAATTCACTGGCTGCCGCTATTTGTTCCTGTGATAATCTTCTAGAAATTCCTTCGACTCTGCTTGTTTTCTTTCCTGACCATGAAAATCTCCACAATATAATGAATGGGCCTCCAACACATGCATAAATAAAAATGGGCATACCTCTTGTGTACATTCCCATTCAATGAAATTGCAGAGCTCTTTTCCTTTGGTAATTTGGTGTATGGAGGTGCACAGGATGAGTACGTTGCCTTGGAAGAAGCACAACTATTGATATAGATCATGAGCAGATGACATCATTGCATTGTGGAGCTAAAGCAACTTCACCCCATATTTTACATTAGTAAAGGGCAGTGGGTGACGTCACAAGATGAGAACACAAAAAAATAGGTGATCTTTCCTTCCAAGCGTTCTCATCAGCTTCAAATTGTCTTGGCTCGATGAAATCAGAGATCAATGCATTGATTCTCTGGTTCGCTAGTGTGAATCCATATAGATCGAATATCATTGCAGTTGCATGCCCATAATCAATCAATATTGCGGCATATTTTGATCCAGTCTCATAATTACACCATATGTGCATCAACCATCGATCCTACATCTATGGATCTCGACCGTATGCCAAATTTAGACAACATAAATTATTTCATTTGATAGAACAAATCAATACCAGAAATGGCATAGGTGACTCATAAGATCTATCTTCCTTAGTCTTCGAATGATTTCATGAGTGCAAGCATGAAGTCATGGCTGGAAACTCAGATCTTCAATATGCGAGCTAATAGTTGACCACCCATTTGACCAAAAGATCGTGCTTATGATAATGGTCTCATAAAATCCCTTGAGTAAATGATCAATTTCCGAGAATGATAGCTACTACTTAAAGGATAGATCTAGAGCTAAATAATCAGAACTTCCTCAACCTATTTGTTGTCTTATCCTCTAGCTGTTGGACGATTTTCTATTAAAGGGGAAATACGGGAGTAGCAAATTCTGGTAACTGCGTTCTACTGGAAATCCTGTAACTGAGGCGATATTTAATGGCCAAATCTCTCAAACTGTTTGCAAATTTTGAAATCTATTTGCAACTTTCCAAATTTGGGGTCTTCTGCACAAAACCCATGTGGAAAAATCTTGATATTCATCTTCATTTGTACGCAAATAAATCCACAAAATCACTTCCTGAAAATGATGAGTTGGAGTTTGATTCACCCTCTTCCTGGAATCAATTTGGTTAGAGCGGGTTGGAAAATATCTACGCTCTCTTCTGGACATAATTGATATGCAGATCCCTCTTGTTTGACCTGGAATAGATTGAAAGGAAAAGCAATGTGTGCAAGATCTACAGTTGACTAATCATCAACATCTTCATCATATTTTGGAATAGTCAATAGACTAGCTTATGCATGCCACTCTTCACATAGCTCTTTGGAAAAAAAAAACCAGATCTACTATGAAATAAGAGTCCACGCAGATCCAAAACAAATTGTATTCATAAGAGTCCACGCAGATCCAAAACAAATATATACAATTGGTAGAATCTTGGTGAAAATTCTAGTTCGATCATTAATGGCTTTCAAATCTCTATTATCGGCAATGTATAATATTAATCAAGATAATTATGAACTTGTTTTTACCATTTCTTTGTAGGTCTGCGTACTCCACTTGAGTAAGATGAACCCAGATCCCTTTAGCAACATATATCAATTTAGATCTAGGCTAAGTTGGTGATTGAATAGACAGCTATGGTTGCAGGATATATGCACACAATGGGTTTGTTGCTGAGGCGCTGAGATTCTTCATGGAAATGCCTCAGCGAAACATGGTATCATGGAATGGGATGATTGCAGGGTTTGCAAAGAATGAGTTTGGTAAGGAAGCCCTAAATTTAATAAGAGAAATGCAATTGGCAAGTTCGAGGTTGAACTCCAAAACCTTCGGTAGTGTCCTCCAAGCTTGTACCTACTTGGAAGCTTTGGAACAGGGTATGGAAATCCGTGGGAAAATACTTAGAACTGTTTTCCAGTCAGATAAGTTGATGCTGAATGCCCTGATAGTATGGAGAAGGCCTCAACGAGATGTTATTTCCTGGACGACAATTATTGCAGGATATGCACAAAACGGGTTTGTTGATAAGGCACTACAACTATTTGACTAAATGGCTCAACGCAATGCAATTTCCTGGAATGCAATGCTTGCAGTGTTTACATATAATGGGCATACTGAGGAGGATCTGAAGCTTTTTCTACAAATGCAATTGGCAGGTGAAAGGCCAGACTCGAAAATCTTTGCTAGTATTCTCTCAACATGTGCCAACATGGAAGTTCTTAAACAAGGTATGGAGATCCATGAAAATATAATTAGAAGCGGATTTCAATAAGATGTCTTTGTGATGACTGCCCTTTTAGACATGTATGCACAGTGCGAGAGCATAGAGAAGACACTAGAATTATTTGGTAAGATGCATCAGCGAGGCCTGGTCTCGTTGAATGTGATGATTATCGGATATGGGCAGAATTATTTAAAACTTTTCAAGGAAATGCCTCAACAAAATTTGGTCTCATGGAATTCGATGATTGCAGGATTTTCACAGAACGGGCATGGTGAGAAGGCCCTGGAGCTCTTTCAACAAATGCAAGTGGCAGGAATAATGCCCATCTCAAAAGCTTTTGCCATTATTCTCCTTGTGTGTGCCAACTTGGGAGATTTGGAACAGGCTATAAACATGCATGGAAACATAATTAGAAGTGGATTTCATCCTGATATCACGTGTGCAAAATGTGGAAGCATAAAGAGAGCACGGGAGCTATTTGACAAAATACCTCATCAAGACTAGGTCTCGTGGAATGCAATGATTGAAGGATCTGCCATGCTTGGCCGTGGCAAGAAATGATTGAAGGATATGCCATGCTCTTAATCTCTTTGAACAAATGAAACACTCTGGCATGAGCCAGCTTATTACAAATATCCAAAGCTGCACAATCACCATGTCTTTGGAGACATTAATTTTGAAGTTGCAGTTGAAAAACCCCAAAGTTTAGCTATAGATTTCTTATTATTGTTTTCAGTGAATCACCTTGCCCTTCGTGCTTCTCCAATACTTTCTCTATGTCCTGCAAGTTTGCAATAATTTGTGGTCAGATTTTCTCTTAGTCCTGCAAGTTTGCAATAATTTGTGTCAAACCAATTCAGTGAACATTGGTACACTTTGAATCCCTATTTGATATTGCCGATGATACAATTCATTACCCAAAGCTAAACAGTTGGAGAAAATTTAAGAGGAAGCAAATGTGAAGACAAAATGATAAAGTGTTTACCTAGAAACACTAAAACAACAATTTTTCAACTCTCTGTTTTCTCGGGCTCAACAGGGTTCTTTGACACAATGAATTGATGGTGGGATTTTCTCACTTTTTGATTGCAATGGATTAGTTAAGGAAATGAAAAAGTTCAATTCTCTTACCAGTTTCAGAAAAAAAAAATTGTAACAATGAAAGATGTTAACAAAACGATAAACAATTTTCATGAAATCTTCTTTATACAGGTGAGATAACGTTCTCAGAATCTCAACATCACAATCCTGAGTTTCATGTATCAGAAAAAAACAAGGTTACAGTATGAAAATTAAAACTAGCAGCCGTTAGTTTAAATTCATGTTAACCTCGAATGCATTGTACTGAACTTAGATCTGTGTTCATTTCTTCATAACCAAACCAGAGAAGAATCAAAGTCATTAAAGTGTATATATTAAAATTATTACATAACATTATCTAATTTTTACTAGAAAATCAATCATCCAAAGATGTAATAAATCCCAAGAAAACATGAAAAGCTACAACAAAAATCATGGAAAAATAGAATTTTCAATAGAATTATAATTTCACAGTTACATGTACTTAAAACGTCATCGATAGATTTTACTATTACATGTACTTAACTGTTTTATTTAGTATTTTTAAAATCACTAACATGTTTTTAATTTTGCAGATCACTACGAACCGCCAAGTGAACTTTCAACAACAGCTATATCTAAATCAAAATTAAATTATAAATTTCAAACTTTACGAAGTGCAACTATTAATTTCAACCCCATAAACAAGATTGGCCAAGGAGGCTTTGGTGCAGTTTATAAGGTGATGTTCAAATTGTTTTATATTAAAGATTTGAAATAGGATAGGTAAATTTACATTATCATTAAGCAACATAAACTGGACATGATGGCAGGGAGTTCTCCCAGATGGTAAGGAAATTGCTGTGAAGACACTATTAGCTAACAAACAACAAAGTGTGAGGGACTTTTTCAATGAAGTGAATCTGATAAGTCGTGTTCAACATAAAAGCCTTGTCAAACTGCTTGGGTGTAGTGTGGATGGCTTAGACAAACTCTTGGTTTATGAATACCTTCCCAACAAGAGCCTTGATCAGTTTCTATTCGGTAATTCTTTCTTAATTAATTTTATAAATTGATTTTTGTTGCCGTCAATCTTCACATGTAAGGCATTGTTGTTGCTGTGTTATATTTAAGATATTTGAAATAGAATCGCACATTGCAAACAGATGAAAACATGGGCAACATATTGGATTGGCAGAGGAGGTTTGAGATTATACTAGGAATTGCTAGTGGATTAGCTTATCTTCACCAAGAATCAGATATACGCATAATCCATAGAGACCTAAAAGCCAGCAATATTCTATTAGACCAACAATTCAAGCCTAAAATTGCAGATTTTGGATTGGTTAGATACTTTGCTGAAGATCAAACTCATCTTAGCACCACAATTATTGGGACTAGGTGAGAATAAATTATTCAAAATTTGAAAAAGAAAACCTTTTTATTAAAAAATATTGCTGCTATACTTTGGTATTTTGACAGAGGTTACATGGCTCCAGAATATCTTGTACATGGCCATCTCACAGAAAAGATTGTTGTCTATGCTTTTGGGGTGCTAGTTCTAGAGATTATTAGTGGCAAAAAAATTTTAAACCGTATGCACACCCAAAACATGCCATCTCTCCTGACATTGGTAATGGCCTGATCATATACACAATTTTCCTTGCTTCTAAATAAAAAAACAGTGAATATATTCAAAGTTATAATATTTGTCTATGCGTTGCAGGTTTGGAATCATTATTTATTGGGTACCATTTCAAACATAATTGATCCCAACCTGAAAGAAAGTTCTCCTAAAGAAGTAGGACGAGTTGTTCACGTAGCTCTTCTTTGCACACAAGCCTCTGCAAGACAACGACCTTCCATGTCTAAAGTTAATATGTCCTCACCAGCAAAGATCTAAACCTTCCAGAAACTACTCAGCCTCCCTATGTGGATTCAAATACGATGACAAATGCCGCATCTGCATTAGGGACGTGTAATCCGCCATCAATCTTTGCGGCCTCCCCGGGCACTCCAGTGTCACATAACACCATTTCAACTTCTTTTAGTCCAAGATGATTAAAAAGTCAGCAATGGAATTCGATAATCCCACATGCGTGTGGGTTCTTAATGTATCGGGTTTTTCTATAAATATATTCCAAACCACTGGCAATTTGTATCAATGGATGTAGAGAACGGAAGGAAAGATGTTGCAATCATGCCAGGACTTAGCGTAGCACAAAGGATGTAAAATCTACTGCCAACATTTGGGCATAAGAAAACCATTATTCTCTGGTACTAAGCTCTGTATCTAATATCTTCTTGGAAAACCATTATTCTCTCTACTGCCAACATTTGGGCATAAGAAAACTATTATTCTCTGCTAGTAAGCTCTGTATCTAATATCTTCTTGGAAAACCATTATTCTCTGCTACTAAATTCTGTATCTAATATCTTATTGGAATTCTGTTTATCCGGAAAAGGTTTTCTCTAGTTCTTAATTTCTGTGTACTCTATGCGATGTGTCTTAGTTATTTTTTCAGTGATTTAGTTCAACACTCTGAGCAGTGATGTTTTTGTTTTTAAACTATGGCTTTCACTAACAGATTGCATCTATACATTTTCACTAACCATTTTAACATGTCAAACTAGTAAAAACTCTTCTTTCATCATTAAGGCAGTTTAAAAAATAAACTTTGGATGCCAATATAAATGATGAGATGCCATCTACCTATACGCTTTACTGTTGGTATTCTATTACCACATTTCCATTTCTGTAAAAAATAAACTTTGGATGCCAATATAAATAATGAGATGCCATTTACCTATACCTTTATTGGGCGAGCCTTACCAAACAGACAAACTTTCCTTTAAGGCTCGCCTGTCCTCTGTCAGACGCCAATGGCTCTCCATCTTATGGCTATGGAAATCATATATCACTTCCCTTTCCGGCAACACTTGCTCATCCATGCCTTGCAAGTTGCATGATCATCCATGCTTTAAGCATGACATTCATGGTGTCCGGTCGCATCCGCCAGCAAGGCCTCACCGTTCCCTGCCGTGCCACGGTTCCCAAGAGGCAATTTTGAATTTTGAATTTCGAAATGCCCGCGCTACTCAAATTGAGAATGGCATTTTGATCGCTGATGGGATCAAAATTGAACATGTCACAGCACGTCAAAGCGCTCTCAGCACGTCCCAGAAGTGTTGTAAAAAAAATGGACGTCAAAAAAAAGAAGATTTTTAATTTTGAAGTTTTACAAATAAATGTAATAATTATGTTAAAATTTCATTAGAAGTGCTATGTTTAAAATTGCCCATCAAAATTTTTACAGCATAGGCACGGGCACCTATAAGGATTTAAATCGATAAATTAAACTTAAAGGGTAGTTTTGGAAAAATACAAAGTTTGATATTAAAAAAAAAAATACCAAGTGCAAGTTGTACAAGGACAATGAGTCATCAAAAGGGAGGGATGTTCGTAGGTATTGTGGTGACTCATGGAAATACGAAGGGCCATCTCGTTTAAAGAAGTGTCAGAACAATAACTATTCTCACCTTCGAGGAGTACCACACTTCAATCTTAGCCTCGGTTAGTGGTTTTAGGGATGAAGCATTCATTATCAATCTTCCAGCACTATGAGTTCTGATCTAGAACCTAAACTTATTTTTGTTATCACTTGAGGTCTGAAGAATTTCTGCCCTTATCGTTCAGAAGGAGGAGATTTTTCTAGCTGGAATGCCCAACTCGCAAGTACTCTAAGTTCTCGACGCAGCTTCGGAAATGATACAGGTCTCTGTCCTGAAGAAATGGTAAGTCTCCTCATCTTTCTACTGCACTTACTATACTTAAGCAAAAATGTTTGAAGAGTCTCAATCTTTTGGCTCTTCGTGGTCTAACCCCATTTCCTTTGGCTTGGCAGGCTGCTCGGAGATTTACTCAACTCGCGCAAGAGGAACTTCACTACTCGGGTAAGCAGCATACTTCTAGTGTTGTGCTAAAGGCTGATTAGGAAGATTCCTAAGTGGGGAAAGACCTTCCTTAAAGTTTTTACAGGAAGGACCAGAACCTTCCTTAGTTCTTAATAATTTTACTTTTCTTTACACTGAAAATGTCAGTTCTGGCGTTTACGCCATGGAAACTAGGAATACAAATCAAATTACTGTTGTTGTACTTGGGCATTTCAGTTCTCGACCCAGTGCTTATTTAAACAATCTCCTAATACTAAGTTAAAAGCGATGCAATACAAAAAGCCCAGTGAAAATAAAGATAAAAAAGAGGCAAAATCATTTGCCTGAACCGATTTTCTAAGTGATAATTTTAGGATTGGTTAAGAATATAAATTTTAATATAAAATTCTCAATAATGTTAGCTTTACATTCTCGGATAGCTTTTTCTCAATGTATATCTGAAACAATTTGTATAATGTATACAAAGGGATGATGTTCTACATTATGCAAACAATTTGTATAATGTATGCAAAGGAATGAAATTCATTCCATTATTAAGAATAATTAATAGTTACCGGAATGGAATGAATAATTTATTCCATTGAATACAGATTACTTTGTTTCTATCTAGCTCAGTAATCAATGCACCATTGGAAAGAACTTGGTTTTCAACAGAGTAGAAGAATTCATATCCTAAAGAAAAACATGCCCACGAAATTCGGAACTCTTCTCTTCAAGAAAAGGATTTATTGCTCTGTAGGAAAGCTTAAACAATAACAAACAAATGCGCAAACCAAATTCTGTTCGAAGTCACATAATTTCAGGTCATGGATTCATTTGGAGTTACTGGAACTCACCAATTGTCGATTGAGACCATGCAATCTGTGAATCCGTGGGAAATGGATTCATGCCCATCCTTATTGTCAAGGCTTGTTGCAGCAAGAGAATAAGAATGGAGATGGGCACTCAGTACAATCAAAAAGTAAATTATGTCATAAAGAGGCAATAAAACTAAATTAGTCTCCAAATATTATATTACTAGGTTGGTTTCCAGTGATGCCAAGAAACAGAGTAATCTGTATTCAATGTTTTAGTAAATATAAAAAATTAAAATGTTATATTTCAAATCAATTTATAATTGAAAATTGATTTGAAATGTAATATTTTATTTAACATATTTTTTAATGAAGTGCATGATTAATTTATTATTGTCAATTGAAAAGCAAAATTTTTTAAAGCTTTTCATCTTCGAAGTGTGCAGGAATATATACCCTTCAAATTTAAATTAAGACTAGCCCTTCAAATTTGATCACTGACTCATCAGTTCAGCACCATGACCCGGCTCCCGTTCGCACAGCCGCTGGTTATTGAAGAAATTCAAGTAGATCCACCACAGGCTATGGAAGTCCGTATCAAAATCACCCACAGATCTCTCTGTCATACTGATATTACATTCTGGGTAAATCTTCGTTATTTATGGTTAATATGAATATCATTGTATGCTTTGCAGACTCTTTACTAAATCAGAAATACCATTTATGATTACAGAATTGTGGAGAGCATAGGAGAAGGCGATTACCATGTAACAAGTTGTAACAAATGCTATCTCCATTTAAGCTAGAATATGGGTTTGGCATTTCCAAACTGCTATTATCATTGCCATTCACAGATTCATCCTTTACATTAATATTGAGCAACATATAAAAGCTTTAAATATGAACTAAATGATGTGGAGTTACTTGTCGAGTGACGAGAGGATGAGTGATCGAGTGATGTGGAGTTACTTGTACAAAATCCTCTTCCATGCTTCCATTCAATTGGTACAAAGCATATCTACATGATCACTGAGATCCAATACGGATTTATTTTTTATTTGATCTAATATGGATTTTTTTATTTGATTCGTAAGATCATATAACGATGAGTCTCACACAAAATAATATATTGATTTGCAAGATAGCTGGAAGATGATTATATATTAAAACCCCACATATCTAAAAAGCATATTTACTATCTCTTTCATTGGCATATATTTTGGAAGTCTGATTATGATTGTATATTAAACCCACTCAGATTTGAAAAACGTATTTACTATCTTTTTCATTGGAATATATTTTAGAAGTCTCTCTTACTAAGTACACATTTCAAGACGGCATATATGGCTTTCCAACATCGGATCCTTTCAAACTACGCCAGGTTTAAGACAATTCCTTATCATCTCATTTTCTTATGTGACATGGCCAACCGATATTGGAGCTTTCATAGAAATACACATAGAAGTGGTCATATGTGAAGTTAACTAACTAGCATAGGAAGTATTTTAATGAATATGATCCATGCAATTTTATTTTGGATTTTATATTTATAAAAAATCAAAATGATAATGATAAGAAATACAATATTTTTTGTTTAATTTAAAATTTATTGATTTTTCGATTAATGTTAATGTGATTTATGTTGAGTGAATATGAATAGAATATAAATTTTATTGTGATTTATGTAAGATAAATATGATTTTTTGACTTTTTGGTGGGATGTGAATAAAATATACTTATTTTTTGTTTTTTTAAAATAACATTAACTACTAAGAACTCCTATCTCTCTCAACATATTTGTACAAAATTTCAAATTTTTGTTCTTATTTTAAAATATTGATTATTTTTATTGTTACTCTTTCAAACAAATGAAAATTAGTATTGATTCATTCAAAAGACATAGTGTTACATTCATGTATGTGTATATGTACTATGCAATGCGGTGTAGTTCTTGATTGTCCATAATTTGTTCTATTTGTAACCAATACATCCCACCACAAAAATTTTGAACATCTTTTTTAAGACATTCCATATAAAATTTCGTCTTGATCTTGTGATAACTTTTAAATAATCCTTAGTGTTTCCATATAGGAGAAGTATGGATTTTTCAAAGGACCTTTTGTCTGAGTTGGGAATTCTTACATATTTCACTCCATTAAAGTGGTCCCTATACTAACGTGAATCATTACTCCATGAGAAATTATCTAATGCACTAGGGTCATGTTGTGGTCGTTGAATAAGTTTTCTTGCATTCTAGTCCTATTGTCATTCTATTAACAAGGGAAAGTGTCCTTCCTTCTACATCATAGGTTCACCAAGGAGAAAAGTCCCAATTAGCTTTCACTTAATTAGACTTCACTTTGTTCTATGTCGAGAACCCATCATGGTTCTATCTCGTCAACAATTAATATTTTTTGTTTATAAAAATTATTTCTAACTCTAAATGAAAATTTATTTAGCATTTAGATAGCTTGACATCGAAGGTTATCCAAAAATAATACAAAAGAATGTAAGGAAAAACACTGATATACACTATTTTCATGCTTACAAGTACATACACTAGTGTATATATACATTAGTGTATATTCTTATATATAGGTATAGTATATATCCTCTTGTGTGCACGTGCATCTATGTTTTGATAATTGTTTAACACTAAAAGGAAATACACATAGATGATTTAGGACTCTATGTATGTTCCATGTGAAGTTCTTTCAATCATGAATAACATAAGTATAGATAAGAGGGATTTGTTATAAAGTTTTTATATTTGATATTTTCAAATTTGTTTGATGGTATGATAAGTTTGTGTTGAAATGCAATTGGAAGTGGCATGTGCTAGATGGAATTAATTCAAAAGTTGTTACTAGTGTCTTGTAAAACAATTGTGTTTGTAATATTTTGATGGTCTTTAGTGTTTAGGCAATTGATTATCAAATATATTTAGATGCATTATTATTTACTTGAAAATACCTTTCACATCTAATGATAAAAAGTATTTCTAAATTTATAAAAAATATTAAAAAAAACATTTTGTAGTTAAAATTATTAGATAACTAATAAGTAGTGCAACGCCTTGTGGGTTGCACGGATAGATAACTGCGCAAACCTTCTGTTCCGCGTCGGATACTTCAATGCGCAACTGCGCTCGCGCACTTGTGCCTCTACTGACTGTGCGATACAGGATACCTTTGCGTTACGATAGTAAGCTATCAAGAGCTTACCTCACTGCAACCTTCAATGACTCAACGCATCAATGAGATTGCGCGTCCTTGTTACAGTGTCCAATTCTAACCACTCTACTTAGCATTCTTTATCCCTTTATTTCGTTCAAGTTCTTATCAATAAATTGTGGATGGTTTAACAACATACGTTACTGCGCGCTCCAACACTGCGCTTAAACTCAGTGTTCAATACTGACCGATAGATAGATTCGTACATTCCAATCGATAGATTCATAGATGTTGAATACTTAACATTCCTCTGGGCATGCATTACTTAACATATTATTCCCATTCACTGCGGATAATACATATAAAAACAATCACATAATATAATTTTCCAGCACTAAACATTCATACCAAGCAATTAAACAATCATAAACACACATTGGTCACACAACACAAAATTTAACGTGGTTCACCCCCCGGATGGAGGCTACGTCCACAAGAACGGTTGTTAATATTGCTCTTAATGGGAAGGGTACAACTGTTCTTAGTCTGCGCACTCAGCTGTAGACTCTTTTCTCTCTCTCAGATAGGTCTCTGCGCACTCAGCTGCAGAACCTTTACAATGGCTTTTCTAAGCTTAAGATTCTACAATAATCAATACTTAACAAAATGAAGAGTCACCCTTCCCTTACAATATTGTGCCTTATTTATAGATCATGTGCGTAGGTCATGTCTTTACAATCATTAGGCTGAAACCCTAAAGTTTTCAAAACTGGCGTGGCTAACTGCCATCCTAGCTGTCGCCGTCGGCAACCTGCTCCAACTAGGCCACTCGTGGCTCACACGCTCTTCTGACAACCGCAGTCCTCAAAACGGTTACACTGCATCATGGCCTATCCCTTTCCACTCCTTCACCTTCCTGTCGCCATCGGCGTCGTGGCCTAGCTTCTCAACTGCTTGCAACCACACGTTCAAACAGGTCGCTTTCATCTGCCATCCACGTATTCCTTACCCAAAATAGGTCATGTCCTCGTCTGACCTTTACCCATGTTCTTCCCAAAAATATCTCATGTGCTACCATGCGCATCGTCCTACTGCACGACTGTGCCTTAGTCATTGCCATCGCGCGACACGCATAAAACCTCAAAATTGTTCGTCGCCTGCCGCCGAGCGCAATGCGCTTTCACCAAACCTACTTTCTCTTCCTGCCACAGCGCGCAGTGCACAATTATCAAAATTGCCTTTTCTTCCTACTGCAGCGCGCTACATGCGTTTTTCCATACTTGTATGTTTTTCCAACCCATTTGGGCCCAGCCCAACAATACTTCTTGTCCTATTGATGTACCATTGCTTTGAGGTATGTTCACATCCTTGCTCTTCAACTTGATCAGTCTTTGACCCTTGTTGTACCATCCATTGTGGGTGTTTCACTCCTGATGTATCAATGCTTTGTGGGATTCACGCATAAACAAACTTCAACTGTTGCACCCTTCTTGGAACTTGTGCGCCCTTTACTAACTGAAAGCATCTTCTGATTGGAAAGACTTGCGCACTTTCAAGGCTATTTAGTTTCTTACTGTTTGAAAACTCTCAATCCTTGACCAAGCAATGCTTGTGCATTTCAGAGTCTTCTTTCAGCATGCTTGCACACTTGTTTCTTTGCTTAACCAACTTATTGGTTGCTTGTGTACATGTACCTTTTTCCATCCAATTCTTTTGTTTCTACCTTGAGTCAGTATGACTTGGTGGACATGAATTATGCGTTGGTACCACATGTAGTAGGATACATTGCTTATGTGCTTCTTTGAACTAGATTTGCATGATGTAACTTACTTATATGCTTCTTTATATTGATCATGCATTATGTATCCTTGGACACACATCTTTAGACTGGATGCAACTTCTAGATATACTTCTTCACACTCACATCCATGTCCTTCACCATATTGCGGATCTACTTCTTCAAAGTGGATTCCGTATACTTCTTTAAGCTTTCATACGAATGTTGTATCCACTTTAACATTAGTTGACATCAATGAATCAAACTAAATCAATTGACGTACTCTTTAACATTAATTAACATCAATGACAACCAAATTTCAACAATCTCCCCATTTGGCATTGATGTCAACACCTTATGAAGTTGTGTATGATATTCTTTGAACTGTATGCTTCATTTGTACTTTGTCGCAGTGTTTCCCTTGAGTTATTTGGGCTTTTGAATTCTACGCTTTCTGTTGTCAGTACTTATTTTGCTTTATGTTACTTCTGCACAGACCCCATGTACAGTCATCTTCATGGAAATTCTCCAGGTGATCTACTTCACACTCTTTGACATCTGATGCATCTTTATGTTGTTTCTTTTCACACTCTTTCACGTTTGCTGGAGCTTCATGCTATCTATTCAATTATCTTCATGATGGTTCTCCTTTGCTAATGTAAATCCAAATTCATGCATTATTTCCATCTGTTTTACCAGCTTCATGCATTTATCCCCCTTTGACATCAATGGCAAAGAAGTGCCATTACTTGCGCAATGTAGGTTCTCCTTTTGTTTTATTTTTGCACTGGCCTCTACGTCAATTGTTTATAGGGATGACTCCCACTATATTCATGCTTCATTTATTTGTTGTAATTATGCAGTCATATTCTTTCATAATTATCTTTGATTGCTTTCTTGATACATGTGTTGCATTACTCCTTCATCTTGATTTCCTAATCCTCTCACAACACTACAAAATACTTTGCGTAGTGATCCATGCAGACATCTTTTTGTGCCAACTGCGCAGTACCAATTCCTTCCTTGGTTCTGTTGTTTCATTTTATTTGCTTCATTTTTGCACCTGACTTATTCATCTGGCTCATTTACTGTGTTGTCACCTTTCCTTGTCGCATCTCTTGTGATGACAACCAAATATTTGGGATGTTTCTCCACCAGCTCAACATTAAAGCGGATATACTTGGATCGTGTGAAATCCATTGCGTGTCATCACCGTACTTGAGCTTTTGTGCTAACATCATTTCGATGCAAAACCAAATGAAATGAATTCTCTCTTTTTGTATTTCCTTTCATCACCTATTAAATTCAACATTCAATTTTGGTGACTCCACCACCTTCTTCGACTTGCGCGATATTGAATGCGTATCTCATCAAATTAATTTCGTCCATGGGAACATCTTCTATTCAACTCTATAAGAGTTTCATGAACAATTCCTAGTTCATCACTATTAGCACTTCTACATTTCCATGTCATATTGTTATCTAGTTCTTTTCCTTCCTTTCAATGGCCTCCTTCTATTACAGAATGAGCAATTTTCTTGATAATCTGCACCTTGTTGTTCAGACTCAGAAAAATGATTTCACACACCTGAGAGTCGATATGGGTGCATGGTAGCGCTGAATGGATAATGCTGAGTACAAATATCAGTATGCTCAGTCACAGATGTACCTCAGACATTCTGAGCAATTGACCCACTTAAGTCATCGGGTTGACAATATGGAGTGCCAGCAACAACTGATTTTGGATGAATTGTCCTTACTTCGACCTAAACAAGCTAAAACATCATCATATGAAACTCTATAGCTTCTTCCTGTTCTTCCTTCTTCAGATTGTACATCACTGGTGCCAGTGGATTTGGAGCTTTGTCTTGTGCATGAGCCAAATTCAACAATTGACCTTGAACTGTAGTTGTAGAATGATTTAGCATTTTTCAATTCTTCCGCCCACATTCGTCTTCTTGTGTACATAATTTTTGTCCTCGATATGGAGTCCCGACTCATGCATTTTGTAAACATACTAAATTTAAATATAATAAAAAGTTCCATTTCGCATAGTCTCATGTCTGTCTTTCAGCAATGTTTGTTTCTTCATGCAACAATTTCCTTTTTGAAACTGCACTAATAAATTCGAACAAATACTTTGTTATGTATTGTTTCACTCGCAAGATAACTCACCAGTAACTTAATGTATGCATGTATCTGTATTTTTTTGCGAGATTAACAAATTAACATATAACCTCATGCAACCAAAATGAATACTGCGAAAGACACATTCTAACAACACATATCGCTTGAATTCCTTAAGATACATCATGTTGAACTCAAGGGTCTCACTTAATCCTTATGGGATTATCCAAAGAGGCAGCAATTGCTTGCTACATTAGAAGCACCTAGATAGTTTGTATCTTCAGCATACTTCTGAGGAGATTTCCTTACCCAAGCCTTGTTGTGCGCAATTTTGTTTTGCCTTCTATACCATAGGTTTTTCACTACGGTCCTTTTGAATGCAATTGCATTTGCACAATAAACCTTCATCTGGATAGTTCACTTCTTTTCAACTATACATGGCCTCATGTCCAAAACCATCACATTCATAGCATCTCACAGTTTGACAATATTTTGCAATCTGACCAAAATGATTGAATCTTGTGCACTTCACCCTATCGATCCTTCTTTGGTTATCATATTGAACATAGTTAAAGGAACCATCATACCTAAAGGACTTAACATGATTGAGACACTATTCTTTATCACAGACCTTATTTGATCCCTTTTCATAACCAAGACCTATTATGTCTTTTGGTGATCTTTGATTTCCCATAATTCTGTTCAAGATTGATGAGCTGTCTTTGAAATTTTATTTTACTTCATCATCAATGCTAACCTTTTTTTTTCTCAATGTGCGTAAATCACTGTGGGATCTTCGACTTGTTTATTTCCCTTCATTTCAATCAATTTTTCTTCTAGATGGAATATCTCTTTGTCCTTCCCCTCAAGTTTATTTGTCAGCAATCTTATTATAACATTATTACACCTAGGACCATATTATAATGTTAATATGGTGATTATTTGGTCCAAAACATGATTAATGATGTTAATCCAAGGTTGTTAGAAGTTTTTTGGGGCATTTATACACATTCCGCCACCTAAGGGCCCAATTTTGGTCAAATTAGCTGTTAGGAACCCTCATTTATGGCCACCGCCCCCATTTATTTCCACTACCTGAGTGAGGCTCCCCCTTATCCCCTGATTTATGGATGTATCTTTGACCTGAGGTTCCCATGCATTGAACGTTGTCATTTTTCCCCCTCTTTGCCAGTTTTGGCCTATCTTGAGCCACCTACACTCCACCAAATCCTCACCCACTCATGGGCCACCATCATTAATGCCTTCTCATTCCATCCCAACGTTCAAATTAACAATTCGTGACATTTTGAGGTGATTTGGGAAACTATTGGTCAACCTAGGGGGGATTGAGGTCCAATGTAAGTTAGCCACTTGTAGCTCATTTTGATGCCTCCAAAGGGTCACGATTTTTCCCAAATGTTATATAATGATGATCAAAACTCACTTCTAGGTTGGAAAATTAATAATAAACCTGCTATTTGATCATTTGTGTGTTCATAGTGCTTCTTTTACACTATTTTTTGCATACTTAGTCAAATTTATTAATTGTGAGGATATCCTTAGCTAGTAGATCCTAATGTGAGTTATATTTCACATGTTATCAGAGTTATTGGAGCTTCCATTCGAACCAAGACTACTTCAAAAGTGCACTAGAAGCAGTGGATCAACCACAGAAGTCCCCGGGGCCATTGCCATGAAGCCATTGGAGCAATCATTTGGAGTCTACCCAGGGTGTGACGCGCTCCAAAATGTGCCTTTTTTCAATTGAGTGTTCGAATTATCTAGTTAGGATCCCCTCCTGAGTGATTGAGTGTTTGCATTGCAGGTTTACATAGTTCTTTGTCACCTAGTGCACAAGCTACATAATGGAGCAGTCTCTTGTCATCTTGCTCACTCCATTCAAATACTTTGAGTAGAAGGTCGAAATGATAATCCAACTGAGATACAAGGGTCTCTTTCATAGTTACTATGGGGACTGAAAGTAAACTGAATTCTGCAGTAGAGAAGTCAAAGTTCTTCAACAGAATGGATGAAGATTTTGGCATGCTTTATCTCAACATTTCAAGAGACCTCTTGTTCCATATTGACAGTATCACTACTCCAAATGAAGTGTGGCTCAATATTGAGTCATTGTTTGGGAAGACTGACGAGATGAGGGGCCACCAACTTGAAAATGAGTTGATCTCACTTAGCCCAAGTAGTTTCAAAACCATCCAAGACTTCTTCACCAAGTTCAAATCCTTGGTCTTGCAGCTCCAACAATGTGGCATTGAGAAGAATGATGAACAACTGGTGTTTTCCATAATTTCGAAGTTGGGTCCTGAGTACTCTGTGTTTGTTTCAACATTCCATTCCACCAAGATCACTGTTTGAAACTGGAAGATGCCATATTTGGCATATTTCATGGAGATGCTTACACAAGAACAAGATAAATTGGTTCTAATGGGTACCATCAAGAAAAAGGACCAAGTTCTTGTAGTTGGTGATTCGAAGCAAGCAAAGGGGAATCCAAATCCCAAATGTTAGAAGGAGCAAGAGAATAAGAAAGACAAGGAGAATCCCAATATTCTGATGGGGTTTCGAATCCTCTCAAGGAGAAAGGAAAGAAGAAAGAGAAGACAAAATGCACTTACTGTCAAAAGGGTTAGCACCCTGAAAGTGCATGCATGAAGAAGACCATTGACATGATGACCCATCTCCTCCAGAAGAACAAAATTCCTCTTCCAGAAAGTTCAAAGAAGAAGGAGGGTGTTTCTAAAGACAATGAGAGGTGCCATTCATTGATAGCTAGTACCTCAGAATCCTCTTCTTTCATCATAGATTTAGGTGCATCAAGGCACATGGCTTCTTAAGAGAATATTTTTCTACTCTTTCACCTTACAGTGGTCCTCCTATTCTCATGGGTGATGATTTATAGATCCCAACGAGAGGCATTGGGAAGATCAGTCTAGACAATGGGTACTTCAACAATGTGTTGTATGTGCCTGATCTTGCAGGAAATATCCTCTCTATGTACCAAATCACCCACACTGGTTCAGCCAAGAGAGTGATTTTCACTCAAGAAGATGTGGAAATTTCTGAATTTTCTACAGGAAAAGTGGTAGTAGTTGGTGTTGCAGATCATGAGTCAAGAATGTACAAGTTTTCACACTTTATTTCTTACTCCTCTCCTAATACACTTATGTCACATGCTAATGAGGTAAGTAGAATTTGGCATGAGAGGTTTGGACACCTCAAATACATATATCTTCATGCATGAGAAAATAAAACATGGTTGAAGGACTCCCAAACATCAGATTTTCCAAAGGCACCTGCAAGGGTTGCATTGTTGGGAAGCATGCAGAGAGCAAGTATGAGAAGGGAAAGGAAAGAAGAGATGCTCATACTCTTGGTTTGGTCCATTCATATGTGATAGGACCTCTTCCTACACCTTCCTATGGAAACTCAAAGTATGTCCTAACATTCATTGATGATTTTTCAATGTACTATTGGGTATTCTTTCTCAAGCAAAAATCTGAAGTCTTCCATTCTTTCAAAGTTTTCAAATCTTCGGTGGAGAACTTTAGTGGGAGGAATATAAAGGTCTTGATGACTGATAATGGAAGGGAATATGTCAATAAGGACTTGCATCAGCTATGTGAAGAATATGGCATTCAAATGAAACATTATGTGCCTTACATATTGCAGCAGAATGGTGTTGCAGAGCGCAAGAATAGAGCATTGAAGGAGTTGGCTACCTGCATGATGGAGGCTAAGTCCTTGTCTCCTAAAATATGGGATGAAGCCATTAAATTTTCTTCATTATTTCAGAACAAAGTACCACACAAATCCTTTGAATTTAAGACTCCATTCGAGGATTGGATGGGACACAAGCTTGATGTGTCTTATCTCAGGGTGTTTGGCTCAAGAGCATGGGCTAGAATACCTCCAGAGAAGAGAAAGGCCTTGCATCCACAAAGCAAGGAGTCCATCATGGTTGGATATGGAGAATATCCAAAGGGATACAATCTCTTTTAAACCTCATCTCAAAATACTTTCATTGAGAGGAGTGTTCAGTTCGAAGAAGATCCCATGTATGCAGCTGAATAAGGAGAAGGGGAATGCTCAAACCCCCTACCTGAAGAGGATGTAAGTGATGATTCATATTCTGATATTTCTTATTTTGATTTTGAGGATTGATATAATGACATTCATGCATATCATGACCCTCCTACAAGGCCCAAGTGGGATGAGAAAACCATACAAGCAGTTGGTGAACTTCCAGGTGATCCACAAGAACCAAGGAAGACTAGATCACAGTTTAACAATGCATTGTCTAGATCACAGGGTCCCCTGCACGTGGAGGTGTTGGTGGCATCATTTACTTCAACTCAGATAAATGGTTTAAATTTGTTGCATCCACTGGTGATAGTACCAACAATCGCGCAGAGTTAATGGCATTAAAATTCCTCCTACAGGCTTCCTTTTCTAAGGATATTCAATGCATCTAAATTTTTGGGGATTCATCCCTCATCATTCAATGGATGAACTACCGATGGAGGCCACATAACCTGTTCTTGATACTAATTTATGAGGAGGTCATTCGGTTGGTATCCCTTTTTCAAAGACTTAGTATTTCCAACACATCTATCGGGACAAGAATAATGGGGTTGACTGATTATCAAAAATTGGTATGCTACTCGATGACGGTATATGGCACACATGGGCACACGATCACGAGCACATTACCTATGTTGGCCCGGGTCCTATCTCTTTTTTATTTTTGGTATGACTTTTTATTATGCATGTATATGTAGTGATCATTCAATATGACCTATTGCAAAGAAATTCATCTCAAACATATTTTTGTATGATGATACATATTATTTGCTCTTTTCGAATACGATAATTGATGGACAATCAATATCAAAAGACCATCATGGTCATGTAAAATGTTTGTACTTAATATAAAGCAAAAACCCTCTTTTTTTAATGGAGTATATATATATTCTCTTTATATTTCTATTTCTAATACGAAACTTTTGATTAATGTTATAGTTTTTTGGACCCATAATAATGGTCGATTGTATTGCTTGTGAAAAGACCTATTTAAAAGTTTCTAGGATAAATCTTATTTTCCATCATGTGTGAAATTAATTTAATCATTATATTTATTATATTTTTTTTATATATTTTGTAAACTTTTTATTTTTATATTAAATAAAATAAAATATAAAAAAATTGAGAAAAGATAAGATGTCAAATTTCAACCATTATAAAATCTCACCCTCAAAACAAAAATGAGAAATGAAACATTTTACTTAGGAAGTAATAGATTCCTGAAATCAAACATGAAATGATTCAAAATTTATATTGACCAATAACTGGACACATGTGTGTTCGAATTTGACTTTGCAATTCTTCATAAAACAATTCCGCGAACGACCATTTTTTACTGTGGACGGAGTCTCCTCATTCGCTTCAGTTTCCATTCTTCATATATTTCTTTTTAAGCTTCTGACATATTGATTTCAATTGCAGAGTTGCCCCTTCCAACTTCTGCAATTGAATTACCAAAATGATTCAATTCATTGCAAAAGCCAAATTATTTCTTTTCTCTTTGCTCTTACTCCTAAATTTAGCATGAGCTCACTTGGATGATCCTACACATATTGTGGATCGATGAAATCATGAATGGAAGTGCTTTGGAAAGTAACTTGAAGGTGGTTATGAGTTCATTGGTTGAGAACGTGAACAAGACTGGCTTCCAACGTTTCATCTCATGGTCAGAATGGAGATAAGGTCTACGGTCTTGCTCAGTGCAGGGGAGACCTCGATGCCTCTGCTTGTCGGGCATGCATTTCAAACGCTACAAAGACACTCGCTAAAGATTCTTCTTATATTCGCAGACGCATGATTCTGTGGGCATGCGTTTTGAAATTTAGCACCGACAACTTCTATTCTAAATTGGTTTTATCAGGACTCGGATGTGATGGCGCATTCGGAGATACAGGGGGTTGGGAACTGGATCCATCTATTGCCGCTATATTGAGTAAGGTTATGGATGATGCTGTGTCCAGTAACGTGGGTTTCAGTACACGAAATGGGAGTGGCATTTATGCGATGGCACAGTGTCGGAGAGACCTCAGTATGAGTCAGTGAAGGCAGTGCCTCGACGCTGGGTTCGGAGTATTACCCTCTTGTGGGAATCTATCTACCGGAGGGGTTTACAACGAGGAACTCGCAATTCATTATGAGAGACACAAGTTTTACGGCGATGCTGTCCTTTCGCCCTCGCCCCCGAGCGGAAGCGGTCTGGCTAAACCGCTATCAAATGTGACGGCTAAAGAAGGTACCATTGTCATTTAATCTGTTGCTAAAATTTTATGCGTGTAATAATTGGCACTCAAATCCCTTTGGTATTTTGGTGATTGGCTACCTAAAATTTTTCAGCGGAGCACAGTTTCATTTTTTAAAATTTTTTTAGAATTTTAATGATTTGGATCGTCTTAAAATGAGCAAAATCCTCTAAAAACACAATTTCATGGCATAGTTACATAGTAAATGGAATGGAACTACAATTCCATCAATTTTTATAACCAGATCTAGAAAACAAATCGCCCAAAAAGCAAGGCGATTTGAGTACCAATCATCCACGCCGCTGCGAGAGCATTTTCCTAATTTGCAATTTATGCAGCAAAGAACCGCCGTAATGTACCCTTGACGCTGGGATTGAGCATAGCTGGTTTCGTTACTGTGATGTTGTTGCTGGTAATGATTGTACTTTGGAAAGGAAAAAGTATCAAACGCTTCTATTTTACACCATCACTTCCAGGTGAGTTGCATTTCTTTCCATTACTCTCATTAACGTTTATTGTATTTTAATTACAATGAAAATGAAATTTTATTATTTTAATAGCGTAGATTTTATTTTGAAGTAATGTATAAAGTTAATAATGTTAGAGTTTCTTTCCAATGCTTTTCTAATAGGCTTGGTCAAAGTACATATATAGATGAGAACTAATACATAGAACAATGATACTTCTTTTCACGCTCTTCACTAGATACAACTTCTTCACCTTAAATCACACTAAATTTGATAGGTTAGATTTTTTCTTACGCAATGTGGGAATTTTCTCCCATTTACATGCTCAAAGCTCCAAATTGCCCCTTCTCTCAAAACTGTTTCTCACACAATCTCACTTGATCTCCAATACCTCTATTTGAATTAAAAACACAAGAGAGAAATCATTAAAGCAAACACACACATAGAATAAAGAGGGTTTACCCTTGAAACTCAAACTTGGGAAAACCAACAAATAATATATTTATTCTTTTTGAACCAATCCCTCCAAGACATGGTCAATCTAGCCATTACTAACCACTCTCAAGTCAACACTGGTCTCTTTGGGCACTTTACAATGAAGTTGTCCAAACCCTTAAGTATGTTTCTTCACATGCAATACCATGAACAAATACCACGGATTCCCCAAAACTATGAATTATAAACATACATTTTAACTCTTTTACTAACCTAACCAATTAATAAATAAACTTGTATTAAATTTCAAGGTTAATAATAGTTTAAGATTTGTGATTCCAAATATACATCTTTGACCCTTTTGGTGCTCCATGAGGTGGAGTAGCCGAGAGAGAAAGACGACTTTCTTTGTCCCCCGAGTTTTTTTATTTGTCATAAAAAATGGCCTCTTTTCTTTCTATTCTATATCATGTTTGTTAATATTTACATATCATGTTGGTTAATATTTACACAAAGAGCATTTCGGCCTTATAGTACCAACGTCATTTGACATTCTTCCATTGGCTTCTAAGGTTGTGAACCAGCATTCAAATATTTTTTCATATTAGGTTTATCATAAAGTGATAGCCACGTGTTGTATACTTTAAGAAAACAATTTTAGTTGCTTGATATTTATGAGGAGTGAATAAAAAACAACAAAAGCAAAAAGCAACCAACAACTTTCACTCGGTCAAGTAAAAAACAATTTAAAAAATACTTTTGTTGTGAACTAACATTCAAATATTTTTTTAATGTTGTGAACCAACATTCAAATATTTTTTTATGATATGTTTATCGTACCACATTAGTAGTCTATCAATTATATATTAAGGGGGTCAAGTAAAAAGCAGCTTTAAAAATACAATTGAAAAGCTTCTTCATTACCCTTTAGTTTTCGATTTATAGAATTGATCCACCCATATTTAAAAAAAACTATATTAATGAATACCTACATTAATTCACAATCATTAAGTACAATGTAAGGTCTTTGTAATTTGCCGATAATCCTAGAAACGAATTTGAATATATGCACGATTAAAATTAAAGTCCTCCAAACTTTTTACTCATGACTCGCGAGTGGGTTAATGAGTGCACAAATTCAGGAGTGAGGCGAGTTATCCGCATAGCAGATCTTCTGTTTTCTCAATGTAACTTCCTTATTCCATAAAATAGAAGAAGAAGAAGAAATTATTTTAACATCCATGAGGCTAACCATAGCCTATGGGACAAACCGCTTCACCCCTTGATTTCTACAACTCAACCCTTTTCTTATTCAACTTAATGATGAGTGCCCCCAATTTCTCCATAGTCCCCTCATTGAATAGGTTATCCCAAGAGTTAGCTGCCATGATATTTGCATAGTTGGCCCTACTGTCTTTGAAGGCTTCACACTCTAAAATAAAATGTTTTTATGTTTCCACTTTCCCGAACATGCAAAATATACACACCCTTTCTTCCCAAGCTTCCTTTGGTATTTTCCAGCGCCCAGTTTTACAACGGAGTTGATGGGAATTGGTTCTTAATTGAGCAATAAGTATTTTGGCTCTCCAAGGAATATTGGCCCCTATGTATGCTTTTTGATGGTGGTTGTAGGTGGGGTTAAACTCTTCAATATAATACTCCTTCTTTCTCCCCAACCCTTTATCCCAAGCTCGCTTGTGGAACCTATCGATAACTAACCCCTTTATCTCTTTACAGTTCACAGGGCACATGTTCAAGTCAATATCCCATTTACTAAGCCATTTAATATTTTGTTGCATCCACGTCTTCTTTCTTTTGCATAATGTGTCATTGAAAACGACCTTAGGCCATCGGTTGTCTTCCATTTGCTCAATTCTTTTTAGATATCTTATGAGTCACACCATAGCAATTGCTTCAATAGGAGCAACCCCCATTTCACTCAGCATGATATCCTAAGGGACTGAACTTTTAATTTTAAACTTGTTTGTAATCAAGCGCTTTTGAATCTTTTCAATTTGCTTCCATTGTAAGTCAGATGTGCTGCTGGCCCATACTTTACATCCATAGAGAATCACCGGGATCACTAAAATCCCAAAAAGAATTTGCATAGTCTTCCAATCCCATAGCTCTGCCTCTCTACACCTATTTTGGAAAGCATAGAATGTTTTCCAACCTCCCAAAGATCTTTTCTTTCTGCAGTTTGCCCAACTTAAATTTTTGTTGAAGTCAATTCCGAGATACTTGTAATCTGCCACTTCTTCGAGAGTGTTTCCTTCAAAGTAGAACTGATGTTGGTTATGTTTTATTTTGCTAGAGAAAACTACCACTTTCGTCTTGCTAGTATTGACTTGCATCCCCACTGTTTTACAAAAGAGCTCAAGGGAAAGTAAATGTTCTTGTAACCCAAGAGCGGATTTAGCAATCAAAATAAGGTCGCCTGCATGCAACAGAAGCCTTATCACAAACTCGCCCAAAAGAGCACCCTCACCATCCTGTAGGTTTAACCACTCTTCAAGTTTGTCGATATATAAACCAAAAAGGGTAGGGGACAAAGGGCACCCTTGTTTGACCCCGATATCACTCCTAAAACTTTAAGAGATGCCAGCTGACGTTATGATTTTGACTTTAACCTCCTTGTATAGTCTATGGACGGCTGCTCTAAGATACATAGGGACCCCAAGTTCCTCCATTCTATGCCAAAGCTTATCCCTAGGTACCATGTCAAATGCTTTTTTGAAATTGACAAAGCAACAAAACGCTTCCTCTTTTTTTTCCCACACTTTTTCAATGACGTGTCTTAAAGTTATGCCGTGATCAATCGTGGAGTGTTTAGGTTTGAAGCCTGCTTTCCCTTTAGGACGCTTATCACCCTCTTCCACCCACTTTCTAATTCTGTTTTCCAGCATACTTCCGAACAACTTTGCAAAAAAGGGGTTTATCATTATGGTCCTATAGTTGGAGGGATTATTGACATCACCACTCTTGAAAAGAGGTATTGCTAGACTGGTTGTCCAATCTGTAGGGAACCCCTGTTGAATTATATTGTTGAAAATTTTCATAATGTGAGGTGCAAAAGTTTTCGAACCCCACTTTAGATATTCTGCTTGAAGTTCAACTAGGTCTTTTGCTTTTCCAACACCCAACTTATTAATACCCACCTTTATCTCTTGCACGGTGAAGAGCTTAGTAGTAGTGTTGACAAAGGGGGGAGGATCAACCTTAGAATCTTGCTCATAAAGCTGCCTTGCATACTCGAACCATTGATAAGCCGTAATGTTGTTGTTAGTTTGTTTCTTTCTCATTTGAAGTTCCTTCCAAAATAACTTGGGGTTATTTTTCCCCAGGAAGATTAGCTCCTCCCTCCTTGAGATCATAAACTCAACTTTTTTCTTTCTTACAATCTGCTTGTAGGCTTTTAAATTTATTTCTTTTTGGTTTGGCTCTTTCAAAGTTTTCCTTGTTGTTTTGCATTCTTCATCAAACCAAGCATTAACAAGAAAACAATTTGTTTCATATTTCATATTTTTTGCTCTTTTGCATTCTGCAAGTGCGCTTTGAATTAAATTTGTTAGCTAGTGACTATGGAGGCCCCATGACGGAATTTTCTCCTTGTTAAAAATCCTCTCTAGCGCTATCTTGAAGGTATTACAGTTATTTTGAGTCAAACGAATTCTGCCCTTTGAAGGAGGCTGTTGAATGTCCTGATTATTTGACCCTTGCCTTTGATGTTCCATCCAAGGGAAACTCAAATAGATCGGTTTGTGATCATATTTCAACTCCCCAAGTTGTTCACCAATCAAAAGTTCCTCCATTTTCTCACATAAGCCATGCGAGCAAATTGCATAGTCCACTACACTTGCGCCATTGTAGGTATTACAAGTGAAACTGCCAGATTTCACCCATCTAGCCAACCCATTACAAATGACTAAGTCAAATGCCCCACATAGACTAAGTAGTTGCTCCCCAAAAAGGTTGTAGCTTTTGTTGTCCTCTGAGACTCTTGTCCACTGATGATTGCATTCTTCTGTAAGCCAAATAGGATTACAGTCTTCTTTACCATGAAGAATACTAGCTTGTTCACTTGCAGTCCTAGCATTGAAATCACCCACTATAAGGACTTCACTTAGTTGAGAGTACGCTGCAATATCATTTTTTAAGGCTGCAAAGGGGTCTTTGTGGTCAAGCCCCCTTCTTTTGTAGGTTTTTGAAACTTGTGGGGCAAAATAGCATATTGCAATTCTAATGATGTTTCCATTTTTCTGAGATTTTAAACCAAATGAATTGTTTGTTTGAGTCTTCTTTTTCTAACTTAATGAGACGGAATTTTTTTTCCCTCACTAAGACCATGATACCTCTGTGTCCTTTTCCATTCTCAACTGCCTTATTCCACACTGTCAACTTCAAATATACTTCAAACAGAGGTGTCTTGCATCCTTCATGCTCATGTGTTTCCAAGAGACAGATTATGTCTCTATTTTTTGCAATAGGTCCTAACCCAGGTCCCTGCCTCCAAGGGTAACCTTTGCAGTTCCAACAAGCTAGTCTTAAGGAAACCTGGGTAAGATCTGATTGCTATTTGTTTTGTCCTACAAGACTCAGAGGTGAGTCTTCATTCCTATTTGTCCATATTGGCCTTGTTACGTAATTTCCTGTTAAAGAAACTGGCGCTGTCGCTTCTTGACTACCGCCTTGCTGTCCTATTTTAGAATGGTGACCGAAAGAGGCAATAACAGCTTTTCCTTTGAACAGCCATGCCCTTTTGCCCTCATCTCTTGCTGCTCTGACCTTTGCCATCTCTTCCCTTCTCTCTTCTTGTTGTCTAACAGTTAAATCTTCATCTAGAAAAAAACGAGTGCCCCTCAAGAGTTGCTTCTTGCTTAGGAGAATCTGTTTGTCACATGTGCTTGACATGATGACTTTTATGTGCCTATCTCTCTCGTCACTGGGCTTACCCACCCTCTATGCTTGGCAATTTCAATCTTGCCAAAGCAGCTTATCCTTTAAAATGTCCCTTGCAAGATCGAGAGTAGATTAATTTTTTCCGTAATCTCTCACACATTTGATGATTATGTTTGCTGCTCTGACTTGTCTTTCTTTGGTTTCTCTGTTTTGCATGTTGCCCCCCTGGTTGTATGCTTCTTTTTTCATGTTAGCAGAATCGCTAATAATTTGTGCCCAGGCTTTGGAGTTTTTTGTAAAACCTCCTTTCTCTTCCTCCGTTGTTTTCATTTCCTGTCTGCTTGCTTGTTCAACTTCTTTCCCTTCAACCTTGACCATTTTAGAACTTGACATCTCTCTAATTTCCACTGCAGATTCTTTCATGACTTGCCAGGTCTCCTTCATGTCTTTCCATTCAGTCTTTCCTACCAGAAGAGCTTCCTGTAACAGTGTCACTCGATCCTTTAAAACCTTATTGCTTTCTACCAACCCTTGATTTTCCACTGTCACTAGATGGATTTTAAGGTCTCTCTCCCGCTCTTTGATTTCCAAAATCTCCAATCTCCTCTTGGCATTTAGTAACTCTTACACATATAGGTCAGGTGACCAGGTGAGAGGTGTGGATGTGGGACTGTACAAGGTATGGTCGCTGCTACCTTTATTCCTGTTGTTGCCACCTCCTTTCAAAAGCGACTTGTTTGAAAAAATATTACAGTAGGCCGATTTTTTTCTTCTCTGCTCCCATTTTAGATAGGCAGCCCTACGTTTTAAGATACCCCAAAACTATTTGGCATTCACCCAACCCACTTCCCTGATTTGTTTGCAAAGGCAATTTTTACTTGACCTAAATGGTTTGTTTCACCATAGAGTGTTATCTCTTGCCCATTTTTCATGTATGATGTTGTGTGCGTTGACATTGTTGTAGGGGACAGAAAAACACAGAGTAGGAAGCAGGACGATACTCGGTCTTTGTCGCTGCTCGTTGTTTGGCCGTAGCTGGATCGATGAAAGTCCAACCACGAAGTCACTCATTTGTTTCCTCTATTAGTTTTGGCCACTCGTATCCTCTGTCTTTCATTTGTTTCATAATCACCTGGATTTTCTACAAATCTTTAAATTCCATGTGCACATCAATTCACCTCAATTCACCTTTGACAACCCAATCAGTTCACTTTTGCCAGTGTTCTTCAGGCATGTGGCAGCATAAAGGCTTTACAACAGTGCATGGAGATCCAAAAACACAGGATTAAAAGTGGGTTTGAGTCTGGAAATGGTATGGCGATGCCCTAAAACATATGTATGCAAAATGTGGGAGTATAGACTAGGCTTGCCAATTGTTTGAGAAAATATCTCAACAATATGTCATCTCCTAGACATCTATGGTTGCAGGATATATGCACATATCCTGAGATTCTTCATGGAAATGCCTCAGCGAAACATGGTATCATGGAATGCGATGATTGGGCAGGGTTTGCAAAGAATGAGTTTGGTAAGGAAGCCCTAAATTTAATAAGAGAAATGCAATTGGCAAGTTCGAGGTTGAAATCCAAAACCTTCGGTTGTATCCTCCAAGCATGTACCTACTTGGAAGCTTTGGAATAGGGTATGGAAATCCATGGGAAAATACTTAGAATTGTTTTGCAGTCAAATATATTGATGCTGAATGCCCTGGTAGATATGTATGCAAAATGTGGGAGTATGGAGAAGGCCTCAACGAGATGTTATTTCCTCGACGACAATTATTGCAAGATATGCACAAAACGGATTTGTTGATAAGACACTACAACTATTTGACTAAATGGCTCAACGCAATGCGATTTCCTGGAATGCAATGCTTGCGGTGTTTACATATAATGGGCATACTGAGGAGGACCTGAAGCTTTTTCTACAAATGCAATTGACAGGTGAAAGGGCCAGACTCGAAAATATTTGCTAGTTGCACCGAAAGGCACTCTATAGTCCAGTATGAGGGAGATCTTGTAACATGTGTCGTGTTTGTGAGTAACAAAATAATACAAAGTAAAAAGTAATAAATATTATGTCGGCCATAAACAAAAAAAAATAATACAAAGTAAAAAGTAAATATGAGACTTAAACTAGAGACTTTAGAGCTTAGGATTAGGTGATAAATATTATGTTCGTCATAAACAAAAAAGAATAATACAAAGTAAAAAGTAAATATGAGACTTAAACTAGAGACTTTACTTTTTACTTTTAATACAAAGTAAAAAGTAAATATGAGATTCTAGAGTGTTTGTGAGTTTCTCTGAGTAACAAAATAATACAAAGTAAACAAAAAAGAATAATACAAAGTAAAAAGTAATAAATATTATGTCAGCCATAAACAAAAAAGAATAATACAAAATAAAAAGTAAATATGAGACTTAAACATACTTTAGAGCTTAGGATTAAGTGGCTCACGTATTGCACTCAAGAAGTTATTCAAGGAGAGGTTTGCACCTCGGGAGATTTGATCCCTCTTGGTGCTTGATAGAACCTAAGATTTGGATCTATGCTGGTATTCTCTCAACAAGTGCCAACATGGAAGTTCTTAAAAAAAGTATGGAAATCCATGAAAATATAATTAGAAGCGGATTTCAATAAGATGTCTTTGTGATGACTGCCCTTTTAGACATGTATGCACAGTGCGAGAGCATAGAGAAGGAACTGGAATTATTTGGTAAGATGCATCAGCGAGGCCTGGTCTCGTGGAATGTTATGATTATCGGATATGGGCAGAACTCTTTAAAACTTTTCAAGGAAATGCCTCAACAAAATTTGGTCTCATGGAATTCGATGATTGCAGGATTTTCACAGAACGGGCATGGTGAGAAGGTCCTGGAGCTCTTTCAACAAATGCAAGTGGCAGGAATAATGCCCATCTCAAAAGCTTTTGCCATTATTCTCCATGTGTGTGCCAAATGTGGAAGCATAAAGAGAGCACGGAAACATAATTAGAAGTGGATTTCAGCCTGATATCACGGAAACATAAGGAACAGGCTATAAACATGCATGGAAACATAATTAGAAGTGGATTTCAGCCCTGATATCACGTTTGCAAAATGTGGAAGCATAAAGAGAGCACGAAAGCTATTTAACAAAATACATCATCAAAACCAGGTCTCGTGGAATGCAATGATTGAAGGATATGCCATGCTTGGCCGTGGCAAGAAATGATTTAAGGATATGCCATGCTCTTAATCTCTTTGAAGAAATGAAACACTCTGGCATGAGACAGCTTATTACAAATATCCAAAGCTGCACAATCACCGCGTCTTTGGAGATATTAATTTTGAAGTTGCGTTGAAAAAACCCAAAGTTTAGCTATTAATGAGACAGCTTATTACAAAAATCCAAAGCTGCACAATCACCTTGCGCTTCGTGCTTCTCCAATACTTTCTCTATGTCCTGCAAGTTTGCAATAATTTGTGGTCAAACCAATTCAGTGAACATAGGTACACTTCGAATCCCTATATAAGATTGCTGATGATACAATTCATTACCCAAAGCTAAACATTTGGAGAAAATTGAAGAGGAAGCAAATGTGAAGACAAAATGATAGTGTTTACCTAAAAACACTAAAACAACCATTTTTCAACTCTCTGTTTTCTCTGGCTCAGCAGGGTTCTTTGACACAATGAATTGATGGTAGGATTTTCTCACTTTTTGAATGCAATGGATAAGTTAAGGAAATGGAAAAGTTTGATTCTCTTACCAGTTTCTGGAAAATAAATTTTGTAACAATGAAAGATGTTAACAAACGATAAACAATTTTCATGAAATCTTCTTTATACAGGTGAGATAAAGTTCTCAGAATCTCAACATCACAATCCTGAGTTTCATGTATCAGAAAAAAAAAAACAAGGTTAAAATATGAAAATTGAAACAAGCAGCCGTAAGTTTAAATTCATGTTAACCTTGAATGCATTGCAATGAACTTAGATCTGTGTTCATTTCTTCATAACCAAACCAGAGAAGAATCAAAGTCATTAAAGTGTATATATTAAAATTACTACATAATATTATCTAACTCTTACTAGAAAATCAATCATCCAAAGATGTGATAAATCCCAATAAAACATGAAAAGCTACCAAAAAATAATGGAAACATAGAATTTTCAATATATAATTATGATTTAACAGTTACATGTACTTAGAACGTCATTGATATATTTTACTATTACATGTATTTAACTGTTTTATTTAGCATTTTTAAAATCATTAACATGTTTTTTATTTTGCAGATCACTGCAAACCACCCAGTGAACTTTCAGCAATAGCTATATCTAAATCAAAATTAAATTATAAATTTCAAACTTTACGAAGTGTTACTAATAATTTCAACCCCATAAACAAGATTGGAGGCTTTGGTGCAGTTTATAAGGCGATGTTCAAATTATTTTATATTAAAGATTTGAAATAGGATGGATAAATTTACATTATCATTGAGCAACATAAACTGGACATGATGACAGGGAGTTCTACCAGATGGTAAGGAAATTGCTGTGAAGACAATATTCGTTAACAAACAACAAAGTGTGAGGGACTTTTTCAATGAAGTGAATCTGATAAGTTATGTTCAACATAAAAACCTTGTCAAACTGCTTGGGTGTAGTGTGGATAGCTTAGACAAACTCTTGGTTTATGAATATCTTCCCAACAAGAGCCTTGATCAGTTTCTATTTGGTAATTCTTTCTTAATTAATTTTATAAATTGGTTTTTGTTACAGTCAATCTTCACATGTAAGGCATTGTTGTTGCTGTGTTATATTTAAGATATTTGAGATAGAATTGCACATTGCACATTGCAAACAGATGAAAACATGGGCAAAGTATTGGATTGGAAGAGGAGGTTTGAGATTATACTAGGAATTGCTAGTGGATTAGCTTATCTTCACCAAGAATCAGATATACACATCATCCATATAGACATAAAAGCCAGCAATATTCTATTAGACCAACAATTCAAGCCTAAAATTGCAGATTTTGGATTGGCTAGATACTTTGTTGAAGATCAAACTCATCTTAGCACCACAATTATTGGGACTAGGTGAGAATAAATTATTCAAAATTTGAAAAAAACCCTTTTATTAAAAAATGTTGCTGATATATTTTGGTATTTTGACAGAGGTTACATGGCTCCAGAATATCTTGTACATGGCCATCTCACAGAAAAAATTGATGTTTATGCTTTTGGGGTGCTAGTTCTAGAGATTATTAGTGGCAAAAAAAATTTAAACCCCATGCAAAACCAAAACATGCCATCTCTCTTGACATGGTAAAGGCCTGATCATATACACAATTTTCCTTGCTTCTAAATTAAAAAACAGTGAATATATTCAAAGCTATAATATTTATCTATGTGTTACAGGTTTGGAATCATTATTTATTGGATACCATTTCAAACATAATTGATCTCAACCTAAGAGAAAGTTCTCACAAAGAAGTAATACGAGTTGTTCACATAGCTCTTCTTTGCACACAAGCCTCTGCATTACTACGACCTTCCATGTCTAAAGTTATTATGTTCCTCACCAGCAAAGATCTAAACCTTCCAGAAACTACTCAGCCCCCCTATGTGGATTCAAATATGATGACAAATGCCACATCTGCATTAGGAACGTGTAATCCGCCATCAATCATTGCGGCCTCCCCGGGCACTTCAGTGTCACAGAACACCATTTCAACTTCTTTTGGTCCAAGATGATTAAAAAGTCAGCAACGGAATTCGATAATCCCACAAGCTTAATGTATTCCAAACCACTGGCAGTATGTATCAATGGATGTAGATGACGGAAGGAAAGATGTTGCAATCATGCCAGGACTTAGCATAGCACAAAGGATGTAAAATCTACTGCCAACATTTGGGCATAAGAAAACCATTATTCTCTGCTACTAAGCTCTGTATCTAATATCTTCTTCGAAAACCATAATTCTCTGCTACTAAGCTCTGTATCGAATATCTTCCTGGAATTCTGTTTATCCGGAAAAAGGTTTTCTCCAGTTCTTAATTTCTGTGTGCACTCTATGCGATGTGTCTTAGTTATTTTTTCAGTGATTTAGTTTACACTCTGAGCAGTGATGTTTTTGTTTTTAAATTATGGCTTTCACTAATATTGTACACAAGCTTTCAAAGTTGAAACAGATTGCATCTATACATTCACTAACCATTTTAGCATGTCAAACTAGTAGAAACTCTTCTTTCATCATTCAGAGGCAGTATAAAAAGTAAACTTTGTATGCCAATATAAATGATGAGATGCCATCTACCGATACTCTTTACTGTTGGTATTCTATTACCACGTTTCCATGTCTGTGACGATGTGGCTTTTTAAATGCATTTTCACTCCGAAAATTAATAAGGAATACTGGAAATTCGGTTTGTTTTGCAAATTATTTGGTTTGATTTTTTAACATAAAAATTCGAAGTAAGCTATCTCCTCGGCGATTTGCACCCGGGGCCGTCGAGGAGACCCTCACGCCGTCTATAAACTCCGTTACCACGATCCTCCTTCCGTCGGCCGTCTGAGTGCACACCACTCTATGGAAACCTACCTTCAGCTGGGAACGGGTCCCTCACGCCGTGTATGTCGGCGGCCCAACTTCCCGGACTCCATGTAGTTAATGCATGGCTTTACAAAAATTTTTAACGTAGTTGGGGATCGACCTTCCCCTTCCTCCCATAGTAACTTGAACTTCATTCTGCTCTCCCGCGAACTCGAACCCCGCGTGCTTCAATCTCAAGGACTCTGCCTCGCCCCCAAACACCTCGTGGTTTCAGCAGGAGTGTGCAGTCAACTTCAAACACATGGATCGCCAATTCTCAGGTTTCAGTGTGAAATCTACATCATAGGAACCTACAAACATGATAAATAATCGTAAGAGGAAATATTATTTTCAGTAAGAGTTAACAGAAAAAAAAATGAAAAGAGTGCCTTGAATTTGAATCTAGACACAATCGTGGAAAACAAATAAGATAATAGTTAAGAGAAGAAAGTACTGAAAGATAATGAAGAATAGAATGTGTATCAAAGAAATTCAACAGGAATAAGAATGACTGGCATATTGTAAATCAAAGAGATGGTGACATTAGCTTGACTGGGTTTTCTCTTATCCACTGGGTTTTTCCACCTTGGATTTTTTGAACTCCGCCTCTTAGATAGAAATTCTGGCACCAAAATCATAAAATGTTGGTTGCTTTCAACACTTGGTTTCTCTTGCATATGGACTTTGTGAGTTTGAAAAACAGAAAAACAAAACATACTGTTCCATTTCATATCAAGGACCTTCTCATTTCATAAGCTGACGCAATTGCGGAACACGAGGACAATGACTCTTCTCCTTTTCAGTCTTATTTGTGGAGCAACCAGTACCTAAATATTGTGTGAATAGAATCTCTAAAATGGAATTTGTAGATTTGTACTAATTAGTATTAACTCAATCAAATTATCAATGAATGGGAGCAAGCACAAATATAACATTACTGTGAAGAATAAGTATCCTGTGACCTAGATTGAAGACCTTTGGTGCATAATTCTTTACTGAAGGCGATCTTATATCTGGGTATCTTCAAATCCAAATGCATGCTTTTAATGTAGGGAAAGAATGTTTTGGAAAACAAGTTTGGTCTTTATTGATATGAACCAATGGTTAATTGTGCCTTTGGTCATGGTTAATAACTTAATACAATTGTCATTTTTATGGGGCTAATCAATAGCATCTTTCATTCTTATCTTTGGCAGTTTCTTGTTGCTTATCTGGCTGAATTCTTAATCTTATGTGTAACTTGTTCTTGATCTTCTTCGTCAAGGTTAATTCAATGCAAAACTTGAGATATCTCTTCAAATCCAAATACAGGCTTTTGATTTATGGAAAGAATGTTTTGGAAATCAAAATTGGACTTTATCAATATGAACCAATGGTTAGTTGTGCCTTTTTTCTTGGTTAATACAACGTCAGTTTCATGGAGCTTATCTCTACAAATTTCATTCTAATCTTTGGCAAATTGTTGTTGCCTATCTGGTTGAATTCTTAATCTAAAGTAAGACTTGAACAAACTAATTACATATGTAACTTGTTCTTGATCTTGTTTGTCAACATCAATTCAATGCAAAACTTAAGATATCTCTTCAACTGGCTACAAACTTCTTTCACTTATGTTGGTTGCCTTGTAGATTCTCAAGGAATCCATGGGAATCGTGAGAATGTTTTGAATGAGTTGCCCAAACCAACAATTCGAATCTGTCATTTTGCCACAATTGCTCATCTCTTAAATCAGCTCACCAACTGCAATACGTCATTCATAGGTGGACTTTATCTAGATAAACCATTCCAACAAGATGCTTTACACACAAAACCTATACCTACACTTTTTGATATACAACAATCTATTGAGGTTGAGACTGATGCCTCTCTATTGAGATTGAGACTGATGCCTCTAACATTGCAGTGGGAGTTGTTCTAGAAGAGGGAGGAAATGTGGTAGCATATTACTTGGAGATATTTTCTCAAGTTGAATTAAATTATAGCACTTATGAAGCATTAAATATCTTCTTGTCAAAGGAACACCATCTGGTGCACACCAATCGCCTGCCTCATCAGGATTATATTGCAATATCTAATTGATAAGAACTGTAAGATTTTGTCAATAAAAAGTAGGATTAAGAATAGATTGATCTGCTAGTTGATAAGAGATGTAAGATTTCACATTAGAAAATAGGATTAAGAACATATATATTAAATGAGATGAGATGTAATGATTTTGTCATTAGAAAGTAAGATAAAGAATAGATTTATCTTAACAGACATATCTAAAAAATTATAAACGGTTGAAGACAATTAATAATCCAGAGTAAGATATTTACTGGGATCTACTTTTGTGTATTGCTTACTCCATTTACTGATGTGGCAATAATGTAGTCTAATGCAGGTGATATAACACGTGCGAAAATTAATTATATACTCTAAACTGCCATTAGAACAGGAGACTCCTCCATCCACATTCAAGGATGGAAATGCAAAACTAAGCATTCACCATCTAGATTTATAAATAGATAGAAAAACATATTACAAATAATTTTATTGAAACCAATACATAGCAATGCAAATTCAACACTGGAAAAAACAAAAGAATAATAAGATGGAGCCATAGAGATGGTCATCTGTGGTATAAATAGTCATTTGTTTATGAACATAAATTTAGATACCTACTTACAGGCACTGGAAGAGGAGGGTAGGTGCTTGATCATGCTGCAACATGGACTCCCTGCAACATGCTCGAAGCTGGAGTAAGGTTGTTGCCGAGCTTAAAGAGGAGCTTCACTGGGTGCGGAGTATGGAGTATTCATAAAGGAGAACAGTGGATTCTGTTCGGTGGAGGATATGACGCGGGCACGTTAAAAAAATCAGAGTTTGAAAATGCATTAACGTGGGACGAGGGGACTGCGTTGTCAGCCCAAGGCGACGCGGACTAAAGGTTTCCGTCGATTGGCATGCAGTCGGATCGCCAGCGGGAGGAGGTTCATAGTGCCGGAGTTTGCAAATCGTTGAGGAGATAACTTACTCCTAAAAATTCCTCTAATTTGGAAGGATTTTCGAATAACAATTTCATATTGAAGTGATGAAGGTGACGGAAATACAGGAGGAGTAGAACTAACAGAGAAATAAAAACACTAATATATTAAGAGCCTTCAGCCCAGAACTGGATACGATTGAATACAATGCAGGCATACAATTTTATAGCGAATTCACTGGGCTTCGAGAGACTTCGAGCGCTTCTAGAGCTTTCGAGTTGTTTTGCAGTTTCCACGTCTTCTTTACCTACCACAATTAATTGTGCAGCTACTGCATTCAATGCAAGTAGGTTTCTTGTAGTTGGAATTATCTTCCAACACTCCTCCATAATTCCAACAATTCTCATACCATCAATTACATCTCAAAATACTTTGTTATTTTGCTTTCTGCTCTGCTGTTTCAATCTTTTTGCTTTTGCTTTCTCCTTTGGATTTTTAAAAATCCTATTAGAATTGGTCCAACTAACTACTCCCCCTTAGTCCAATATTTCATATCTATGGACTGATCTCTGTTTATGAGAGATTCACACTGTGTGCTGCTGCACTACAACTATGCCTCCAAAAGAGGGCTTACTACATCTTCGGGGAACAAGCCTATAACTAAGGCTTTTGGACAAAAACATTGAGATGTCGGGTATAACCGATAATGCACCTCAAACAAATTACATAACCATAATGCCTATGATTACATTGATATGCATAAATACAAGAAAGCAAATTTTTTAACCAAAAATTTTATTACAGCTTCATCTGGCTTTGATTCCGTGAGCAGCACTTTTCATCACAACTGCGACTTCACACATATGTTTGCAGGTTGTACTGACAGCAAACATCAACTGCATACCTTCGCTTGGCAGCTTCATTCCTTCAGGCATAAGCTATGGCTCTATGGCTCTAAAAAAATGGAGACAATCTTTTTTCTCCTTCACCGTCAAGATAAAATCTCACCATTACCAAATCCTTTGTCTTGATGCAGCAGTGGAAGTCTCTCTCGTTCTGGTAGCGCAGCTACTGCATTCAATGCAGGTAGGTTTCTTGTTGTTGGAATTATCTTCCAACATAAGGGTTTCTTCATAATCTTCTTAGATGGCCTAGCTATTCCATTTATTTTATTTGGATATTCCACATTAATGTTAGAGCCAAAAAAATGATATATTCTACATTGATGTTAGAGAAAAAAGCATCAACAAAAAACATAGTAGATTTTTACTCAAAACCATAAATTTTTATTGTGAACTATTAGGGATTTAAACTTTAGAGATTCTAGTAATAGATTTACCATATTTCTATTAATCTCAAACAATTTTATGCTTTTTTTCACTATATATTGAACTATTTGTTTTATACTATTATTATATATTATTTAGGGTTGCAAGGTTGTCATTCATTGCAAGTAGAGTAATATGATTGTTGTGTATAGGTGGGCATGTAGGCATGAGGGTCTTCATTCTTTGAAGAGAGAGATGGCTACACATCAGTGTTAGGTCACAAGCTCACTTAATAGATCTTGGGGCACGCTTAGAATGCCTTCTAAGTAAAATGTGTAGAATAACTTGAAATGAAAGATAATTTGCTTTAACTTCACTTGCTTATGAACTCCATTGAATATGTCAAAACCCCAGTGATTGCAAGGTATGATTAATTGTATGCCAATAAAGGCCCTTGCAATGTAATAGACATAGGCATGAATTGATGATTATGAACATTGTGCTCTATGGTAATCAACTTTGGAGCATTGACCAAGCCAGATTTGGACTAAAATGGAGTTGTTCTATATCATAAATTACATGAAATAGCTTTTAAACAAATAATGTAACCTTCAATCTTGTCATTATGAAGGCTTTGGAAGGGATATATAAAGAAATTTTCTCCCTTGCACCTTAACCATGCTTTTGTTCCTTGTTGAAGTGGTTATCCAACCATGCTTTCAATTTTCCTTATGATGGTCACATGTGCAAGAAATTAACCTTCCAAAGTGAGAAAAAACTTGTTTTGCATATTAAGAACAAGTGAAATTAGGCTAGGTGTTAAAATCACAAGGTTAAGGGGCTATTTGGAAATGCCCGCCAGGAACTGTCCTTGTGGGGATAAATTCATCAGTTGACATGACCTTGTTCCTTGTTGAAGTATCTATCCAGTCATGGTTTCAGTTTACTTCCCGATAGTCACATGTGCAAGAAATCAACCTGCCAAAGTAGGAAAAATATTGTTTTGCATATTAAGAACAAAAGAAATTTGGCTGTGTTAAAATCACAAGGCTAAGCGGCCATTTGGAAATGCCCACTAGGAGGTGTCCTTGTGTTAATGTCTTATTAAATGCTTTGATCGCTCCATTCGACTGTGGATGATACAAAGAACTCTTCTGGTGATCAATCATGAATTCCTTTAGTAGTACTAATATCATCTTATTAAGAAAATGTGTCCCTCTGTCGATAATAAGAGTGAGGGGGGAACCAAACCTTGTGACAATATTCTCATATATGAACTTTACAACTACTTCACTGGAACATGCTTCAACCAACTTCAGCTTCCTCCCATTTAGTAACATATTCAACTCCGGTGATAATGTATCTGGCTCTCGTTCGTTGGCCGGGTATTGGAAAGGGTCCAATGAAGTCGATTGCCCATATTTCAAAAGTTAGACTAGGATTGGCAAGTATCAATGGAATTTCGTTCTTTGGTAGCAGTAGGCCTAGTATTTGGCATTTGTCGCATTTATTTACTTGATTTATGCAATCTTTATGCAGTGTGGGCCACCATAAGCTAGACTGATGGATTTTCCACGTAGTCATGTTGACGTGATAGTGCCCTCCAGCAGGTCCACTAGGAGCTTCATTAATAATATATTGTCGCTTGTGCTCGAGTGCGCACCGTCTCGGTACATTGTCGATTCCAAGCTTATACAAAATTCCATTTATTAAACTATAAGGTGCAACTTTCATCCCAAGTACATTTCATTTCTTTTTCGGCATTTCTGTAGGGGCTTGACCTTGCTCAAGGAATTTTGCTATGTCCCACAATTCTGTTGGGACGGATTCAACATGAAATATATGGGTGTTGGGTAATTCGTCTTCGATACAGTTAGGATATTCTCTTGTTTCGACTTGTGAAAGGTGGTCAGGTCCGACATTATTTTTCCTTGGTCGGATAATTATTTCAAACTCAAACTCCTGAAAAAAGAGTAACCATCTACATAGCCGACCATGGTGCAGAGGTTTGTTGACTATATCCTTAAGTGCTTGATGGTCTGTATAAAATTTAAATGGATTACCTAAAAAGTAATTCTGGTATTTCTGGAGTTCAAAAACCATTCCCAAAGCTTCTCGTTTTGTCATAGAATAGTTTCTCTTGGGATTGTTTAATTTCCTACTAGCATATGTGTTTGGTTTGTTCATTCCATATTCTACTAGTTGGGTAAGATTTGCACCAACTGCAATGCCTAATGCATCGATATGAACATGGAATTGAATCGACCAATTTGGTAACCTTAAGATTGGTGTCTCGATGAGTTTTATTTTAAGTCAATCAAATGAATCTACACATTATTCTGACCATATTGATTTTCTTTGAGTAATTCCTCCGACAGATATGTCATATCAGAATAATGCCTAATGAATTTCTGGTAATAACCTATGTGACCAAGAAGCATGTGAACTTTCTTTGGATTCATTGGAGTTTTCAAGTCGAGAATGACTTTAATCTTGGCATAATCAACTTTAATCCCTTCTTTACATACAATACGACCAAGTAGAATACCAATTGGGGTGGAAAAGATACACTTTTTAATGTTCAACAATAGTTGAATCTGACAGTAGCATTCTAGCATCAGTCAAAGATAATGGATATGATCTTTTAATAGTCAGTATATTGTCTAGTCGTCAAAATAAATTGTCATGGTTATATATATATATATATATATATTCTTGAAATGATTTTACCACTATCCTGGAAAATACCGCTAGTGCAATCTTGAGTCCAAATGGCATGACTTTATAGGCGAAGGATCCAAATTTGCAGACAAATGTTGTTTTGTGCTAGTCTTCTTTTGCAATAGGCAATTGATTATAGCTAGAAAATTCGTTAGTGAAAGAATAGCATTCGTGTCCTACGACTTGATTAATGATTTCATCGGAAAATGGTGTGGGGAATGGATCGGTTAACATGAATTTCTTCAATCCTCTAAATTCGACACATATTCTTAATTTTGTAGGGTTGTGCTTCTTTGGTTGAACGACCATGGGACTAGCCCATTCAGATTGATCAACTGGATAGATAATTCCCGTAGTGAGCATATTCTCAATATCCTTTTTTACTATATCCTTATATTTGTGTGCCAACTTATATGGTCGTTTATTAACCAGTTTGGAATATAGCTTTATGTCAATCTTCATCTCCCCCATTTCTTATACAAGTCCTTTAAATATTTGTAGTCTCGTGTAAAAAAATCTTGGTATTCTTTCAATAGGTTGGTAATATCGGTTATTTGATGATCAAACCAATAATCTATGATTTTTTCCAACTTTAGTTTGATTTTCACATCCATCCATTTTGGTTCTCTTTGTTCATTTATATGGAGCTCCCCTTCTTTGAATTCTATAAAATCTTGGGTAAAGTCGCTTGCAGTCAATTTTTTTGGTTCTTCTTTTCCATCCGTGTTGATGTTCATTAATGTTTTTTCAGGATTTTGAACTTGAGGATGTCGTCTTTTCCATTGAAAACTCTTTCCCAGTGTTTTATCATTTTCAAGCTCAAATCCTGTCGATCGACGTTTTCTCTTGTTGAAATATTATTGTAGGCCAGCTGAGGCCATCCTATCATAGTCGACGCGGTAGTCCCGTCCATTATTTGGATGAAATTTTTAATTTGGTCGACTGCTTCTCATATATTTTCTTCTTCTGAGTGGAAAGAAAAGGCTTTGATGAAATTTTCTTTAAGTTTTGTCTAGTTGAATGTATCGCCTCGGGATTCTTCCATCTTATACCATTTGTTGGGTATATCTTCAATCGTATTTGGAAAAATATGAGGGTATAGTCTTTCATCCCAATATCCTGCTCGTTACCATTCACTTTGACATAGATTGATATGATGAACTAGGTCTTGGCCTTGCATAAATTTAGGTATTATAATTTGTGATGTAAGCTTTTTCCCCCCAAATCGCTCAACAAAATTTGTAGAAGCAGTGGTCCAAGTTTGTAGATGATATTGATGTGTATCCCACCATCTTGTGGCTTGTCCAATGAATGTTTCAACCAAAGTCTGGAGTCAGCATTGTTCACCAACATTTTTAGATACTTCTTCAATATGCACAAACGGAGATTCTCGTTTTTTATAGCGGGGTGGTGGAATACTCATCGATTCCTTCTCGTTGGAATCATAGTTGGATATTCTCTTATTTTCTTTTCAAATATTTTTGGAATGATAGATACATTAAAACATTGGCATGTTGTTTTTCTAAGTATGACTTCAACAGACCAACATTCCCGAGCTTGTGATTCATAGTTTTCAATTTTCTAGTCATATAATTCTGATTCAGAGTTTTATCCAATAGAAAATGGGGTCCCCAATCGTAGTTCTCCATGATTATTAGGTTCAACAAAATCTTTATTGTTGTGGATTATTTGAAATAGATGATGGATGTCTTCATCATGATCATCAGGTTCTTTCCATGGTTTACCTTCATATGGATTGATAGGTACGATTAATTTTTTCCCCTCTCCTCTAATCTTAATCTGTTCTTTCTCTAGTAAAATGGAAGCTTTCATTTTTCGTCCCCACGATCATCCGACTAATGCTGGAAAATTTTTGGCTCCTTCTCTTGGATCAATGATTTCGAAATCGATATGGGTGTTGATACCCATGATTGAAGTTTTGACATTTTTCCATACACCAATGGGTTCAATCAATCATTGGTTGGATAATTCGATATATATCCCTGATTCTTCTAGTCGTGGTCGACCAATGCTTTCCCATGTTGATATGTTCATGATGTTTGCTTATGATCCAAAGTCGAGGACGACTTGTGAAATTCGAAATCCGTCGACTTCCAGGTCAATAAAGGGATCCATATTGGCTTTGTCTTTGTGATTCATACTGCATAACATTTTGGTAATTTTCTCATTTTGGCTATTATTTTGATAAGATGCATTACGTCAATTAAATTTGCCACAACTTCTTCTTTTGTTAATAGATGAAGTAAGTCATGAAGAATTTTACTTTTATTTTCTTCTTTACTTTCATGAGATGTTATTTGTGAAAATGTTCCCGAGGCATTTATTAATATATTTTTTTTCTTTGTCGGGTTAGGATAATCTTCATGTGTATTGTGCAGTCGAGTGACATGAGGGTCATCCCCCCAAGTCTTTGTACCTTGATGTATAATTCCATGAATATTTTTAGTGCTACACGCTTCATTTTTAGAGAGACACGATAAAATATTAACACTTTTTATTTTATTAAGTCCGTCTAACATGATGGGGCACTCTTCAAGATTGTGCGCCCCGAGTCCACACTTTGTACAATATTTTAAGTCGGTCCTGTCCTTCCATGGAAAGTGAGGACTTAAATGTTCTTCATTGAAACATACATAACAGTGTGGTCGAGTCCGGCCTGGTGGTCGGTACGCTTGATTATTGTAGTTTCTTCCTCGACCGTTGTATCCTCCTCGTCGATTATTTCTATAATTACGATGGTCAGTATTGTGATTATCCCGTCCTCGTTGATCGAATGTTTGCGTTTGATAGACAGTGTGGTGATTTGCTTTAGCTTTTAATTTCTTTATGCATTATGTAGTCAAGTGTTGTGTCATCCGAAAAATTCCACACCACTTTGGCTTGACATTATCATCATTGTATGGGCAGTTTGTAGTCGTGTGGGGCTCAAATATTTCACATATATCACAAAAATATGTCATCTGCATCGTTTGGAAATTTTTTGGATTCCTTTCTTCGGGAAAGATATTCAGTCGTTCTTCTGGCATTCACATTTCTCTTTGTTGCACATTGTAGTTATTCGGATAGGTTCTCCCAGCATCATAAGGAAAATTATCTTGTGTATGCCCTTCATTAGACAATTTACTGCACCATTGATCATTATGTTGGAAAGCCAAATATTGCATCGATTTCTCCATTCGCTCAATTCTGTCTTGCAATTCTCGGTCGATGGTGTGACTAGAATGATTTGAGTTTGATTCAATTCTCAATGCTTAATTTAGGGTGTCTTCATAGGTTGTGTAGTCATGCATCAGCAGCGAAATTATGATTCTTTCAGCTAGACCGTCGACAAAGAATTGAATGACTACATAAGGGTCGATTTTGGAGGGCATTTGGCTTAGGATATCTTTAAATTGTCGATCATATTCTCGGACGGATTATCCCACTCTTTATTTAATCTACTTCAAATGGTGGCCTGCCAAATTCTTTGAATCGTCGACCTTGAAGTTGTCTAGAAAAGCATATTTGATCTGGTTCTTTGTTTTTGGACCTTCCTCCAAAAAATTCATGTACCACATGAGTGCACGATTTTTGAGTCCCTATGTCCCACCATCTTATGATCTATCTATGCCTACCATTCAATTCAGCTTGTTATATTATTCGATGTCACCTAAATAAAACACGAAATAAACGAAACGTACATGCTCGTATATAATATTTTATCAAAAGCGCATCAATAAGAGTCCTGCAAACTATGCAATTTGTTGATTTTCATCTTCAATTAGATTAGCTTTCCATAGGGACTCACACACAAACCAATGATCTTTAGGATCTCCATCTCCTTCAAAATAGGAGTATTGAATGGAAGACATACATCCATATTGCTACTTCTATGATATTTTAGACTGACCAACTGATTATTGAAAGAAATTATTATTAACTAACTGCTGATGAATGCAACTTCTACCAAGACAAACGTATCTCCTCTAGAGACTCTTCTTTATCCGGTCAGAACTCCGATGAGTTAGCAGGTTCAATCAACAATGTTGCTGGAAAGGGGGTACCTCGATGTGTTATGAGTAAAATAAATTGAAAGAATGTCTCCCGAACTCAGGAGTGAAAGTAATCCAATTACCTCGCTCTGGTTGTTGGATAATTAATTTGTCTACACTTCTACCACATTGGTCTAGTCAGTTCCAAATGCTAGTGTCTCTTGGTCGTAATGCCATGTCGCACTCGACGATCTCTCTAATAGTCGTTCCAGTCGTCATGATCATGGGGACAGAAGTAACGGGAATTGAAACATTTGGAATTATGATGCACATTTCTTGGGGGTTCAAAACCATTGCGTTTGATCGATATTCATATGTCGGTGCCTCACCTTCTTATTCAATTGGTCGACTTTCCATTGACTCGGGTAGGAAGTTTGGCTGCTCAACCATATATTCTAACTTCTTCAAGCCTCTCTTATGATGTAACAGGATAGAAATATCCCTCAATTGATCTCGTTGTCTGTATATTTTTTCTCTTTCTACTCTTTGGATATCTGCCATTTGCTTATGGACAACTGGACATTTATTTCATCGCAGCGGAATCAACTTCTTACAGGCCTTCATTCTTCTCTTGACTAGCCTCCAACTTCTTTATTCAGAAAACATATTCAATGACCCCCCCCCCCCCGTTGCTGACCCAACTCTTATTGACCAATGGATACGAGGTCGGGAATGGTTGTCATTTTTTCAAATAGTATTCCCACTATCGTTCGTTCACGAACCGTTCCCACTCTTTTTGCTTCTTCTCCCAATTTGTCGCCGCGTTCTCCTCTAAGGGTGCTCGGGGTTCGACAATGTGTCCGGCACTGTTCTTGATAAAAAATTATATAGTAGGCTGGGGACAGAGCATAAAAAATTCTCATGGAGATTAGTGTAAAAATTGCGTCGGATTTTATCAGCGGACACTCTATCCTCAATGGCTTGTTCTTCACAATAGTCTTCACGTATTTTCTCGAACCATTCGAATAAATTTTTTCTTCCTTTCAGGAATTATATAAATTTTTCCTCTTGTAAATTTACCTCAATAAGTAATTATTATATTTGCTTTCCCTTGGCATGTTGTATATTTCCATGGTTTGGATCTACTTTTTGGAATAAATTTTATGTATGCAAATCCTAGGGTTCGAAGTTGTTTAAGTTTTTGTTTGTATTGATTCTTGATAGCTTATGGCTTCTCATAAGTCAAGTTTTACAACCCAATCTCTAGTTATGATGGTATTATGGGTTTCTTAGGATTGTTTGTCACACTTGTCTCTAGAATTCTTTGTTGTTATTTGTTTATTTCTAGCCATTGTGTTAGAATGCTTCCTTTCTAATATTGTAACAAGTATATTAGGTAGTGTTGTTGTACTACTTTCTTTGTAGTGTATTTTTGGCTCATTATTTTATCCCCTTAAGAGCGGGCCTTCACTACGAGTATATATCCATACCCACAAAGTAAGTAAGGTCAATGGAAAGATAGTAAGGTTGAAAGGGCTATACTACTATTTGCAGGAAACCACCTATTGTAATCTTATTGCTAGCCTTGTACTTTTGAAGGTTAAACATGTCCACTATAATGATAATATGAAAAAAACTTTTTGGGAGGGGATCTTTGATCCCTTGAAGACAATAGGTTCTTGTAATAGGAGAGGGTCTAAAATATTACATTGGGTCATTGAGTCTTAGAGAGAATTTATTTTGAGTGTTAAATATAGATTGTAGTTTGTCATGCTTAGCTTGTGTTCTTTTGACTATAACATGAGAGCAAATAAAAATATCAAAGACCTCAACATGTCATGGGTAGGAATTGATTTTGAGTGGAGAGTATAACACTACTCTACCACCTAAGTTAGATTCAAATGACATGAAATTATTACATACAATGAAAGATATTCTAGAAGAGTTTATCATTGATTCTGAAGACTTTCTAAAAATAATATAAGATATTAAAAATATTTCTAAATACTAATTATGAGCAGATTGAAGATGGTCATAAATTCAAATAATGATATGAAGACAAAAAAAACCTTGTCTTGGATTCCTCCTTTACACACACAAATATAAAAAAGACACTAAAAAATTAATTAACAAGAGTTGCGTGCAATTTAGTCCCTGCCTTATAGTACAAAAGAAAAAAAAAATCAATATTGAATATAATAAGGCACAATAAAATTTAATAAAATGATTTGGAAATTTAATTTAGTTTGGCTCTGATGACCTCCATTAGCACATTTATCATTAGACTAGTCTCATGTCACCTGGTATTCAAAACACACTTGAACATTAAATTTCAGAATGACCAACCTTCAATGTGACATATAAGGTTTAAGATCTCGTGCATAATTTTTTGGGACCCAAGAAAAGTTTGCTTAAAATTCTTGGAAAAAGCCAATTTAACTATACATAAAAATACAACCAGGAGTTTGGAAAATGTGGTCTTCACATAACAATCTTCATGGGGTAGAAGAAAAAAATATTTTCTTCATGTACTATGCCAAATTCTCTTGTGGGGATTATGTTAGCATTATTGTCCCTAATCATAAAGTCCTCAACAACCTCACACGTACTTGATGGTTGAAGGTAGTTATATGTAAACTTTGTATATAAGTTATATTCATGTGAATAATGAAAGTTGAAAGGGGTCATGCTTTACACCATTCATTTCTTGGTCTTTTGGTTTTTTTATTTATTTAATATCCTATCAATTGAAGTTGTGCTTATTAATGTTTGGAGCTGATGAAATGATTCATCAATTTTTGCCATTCTTCTTGAGAAGATTTTGGTTGTGCACATTTATATGTTTGTTTGAACTTGTTTTCCTTTGTTAATTGATTGCTTTCCAAAAAGAGAATAGGCCAATACTACCGCAAAGCACCAAAAAGGACAAAGATACACACAAAAAGAATTTAAGACCCACTTATTCAATTTTGAGTGGATCTTAAGATACAATAAAAAAAACTTTAGTTGTATTAAGTAAAAATATTTAAGACTTCTTATCACTCCCTCAAAAACACCTTATAGCTCCAAAAATAAAATGTATATGTACAAACATCTTATGACTCCTTTTACACTTTATAACACTTGAAAAAATAAAACAAATAATGCTCTCCTTATAACTCCTTTACTACTGTCATCCTATTTTTTAAGAAAATATTATAACCACCAATCAAGATGAATCCCCAAACAAAATTCTTATATCCTATTGTTTTAATTAACCTTCGTAACAAGCCAATATTGGATGTCACTTGGTTGAATAGGATTTATATTAGTAATGAATGATTTTTTATGGATATAAGATTTTATGGATACAAGTTTCAGATGCCATGTTCCAAGTTGTTGTTGCCGCAGCCGCTTCCTTTCATGACTTATGTTCTTTCATGACTTATGTTCTACTATAGTGAGAGGCACATTTACGACATCGAGCAAAAATTTTGAAGGAGTTCAAAAATGGTGTTGACGATCATATCTATCATCAGGATACAAGAACTTGCCTGTGTCATTTCTTGACAATCCACGAGATTTATTCTTTGTGGCATGTTTGGGATCAGCTTGTCGCTTCTCTGGAGGTGCACTGGTTCTTTCCTTTTTCTTTCTAACGTTGGAGTTTACTGAACTAATAGATATCCAGTCCTCGAACCTTCATATGCTGTAGGATGAGAGAAAGAAGGCATAGTGGCATTATCTGCAGTAGCAGAAAAAGATTTGAAGTATCGAACCACTTTGCAAAAGACAGTATGAGAGAGCAGAAGACGCATCCCTGCACAACGCATTGTTTTTGCATTCCTTGGGATTTATAATGGAATTGTAATTGAGATTATAAAGAATATATAACGGAGGTCATTTTACTTAATAAAGTTGAATTTTTCTCCTTGTCACCTAGATCTGCACGAAATTGAAGAAGGGGTTTTTAGGTTTTTTTGTGGACTTGTGACCATTAATGTGGTGGTTCGTTTTTCATTTTGCTCCTTTGATTTCTTTGGACAAGAACAAGAAAAATCGTTTTACATTCACGAACATCTTTGAACACTTAAAATGGCTAGGGTTGAAGAAATGTTTCATCAACTACACATATTAATCAACTCCACTTTTACCTCTACAGTTTCAATCAACAAATGCAGTCACACTAAAATCCTTTCTTGCTTACAACAATTGAGTCTCCTACGAAGTCAACACTCAAATTTCATATTTCTTCAACATAATCCATTGTTTCGATTACATATTAAAGAACAAAATGACATCAAGGATGAAAATTAATTCAATGATGACACTCAGCTGATAGATGATGACACGCATAAACATGAAGATGAGTTGGATGAATTCCCTATTGCAGATAACGGTGTGGATAAATTTGATGATGATGACACTAAGAAAAATAAAGAACTTCAGGAAAATAATGAAGCGTTGGATAATGTCATTGAAAGGACAGATAAAGATGCAAATAAATTCGAAAACACAATTAAATTTGTTAGGCCTTGGGAAGAATTGCAGCTAAAAAGGAATCAATATGGTTTAGGGTATGAAAAGGATGTTGAAAACCTTTTTCATATTCCTAATTATTGCAAACCTATTTGCTTTGTGAGTAGTGGTTTTTTGGAGGATGCTGAAAAGGTACAAGATGATATGGAACAGGAACAGGAACAGGTAGAGGATGATGATCAGGGTGCTAATGCAAATGTTGATATGGATGATGATACATTTATTGAGGATGATGATGATTATTTGTTGAACGATGAACCTGAATAGTGCAAACACTATCACTGAGTTGGACATTAGGAATTCCAGTGTTTCGATCTTCACCCATGCAGTTTTTGTGGGAATAAAAATCATGTTTCATATAAGTGTTGGAAGCAACCAAAAATTAGGAAGAAAAAGGTGCATTTTGGTTGGTTATGTACTTGGCGCTGGTCATTTGAAGCCAAGTTGTTAGAGCGATCTTAAGGTCCGATCCATACATAGGTACAACCATGTTTGATTGGAGATCTTACTACTACAAATGGACATGAGTGTTTTGATTATTTGATCTTACAGGGCATGATCGGGGCCCACAATTTTTCTATTGTCTTTTGAGTTGAAGATAGAGTCCTCAGAATCCACTCAAAACAGTTTGATTATCCCTTTTCTCATTCAAGGGTAGCTACTTCAGAACTTCTCACTTTCAGTTGACAGGGGGGAAGGTGTTCATGATGTGTTAGACTTCAAGTTTTGAAGTTTGTCTAGTGATTTTTTAGGATTATGTGTGTTGTACTCAAGCACTATTCAAGACATGATGGGTCGAGGATGTTTTAGGACAACTTTCAGATAGGATTGGTGGATTTGATGGATTGTTAGACACATGGAAATTTGATTGATTTGTCACATTTGACACTTGGTTTTAGGATATATATTAGTACCAGTGATTCACCTGGTTAACTACCCATGGGATTTTTTATGGACATAGGATTTTATGGATACAAGTTTCAGATGCCATTTGACACTTTTTTATGTTAGCTGATTTTTGGTAGTTTTTATGTGTCATTCTCTAAGAGCAGTTTTGTGAACTTATTTGTTCACTTACATGAATGATATTTGTATATTGCAAAGGAAAGATGAATATTCTACATCTTTGTTTGGCGTATTCATATTTGTCAGGCATTTTCAGGTTATGAAATTTGTTGGACTTTGAATCCAACTCATTTCTCATCAAGGGTTTTTCTCTCATCGATTTTGTGTTCACTTTAGTGAACACCTATGGGTTTTTTATCTCATTTGTTGCACAATGAGTTTCAAACCTAGTTTTGACATCCATTTGGAGCTTTTTCAAGTGGATCTTCATCGACATCCATGAGGTTTCAAACCATGGGTTACAAGATGAAGACATGGACTTGATATCAGCTCTTACACTAGTTTTTGTTGCTAGCTTATACTTTTGTACGATCTTATGATTAAGAGGGGGATTGTTAGCATTATTGTCCCTAATCATAAAGTCCTTAACAACTTTACCGTTACCTGACGGTTGAAGGTAGTTATATGTAAACATTTAATAAATGTTAAATGTTCATGTGAATAATGAAAGTTGAATGGGTGCATACCCTCTTTCCACCATTCATTTCTTGGTCCTTTTGTTTTGTTTATTTAATATTTGTCAGAATCTACAAAAAGAAAACCAAAAAGTGTCTCATAAAACCCACTCACATGAAGCTACTTTTTACCATGGCTTGTCTCTAGATAAATCAGGTAGCAAACTCACAAAAATACAAATATTTACACAATATATCTATTGTCGTGCCCCCATCCATCATTCTGACCAATAGAGGGGGGGGGAGGGTATTTACAAATTTCAGGTTTCCAAATTTCGCCCCATGGACCATACTACGAATTCATAAATAAGAAATGCATGAGCAATGAAATAATGAAAAACAAAACGGAGTTTAAAACTCTACCCATACATACATCATGCATAAACAAGCATAATTATCACATGTAGAAAATAAAATCATTCCACATTTATATACAAAGATAATACTTATCTTTTAACAAAAAAGATCCAAGTAGTTGGTTGTGTAAGAGAAATTTTCCACCCAACCATACGTATCAACTATAGATAAATCCCCCAAGCTAGGCTATAGGGCCACTAGGGAGAAGGAAACGCCTACATGATTATTTCTCTCATCCCACAACCCATTTACTCTCATGTTTAGCCAAACTATCCACCTATGAGCACTTATAGGGATCTCACTCAGCCATCCCAACGAAGAAACTCTTTTATTCTTCCCCCACACAACACAAGGAAGATGTTTCCCTTCATTTTTCCACAATTATCTCAAGAAATCCAACCCTAACAGTGTTTACCAATGTGTGTGAAAAAAGAGTCCAATCTGTTGTATGCTATTGGAGAGCCTCCTATAACCTTAATCCATGGATTCTCAAGCATGCAGAAGTAGCATAACATAATGGGTAAAGGTTCATATCCTTTCTAGCCTCTTTGCTCACCTACATCCATTCTCTTTTCTCTAATTTCTACAATTCTCCTTCCTAATTCTAATATTTGGTTATTGCACAATTTGGTAATAGTAATGGCAATGGAATGGATGGCTAGAGAAAAAACTCTTCTGGTGTAAAAACTGCATGAGAATGAGTGGGCGACTCCAAAGGAGATGAGAGAATGGTGAAGAGACAACAAACATAACTTTTGGCCATAAAAGAAAGAGCTCTTACAAAATTCATAGAAGTATATTCATCCAATGCTTCCATAACTACATGAGAATACTTTCCGCACCAACCTCACACATGCATTCAATGATTAGATTTAATAGCCAAAATGAAATAATTATCTCATCTTTAAGGAACATGGCAGTAAAAGGATGAGTTCTAAGGTTGTCACTTGGCAATAGAGGATTTAATCTCCCATGGCCCCCCTTTCCTCTTGCCCTCTCATTGAATCATACTCCCTCTAGTGCTCTTTATACAACCATTTTGGACCATTTTATTACTTTTCTAATATAATATTTACATATCTTTCAAGTTAGATTGAGAAGCCAACCGCATGGTCCATATAGAAATATTTACATCATTTACATAATTTGTTGAATACATTCCAAATAAAAAATGAGGGTATTACATCTATAATGTTAGGACCACCAAAAACCCCAATTAAAGATTAGTTCGAAATCTTCCATCCATATGTTGTTCACGAATTCCATTTATTTTGTGTTTGACATACAAGTCTAAGTACTTCCAACCAGCCACTCTTTATTACTTTGCACTCTACTAAATCTGCAACATTTGACCCAAGTACGACTAGATGAGTCATAGTTGTGCTTTTACATGTACAACAGATATTAATTGAAACTCCCAAAAAAATAAGTAGAAAATATACTAATCAAATCAATATAATTAAAAAGAAACAAAAATCTAGATAAGCCAAAATCTCAAACTTGAGATAATGCAATAAACATACGGGCGAAACAAACATAGATCAATGCACATTTCTATTGACAGAAACTCGACATAAAAGGGTTTACAAAAGCTACAAAATTAAGAAACATCATGTAACCATGTTGATTTTAAGTAAGATTAACACATAATAACATTTGTAATTTAACATTAACAATAAAAATGGATGAGCAATTTTACCAAAACAAGTTCATTCAGCTACAAAAGAAAAACAAACAAGCATTAAACAAATGAAGTTGTATATGAATATCTTTTAGTCAAAACAAAACCCTCAAATAAAGTTGCACCTATGGAACAAGTTGTATTTTCATGCTACTTAAACAAAACAAAACATCACAAATGCGCATTTGGGTTTCCATATTTAAAAAATATCATCGAACCAAGTGAAGTTAAACCTCTAGAACATTGCTTTTCATTGTGCCTTTCTTTATCTTTCATTTTAAAGATAACGATGGCTTCCTTTCTTTATATTTCATTTTAAAGGTAACGATACCCCTGATTGATCCATTTAGATTTGTGGTTTCATTGTGCTTTGAATTTTCCACGGGGAAGGCTGATGTCATGAATGCTGTGTTTTATTATCGCTGATTCTTGTTTTGAATGTTAGGTACAGGTAATTCCTCTCAAAGAAGAGGCAGCGACAATACTCCCTTCATGGGTGTAACTCGTATATTTCCAGTTCAAGTTCAATACGTCTAAATTTTCCTTTATTTGTTTGAATATTGAATAGATTTCCCTTTATTTGTTTGAATATTGAATTGAAATGGGAAGAATACATGTATAGATAACAAACAATATCATGGTGTGAAGAATATATAGCAATGTTATTATGGATTATTATATGTTTTTTTAATTGGCAGTGATTAAAGTACTCCTCCATACAGTGATTCCAAATAAACAGTAAACTAGTTTCTGTTATAAGTCCATTATGAAATACATATTCAGATATTATCAAAAATCTGGATGTCATTCCTGATAACAGTCTATCCAGGAAAATCACAAAACAAAATTACTGAGACCAATAGTCAAAGAGATGACTAATCAAGAAAAAAGGGAGACCACCAGGATAATTCCAGCGGATTATCAATCCACTATTCCCATAAAGCAATCCCTCCTGCACATCTAGTGCTTCTTTTGACAATGTGTCAGCCACTTCATTCATGTAGATGTGGTCTATGGACCAATCATAAAAAGTAGATAAAAGTAATTGGATTATATGACACTAATGATGAAAATATAGAAATTTGCCTTTATTTGTTTGAATATTGAATAGATTTGCCTTATTTGTTTGAATATTGAATGGAAATGGGAAGAATTTTATTTGTTTGAATATTGAATTGAAATGGGAAGAATATATGTGTAGATAACAAACAATATCATGCTGTGAAGAATATATATATATATATATATATATATATATAAAATGTTAAAAGTGGTTCCGTGTTTATTTCATGTATAGATAACAAACAATATTATGCTTTGAAGAATATATATATATATATAAAAAGAGAGGTTAAAATTGGTTTTGTGTTTATTCTATCTGTCACTGTCACTGTTATTATAGATTGGGGAAGAATACATGTATATATAACAAACAATATCATGCTGTGAAGAATATATATGGATTACTATATATGTTTTATACTAATTTTGTTGATATTTATTGGTCACAAATTGGTTAGTGATTATTTTTTCAATAAAAAAAAATATGTACTTTTGCTATTATGAAAATAAAAAAGTACTCCTCTGTTATATGTCCATCTTGAAATATATATTTTAGATTAAAATCTAGTGTTGAAATTTGATGGGTAAATAACCATCATTTACCATTTTATACCTCAAAATACTGCCACTTCATAAAAGTAAAAGTCATTAATGAAGTGATATATATATATATGCTCTTTATATTATCTTCATAAAAGTAAACGTCATTAATGAAGTGATATATATATATGCTCTTTATATTATCTTTATAAAGAGAATATATATATATGCTCTGGCTCTCTCTCGCTCTCTCTCTCTATATATACCTTATATAGAGAGAGAAATATATATACCTTATATATAGAGAGAGAGGGTATAAAGTATATATAGAGAGAGAGAAAGCATAAGGTATATAGAGAAAGAGAGAGAGAAAATATATATATATATATATATATTCTCTTTACATAAAGAGAATATAAAGAGCATATATATATATAAGGATATATTCTTTATGTATATATATAAAAGGTGTATATATATAAAGAGAATATATATAAATAAATACTTAAAGAGAATATATATATTTTTAATATGGAAATTTTGATTAATGTTATGGTTTTTTGGGTTCATGGTAATGGCTGATTGTATTGTTTGATGAGGTTTATTTAACAAAATTTAGGATAAGCCTTCTTTTCTATTATGTGTGTGGTTAATTTAGTCATTATGTTTATTATATTTTTTTGTTTATTATATTTTGTAAACTTTTTATTTTTATATTATATAAAGCAAAATATAAAAATTATATAAAAAAATTGACTTAAAAATAAGATGGTAAAATCTCATACCGTAGAAATGAAACATTTTACTAGATATTAATTGACTCCTGGAAACAAACATGAAATGATTGAAAATTTATATTGACCAACAACTGTGCTCGACTTTGAGTTTGCAATTCTTCATAAACCAATTTTCCAATTCCATTTTATTTTCTTCCGCATTTGCTTGACTTTGGACGGACTCTCGTCATTTGCTTCACTTTGGATCGTCACGCGCTTTTAAGATAAGAGGAAACTGGACCATATATTGCATTTAAAGGAAGCGCAGATTTCTTTTTAAGCTTCCACATATTGATTTCAATTGCAGAGTTGCCCCTTCCAACTTCTGCAATTGAATTAGCAAACATGATTCAATTCATTGCAAAAGCCAAATTATTTCCTTTCTCTTTGCTCTTACTCCTCAAATTAGCATTAGCGCAATTGCATGATAATACTCTTATTCGGGATTCCAGTTGCAGTGGCGATGAAATCATGAATGGAAGTGCTTTGGAAATCAACTTGAAGGTGATTATGACTTCATTGGTTGAGAATGTTGGAAAGACGGGCTACAATATTTCATCTCATGAACAGAATGGAGATAAGGTGTACGGTCTTGCTCAGTGCAGGGGAGATCTAAATGCCTCTACTTGCCGGGCATGCGTTTCAAACGCTACAAAGACACTAGCTAAAGATTTTTCTCATATTAGCAGAAGCATGACTCTGTGGGGATGCTTTTTGAAATTTAACACCGACAACTTCTATTCTAAATTGGATTTATCAGGAATGGGGAGTCGATGTCATGATCTTGCATACGGTCGAGGTACAGTGGGTTGGGAACTGGATCCGTCTATTGCCGCTATATTGAGTAAGGTTATGGATGATGCTGTGTTCAGTAACGTGGGTTTCAGTACACGAAATGCGAGTGGCATTTATGCGTTGGCACAGTGTCGGAGAGACCTCAGTATGAATCAGTGTACGCAGTGCCTCGACGCTGGGTTCGGAGTATTACCCTCTTGTGGGAATCTATCTACCGGAGCGGTTTTCAACGAGGAATTCGTAATTCATTATGACAGATTCAAGTTTTACGGTGATGCTGCCCTTTTGCCCTCGCCCCCGAGCGGAAGTGGTCTGGCTAAACCGCTATCAAATGCGACGGCTAGAGAAGGTACCATTGTCATTTAATCTGTTGCTAAAATTTGATGAGCATTTTCCTAATTTGCAATTTGAGTAATGCAGATTGTTATTTTGTGCAGCAAAAAGGCACCGTAATGTACCGTTGACGCTGGGATTGAGCATAGCTGCTTTCGTTACTGTGATGTTGTTGCTGGTAATGATTGTACTTTGGAAACGAAAAAGTATTAAGCGCTTCAATTTTACACCATCACTTCCAGGTGAGTTGCGTTTCTTTCCATTACTCTCATTAACGTTTATTGTATTTTAATTATAATGAAAATGAAATTTTACTATTTTAATATCGGTAGATTTTATTTTGAAATAATGTATAATATTAATAATTTATATTTTAAAATGTTATGTACCGCTAATGTAAAGGAGAAGCATAAGTGAAGGGATGAGACCTAGGGTTTGGGATTACTCTCATTGGGTGTTACACCCAGACATTCAATGCGGAGGGTTGATGCATTGCATGGCTTGGAGTCCAGCTAGCCTTTTCAGGCTGGCTCTAGTACCAACCAAGCTTATATCAAAAAGTGGGAAGTTTTTTATTGTTTTTACTACAGTGTTTTTTTTTCAGTTTTTTTTGGGTGTACCTGGGGGTTTGCTGCCTCAACTGGCTGCACTTGTTTTTTGTCCTTGTACCCTATTTCCCCTAGTGGGTTGCTGTCGGTTTATTTTTCCTTTTGTCCTTGTTTCCATTTTTTCCTGAACTCGTGACACGTACTGGTGGTTGCTACCGGACAAGTGCCGACTCCTTTTCGGACTAGACGGTTTGGGCTTTTTACATTTGTTTACTATGTCCTGTCCTTCAGACCTTTGCCCGCCGGAAGAGGCACCTAACCCTCATTATGGTCTGAAGGGATGGGCAGGTAAGCAGAAGGGGCCCTCAGGTTCCAGGGCTAGACATCGTCGTCACCAGAAGGCTCTCAAAGCTAGGGAGGGCATTGAACAGTTTATCATCGAGGAAGACTCCAATCTGGACAGGATTGAACTGTTGGCTCGTAGGGCCATTGTTGGGCGAATGGAATTTACGTCATGATCGAAGGAGGAACTTTTAGATTGGGTGAACAAGCAGTGGACTCCCCTATTGGGTCTTTCTCCTCGGGTTCATCTACTGCTAAATGGATGGATTTTGTTCATCTTGCCCTTGGTTGAGCATGTGGGGACTATTCTATCAAACAAATGGGCGTTTAAAGAGGGCTCATTAATTTTGAAGAAATGGCACTTGGATTTTGATCCCCTAAAGGAGTTACAAACCAGACGTCACCTCTAGATGTTGTTGCCTGGTTTTCCTTTGGTTCTTTGGACTGGAAGTATTCTTACTAGTTTGGCTAACAAAGTGGGTATCTTCGTTAGGTCTGATAAAACCTCTCTATTTGGGATGGAGAAGAGGGTTGCTCGGGTAATGGTGGAATTTGACCTTAACAAAGGTCTCCCGACTAAAATCAATATCCTTTGGGGAAAACATACTTTCAGGCAGAGGCTGGATTTCTTTGGGGTGTCGTTTAGATGTTTCAAATGCTGATGCACCGGACATGTGGTGGCTAGGTGTCCACAACTATTGCGCTCCAGTTCGTCTTCGAAGGAGGATGGGGTTTCGACTTTATTAGACAAGGTCGCTACTGTGGAGGTGCATTCTCCTGGCAAAGCGAATTCGCGTAAGCTATCACCTAAAATCCCTCTTTCTCAGAATGAATTGCCTAGTGAGGAATTAGATTTTTATCTCGATATTGAAAAGTCCTTTGATAAGCGAATTAGGGAGGAAAATATCAGGATTAACCCTAAGGGTTTTTATGAAAAACCGCCTTGCACTCCCACTGGGGGGGTATATAATCTTGGTTCGAGGGATCTTTCTCCTGTGGTTGTTGATACTGTGCTTTCTCCGACCTCTCCTCTGTTTGCCTCTATTTCGGCTCTGGTTCCAACTGTTTTCCCTCACATCTACAGTCGGTTGGTGTTTTGGAATCCCCGCAGACCTTAAACACTGTTCTCCACAATGATTCTTTACCGGTCACAAATTTTCTGTCATCTCTTCCACAACCTATCGAGGATGATGGTTTTTATTCTGGTACTGATTTTGTGGATGGTCACCAAACTACTTTGACTCATGAAACTGCGTTTTCCTCTGTTAGGGATACTTTCATGCCTCTGTCCATTTTTTCAAAAACCCTTCGTCGAACCCTCTTGTCAAACCTATCACACTCGACAAGTTTACGAATGTGACGATTCGTAAAAATCGTATAAAGCACGTGGGTGTTGGTGATAAAGATTTATCTAAACCCTTTATTCCTCTATCTTCAAAATTAGATGTTCCTAGGGATTCGTCTTGTGACAACAACTTACCTACTCATATTGAGGCTATTAAAGATGCTACGCCTCAGCCTGAGGTTCCTTAATGTTATTTCTCACCTTAAATATCCAAGGTTTGGGGAAGGCCTCTAGGACTAGGGCCTTATCCCATTTATTCAATACTACTAGTCCTCAACTCATCTTGTTACAGGATACTATGTGCACGGATCTTGTTGCTGTCAGAAAACTCTCTTCCATTCTCCCCGAATGGGAATTCTCGGCTATTGATGCTCAAGGCCAGTCGCGGGGTTTACTTGCGGGATGGAACCCCTATTTTTCCCAGTTTGATGCTTATAAAATTCAATGGGGCTTACTTTTGGAAGGTCATTGTCTGAGCTTGAATATTCCGCTCACTGTTTTTAATATTATGGCTCGTATAAAGATCGTGGTCGGTTTTGGGATTCTTTGTGTGCTTCGGGTATTTTCAATATCCATAATCTTTTAATTGCAGGGGATCTCAATTTTACTCGCAGTGCTGATGATATTTGGGGCAGACATGCTCAGATGGATGATATGGCAGATTACTTCAATGGGATGTTGAATTCATTTGATCTCATTGATGTTGCACCTTCTATTCCTAGTCCTACTTGGACTAATGGAAGGGCTGGATCGGAGGGGATCCATAAGAGACTTGATAAGTTCTTGGTTAAATCCAGTCTTCTCAATGGTTGGGTTAGACACATAACCTGGATTGGAGGGTACAAATTTTCGGATCACTGGCCGGTTTATTTTCAGATTGACAATACTAATTGCAATTTACCGTATCCCTTCAAATTCAATTGTTCTTGGTTGAGTAATGAGGAGTTCTGTAGGATCATCAAGGATTCCTGGATAAATTTCAGTAATGAGTGTGATTTGAACCCGATTGACGAATTTGTCCAGAAATTACGCGGGCTTAAAGAGATTTGCACAAAATGGATTAAAAAGAAAAAGAAATGTGATCTACCGGAGCTCATCTTTTTGGAGGATCAGTTACAGGAATTACATAGCAGGAATATTGCAGGTGATTTGGAGGTAGAAGAATTTGAATTGATCAAACACATTGATAGGAAGAAGGAGGATTTACTGATTCAGGAAACTAAAGATTGGTGTCTCAAAAGCCGTGCATTATGGATCAGTCATGGTGATGGTAATACTAAATTTTTTCATTCATTCACTTCACATAGAAGAAATATGAATGATGTTTGGGATCTCATTGATGACATGGGGAATGTGATTTTTGGTCAAGATGATCTTCGCAAGGCTGCTTTTGAGTATTTTGGTAAGTTATATTCTGACCCTGGTCAGGCAGATCTATTACATCAAATTAATGTCGCTCGACTCTATCCTACTTTCATATCAGAGCAAGATGCTGAAGTTTTAGGGGGAATAGTTACTATTGATGAAGTTGAAGCTGCCTTAAAAAGCTTTGCTAAGGAAAACAATCCAGACCCGGATGGCCGGACTGTGGAGATTGCATTACACTTTTTTGATGTGATGGGGCCTGATATATTAAAAATGGTGGAATTCTCACGCACTGAGGGCTTCATGTCTGGTGGGCTCAATTCTACCTTTCTTACACTTATGCCCAAGACTGGGAAGCCTACTACATTTGAAGACTTTCGTCTTATTGCTTTATGCAATCTAGCATATAAGTTGATCACTAAAATTATTTCTATCTGTTTGAAACCTATCATTTCGGTCCATATCACAGCTAAGCAATTTGGGTTCTTAAGGGATCGACAAATGCTTGACGCCATTGGAATCACTCAAGAAATTATGCATACTGTCAAAGTGAAGAAGATGAAGGCCATGTTTCTCTAGATGGATCTTGAGAAAGCATATGACAGAGTTGATTGGTCATTTTTAAGGTTGGTTCTTATCCAGATTGGCATGCCCCCACTTGTCATTAGATGGATTATGGCGTGTGTTACTTCGGAAAGTATTGTTGTACTTATTAATGGAGCTCCCTCCAGTTTTTTAGCATGTCTAGGGGGATTCGTCAGGGGTGCCCTTTGTCACCGTTGTTATTCTTGTTAATTATTGATGGGCTTAGTCGTATGATCAATGCTGCGAAAGCTGATGGTACTATCTCAGGTATAAAAATAACTCAGGAGCTGGTCTTCACCCATGTCTTATTTGTTGATGATGTGTTACTTGCTGGTTTGGATACTGATTTGGAATGGGGGCCGTGAGGGCCGCCCTTTGGCGCCCAAGCAGGCGGTGCCCCGCCGGCTTCCTCCTCCCCGCTCCCTTCCACTTTCCCCTCCTCCCTCCTCGCCGCCCCTTCCCCCGCCATTTCACTCCCCTCCCCTTCCCCCTCCTCCCTCCTATTTTTATGTATAGTTTAAATTTTGTTTTTAAATTTTTGTATAGTTTAAATTTTGTTTTAAAATTTTTTTAAAATTTTGTTTTTGTTTTTGTATAGTTTAATTTTTTTTATTTTTTTTTGTATAGTTTAAATTTTGTTTTTTAATTTATTTTAAAATTTTGTATAATTTGATTTTTTTATCTGTTTATTGTTTTTAAACTATACAAAAACAATAAAAAAATTCCCTCCCATCTTATTTTTTAAAATTTTTAATTATAATGTTATCTTAGTTTAGTTTGTTTTTATTTTTTTTTAAATTTTTAATTATAACATTAGTTTAAATTTGTTAGTTTAATTTCTTTTTAATTTCTTTTTTAAAACACAAAGCTAATATTCGTGGAAAATAGAGAAGAGTATGGGTCATCTAAATCTTCATCAAGTCCTTTATCTGCAGAAAATGTAGATTCTGATGGGGTGTCAGAATCCATGGATGAATTTGAAGAAGCAGTGTAAATGCTTTTTATTAGTATGATTTTTGTAATTGAAACTCTAGAGGAGTTTTTGATGACGGGGTGTCAGAATCCATGGATGAATTTGAAGAAGCAATTTAGATGCTTTTTACTAGTATGATTTTTGTAATTGAAACTCTAGAGGAGTTTTTGAATATTTATATGAACCATTTGTTCTTGTATGGTTTAATATATTATCTCATTATGAATCGCATCATAATTTCTTTGTTTTTATATGGTTATAATGGGGAAATTATTAGAGAAAATTGTTTTTTGTTTAATATGCAATTTTCCAAAAAGTTGTAATTGATCTCTTCAAGAATTTTTTTTTTCCAATTTAAGGTTGATTTTAAAGTTTTGTTAAACAACAATATGGGATGTTTATGCCATGGCTCTATTTTTTACCCTAAAAAAAAATACGTGTATACTGGTATCAACACTTTTCTAATTGAGGGGTGTTTTTGGTGTTTTTTTTGCAAAAATCATCGTTTTTATGGGTAGAGTTCTCGTTCATAGTATATAGTTCTCGTTTCATAGTATAAGTGGTTACAAGTGCCTATATACAATGTGCCGATAAGTGTTGGGATTTGGTGGCAGCTTTAGCCGTCGTACTAATTTTTTTTTACATTTTGGATTTTTATCTTCCCATCACAAAACGTTTTGTTGAAATATTTACCCTTCAATAATACATTTTCCTTCACTCATTGTACTTAATTGTTTCATCTAGATGGTTTTGTTTAGTCGGTTAGAGAGGAGTTAAACTCACTATGAAAACCATTGTAGAGAAAAAGTTATTCTATCTCACTGATTATAACAAGGGATTTGACTTCTACATTTACATATAACTTCCACCAAGTAGAATCGATCCAGTGGTGGATCCAGTGATGGTTACCGATGAAGTAATCACCTTGGTGTGAGATGGAAAATTAGAGGAATAAATAAAAGGTTGTGTACACAATTCCATTTGTGACCTACAAACAAAAACAACATTGAAGCTGATAGAGAATGAAATTGAGATTCCAACATATTTGTATTTAGACTTTTTATGAAGGGGAAGCACTTGATTTGTGAGCACTATTTGTTTATGGATAAGACCTACATGAAACAACATATGCCAATCATTGATGGTATGCCCACCGAAACTCCTGAGCAGATTCATGAATTAGAGTGGTTGTGCCTAAAGTGTCAAGCATTATGGGTGAAGTTTCAATGACACCGGGACCACCACCTCCTCCAACTTTATAACTACCTCCATTTGAGAGTGGTTACTAAGGCTATGTTACTATTGGAGAAATAAGATATATGATGCAATCCTTATAGTTGCATGGACTCCAAAGTAAGATCATCTCATATCATTTGAGGTCTATTTCATTATGTAATTGCATATATTAAATTATTGCAAAGGTTTTTGCAGTGACAGCGCAAGTACTACTGTTATCAAACACTATCTCAAACTAGTAGTTTGGGTTTCTTTCAAGTAAACATATTTATGAGATAATAGGTGTAGCCCCTCGTGGACTACATACCATAAAAACACAAAAAAAACTATTTTCAATTGTTATAAGGAGTTGGGTGGCATGATTTTAGACCAGCCCCAAGATCTCACGATTGATAGACCAAAGTATAAGGATGATCCAATGAAGAAAAGGTAAAAGCATATTTTGAAATTGAAGAAGCAAGCAAAGAGGTATACGAAAATTGGTATGTGTTTGAGGCATTTATAACCGATGTTATTATATACTATAAAAATGTCATGTTGATGTTGATATTCCTCTTAAATTTTAATCAATCAAGGTTGTCTTGGGTACGCCTACAATATATTAACTTGAACCCTTGTGAAGGATGTCACTTCTAAGGAATCCTTAACATCCAAGATTGATTAATTTTATGTTAACTTTGCTGCAGGTTTATAGGAACTTGCTATAGTTGTTTCATTTAGATTAGTTGGGATCGAAGAATCACTTAAAAACCAACACATTTACCCCTAGAATATGAAGATCCATACCTCAGGAAGAACGCGAAGGGATCTCATGTGAATTGTGGAACTTCAGATGTATCTTTTTTTGTACACAATAAAATAAAAGAATGCAAGCATCAAATGCATGCAGAAGTCCCAAAAATACAAACTAGATTGCCTATGCCTATGATAAACCATGATTTAGTAGACAACTTTAATATGGTTGAGTAAGGTAGAAGCTTAGAGATATGTATGTTTATGAAAACATAATGTTGAATGTTAATACCATCTATAAATTTATAATAACGTTTTCGATAAATATTAAACCATCAAAAATACGTTTTTGAGATAAACTTTACCATCATCCACGACAGATAATCAATTATTTTAATCGTAAAAAATGGGCCCATCAAATTCCAACTCTGATGCCGATCACTTTTCCCACTTCCATGTGCTTTCTCTACACTTCTTCTAATCCTCTTCCGATAGGATTGGGCAAAGTACATAGATAGATGAGAATCTCACAATTGGCTACTCAATACATATAACAACGACCAATACATAGAACGACGACACCTCCTCTCACGCCCTTCACTAGACACAACTCATTCACCCCAAATTAGACGAAATTTGATAGGCTAGCATTTGTCTTACTCAATGTGGGAATTTTCTCTCATTTACATGCTCAAAGCTGCAAATTTCCCTTTCTCTCAAGATGGCCTCTCACACAATCTCACTTGAGCTCTCATACCACTATTAGAATTAAAAGCACAAGAAAGAAACCATTAAAGCAAGAACACACATAGAATAAAGAGGGTTTTCCCTTGAAACTCAAATTTGGGAAAACCAACAAACAATAGATCTATTCTGCTTGGACCAATCCGTCCAAGACATGGCCAATCTAGCCATCATCGACCACTCTCAAGTCAACACCGGTCTCTTTGGGCACTTTACAATGAAATTGTCCAAATCCTTAAGTAGGCTTCTTCACATGCAATACCATTGACAAATACCATGAATTATAAACATACATTTTAACTCTTTAACTAACCTAACCAATTAATAAATAAACTTATATTAGATTTCATGGTTAATAATAGTTTAGGATGTGATTCCAAATATACATCTTTGACCATTTTGGTGCTTCGTCAAGTGCATAGAAATATGAATAACTTAAGGGGGAAAGACGACTTTCTCTCCCCGAGATTTACCATAAAAGATGGCCTCTTTTCTATTCTATATCATCTTTGTTAATATTTACACAGAGAGCATTTCGTTCAAGTATTCGGCCTTATAGTACCAACGTCATTTGACATTTTCCATAGGGTTCTAATGTTGTGAACCAACATTCAAATATATTTTTATATTATGTTTAGCATAAAGTGTTAGCCTCATATTGTATACTCTATCAAATTCAATAGGAAAAAATCTTTAATTGCTTGATATTTATGAGGAGTGAATCAAAGACAACAAAAGCAAAAAGCAACCAACAACTTTCAATTGACCAAAAAACTTCAATTGCTTGATATTTATGAAGAGTGAATCAAAGACAACAAAAGCAAAAAACAACCAGCAACTTTCACTAAGTCAAATAAAAAGCAATTTAAAAAATACTTTTGTTGTGAACTAACATTCAAATATTTTTTAATGTTGTGAACCAACATTTAAATATTTTTTTATAATATGTTCGCGTATGGCATTAGCAGTCTATCAAATATATATTAAGGGGTTCAAGTAAAAAGCAGCTTTAAAAATACAATTGAAAAGCTTCTTCATTACCCTCTTTAGTTTTTTCGATTTATAGAATTGATCCACCCTTTTTTAATGAACACCTACATTAATTCACAATCCTTAAGTACGATGTAAGGTCTTTGTAATTTGTCGGTAATCCTAGAAACGAATTTGAATGTGTGCACGATTAAAATTAAAGTCCTCCTTCAAACTTTCCTTTGTAATTTGTCGGTAATCCTAGAAACGAATTTGAATGTCTGCACGATTAAAGTTAAAGTCCTCCTTCAAACTTTTTACTCGCGAGTAGGTTAATGAGAGCACAAATTCAGGAGTGAGGCAAGGTATCCGCACCGCAGATCTTCTGTTTTCTGAATGTTTATGGAGGCATAAATGTAACTTCCTTCTCCCATAAAAGAGATGAAAGTCCAACCACGAAGTCACTCATTTGTTTCCTCTATTAATTTTGGCCACTCGTATCCTCTGTCTTTCATTTGTTTCATAATCACCTGGATTTTCTACAAAGCTTTAAATTCAAGCATATCAATTCACCTTTGACATTTGACAACCCAATCAGTTCAGCATAAACATATTTATGCAAAATGTGGGAGTATAGACTTCGCTTGCCAATTGTTTGAGAAAATGTCTCAACAATATGTCATCTCCTGGACAACTATGGTTGCAGGATATATGCACATAATGGGTTTGTTGTTGAGGCGCTGAGATTCTTCATGGAAATGCCTCAGCGAAACATGGTATCATGGAATGCGATGATTGCAGGGTTTGCAAAGAATGAGTTTGGTAAGGAAGCCCAAGAGAAATGCAATTGGCAACTTCGAGGTTGAACTCCAAAACCTTCGGTAGTATCCTCCAAGCTTGTACCTACTTGGAAGCTTTGGAACAGGGTATGGAAATCCATGGGAAAATACTTAGAACTGTTTTCCACTCAGATATATTGATGCTGAATGCCCTGATAGATATGAATATTGATGCTGAATGCCTTGATAGATATGTATGCAAAATGTGGGAGTATGGAGAAGGCCTCAACGAGATGTTATTTCCTGGACGACAGTTATTGCAGGATATGCACAAAACGGGTTTGTGGATAAGGCACTACAACTATTTGACTAAATGGCTCAACGCAATGTGATTTCCTGGAATGCAATGCTTGCAGTGTTTACATATAATGGGCATACTGAGGAGGACCTGAAGCTTTTTCTACAAATGCAATTGACAGGTGAAAGGCCAGACTCGAAAATATTTGCTAGTATTCTCTCAACATGTGCCAACATGGAAGTTCTTAAACAAGGTCTGGAGATCAATCAAAATATAATTAGAAGCGGATTTCAATAAAATGTCTTTGTGATGACTACCCTTTTAGACATGTATGCATAGTGTGAGAGCATAGAGAAGGCACTAGAATTATTTGGTAAGATGCATCAGCGAGGCCTGGTCTCGTGGAATGTGATGATTATCGGATATGGGCAGAACTCTTTAAAACTTTTCAAGGAAATGCCTCAACAAAATTTGGTCTCATGGAATTCGATGATTGCAGGATTTTCACAAAACGGGCATGGTGAGAAGGCCCTGGAGCTCTTTCAACAAATGCAAGTGGCAGGAATAATGGCCATCTCAAAAGATTTTGCCATTATTCTCCCTGTGTGTGCCAACTTGGGAGCTTTGGAACATGCTATAAACATGCATGGAAACATAATTAGAAGTGGATTTCAGCCTGATATCACCTGTGCAAAATGTGGAAGCATAAAGAGAGCACGGGAGCTATTTGACAAAATACCTCATCAAGACCAGGTCTCGTGGAATGCAATGATGGAAGGATCTGCCATGCTTGGCCGTGGCAAGAAATGATTGAAGGATATGCCATGCTCTTAATCTCTTTGAAGAAATGAAACACTCTGGCATGAGCCAACTTCTTACAAATATCCAAACCTACACAATCACCGCGTCTTTGGAGATATTAATTTTGAAGTTGCAGTTGAAAAACCCCAAAGTTTAGCTATAGATTTCTTATTATTGTTTTCAGTGAATCACCTTGCCCTTCGTGCTTCTCCAATACTTTCTCTATGTCCTGCAAGTTTTCAATAATTTGTTTTCTCTATGTCCTGCAAGTTTGCAATAATTTGTGGTCAGATTTTCTCTTAGTCCTGCAAGTTTGCAATAATTTGTGTCAGACCAATTCAGTGAACATAGGTACACTTCGATACCATATTTCATATTGCCGATGATACAATTCATTACCCAAAGCTAAACAGTTGGAGAAAATTGAAGAGGAAGCAAATGTGAAGACAAAATGATAAAGTGTTTACCTAGGAACACTAAAACAACAATTTTTCAACACTCTGTTTTCTCGGGCTGAACAGGGTTCTTTGACACAATGAATTGATGGTGGGATTTTCTCACTTTTTGAATGCAATGGATTAGTTAAGGAAATGAAAAAGTTCAATTCTCTTACCAGTTTCGGAAAATAAATTTTGTAACAATGAAAGATGTTAACAAACGATAAACAATTTTCATGAAATCTTCTTTATACAGGTGAGATAAAGTTCTCAGAATCTCAACATCACAATCCTGAGTTTCATGTATCAGGAAAAATAAAGGTTAAAATATGAAAATTAAAGGTTAAAATATGAAAATTAAACTCATGTATCAGGAAAAAACAAGGTTAAAATATGAAAATTAAAACTAGCAGCCGTTAGTTTAAATTCATGTTAACCTTGAATGCATTGCACTGAACTTAGATCTGTGTTCATTTCTTCATAACCAAACCAGAAAAGAATCAAAGTCATTAAAGTGTATATATTAAAATTATTACATAACATTATCTAACTTTTACTAGAAAATCAATCATCCAAAGATGTAATAAATCCCAAGAAAACATGAAACGCTACCACAAAAATCATGGAAACATAGAATTTTCAATATATAATTATGATTTGACAGTTACATGTACTTAGAACGTCATTGATAGATTTTATTATTACATGTACTTAACTGTTTTATTTAGTAATTTTAAAATCATTAACATGTTTTTTTATTTTGCAGATCACTGCAAACCACCAAGTGAACTTTCAACAACAGCTATATCTAAATCAAAATTAAATTATAAATTTCAAACTTTACGAAGTGTTACTATTAATTTCAACCCCATAAACAAGATTGGCCAAGGAGGCTTTGGTGCAGTTTATAAGGTGATGTTCAAAGTATTTTATATTAAAGATTTGAAATAGGATGGGTAAATTTACATTATCATTAAGCAACATAAACTGGACATGATGGCAGGGAGTTCTACCAGATGGTAAGGAAATCGCTGTGAAGACACTATTAGCTAACAAACAACAAAGTGTGAGGGACTTTTTCAATGAAGTGAATCTGATAAGTCATGTTCAACATAAAAACCTTGTCAAAATGCTTGGGTGTAGTGTGGATGGCTTAGACAAACTCTTGGTTTATGAATACCTTCCCAACAAGAGCCTTGATCGGTTTCTATTCAGTAATTCTTTCTTAATTAATTTTATAAATTGATTTTTGTTACCGTCAATCTTCACGTGTAAGGCATTGTTGTTGCCATGTTATATCTAAGATATTTGAGATAGAATTGTACATTGCAAACAGATGAAAACATGGGCAACGTATTGGATTGGCAGAGGAGGTTTGATATTATACTAGGAATTTCTAGTGGATTAGCTTATCTTCACCAAGAATCGGATATACGCATCATCCATAGAGACATAAAAGCCAGCAATATTCTATTAGACCAACAATTCAAGCCTAAATTTGCAGATTTTGGATTAGTTAGATACTTTGCTGAAGATCAAACTCATCTTAGCACGACAATTATTGGGACTAGGTGAGAATAAATTATTCAAAATTTGAAAAAAAAAACCATTTTATTAAAAAATATTGCTGATATACTTTGGTATTTTGACAGAGGTTACATGGCTCCAGAATATCTTGTACATGGCCATCTCACAGAAAAAAAATTGATGTCTATGCTTTTGGGGTGCTAGTTCTAGAGGTTATTAGTGGCAAAAAAAATTTAAATCCCATGCACACCCAAAACATGCCATCTCTCTTGACATTGGTAATGGCCTGATCGTATACACATTTTTCCTTGCTTCTAAATAAAAAACAGTGAACATATTCAAAGTTATAATATTTTTCTATGCATTGCAGGTTTGGAATCATTATTTATTGGGTACCATTTCAAACATAATTGATCCCAACCTGAAAAAAAGTTCTCACAAAGAAGTATTACGAATTGTTCACGTGGCTCTTCTTTGCACACAAGCCTCTGCATTACTACGACCTTCCATGTCTAAAGTTATTATGTTCCTCACCAGCAAAGATGTAAACCTTCCAGAAACTACTCAGCCCCCCTATGTGGATTCAAATACGATGACAAATGCCGCATCTGCACTAGGAACGTGTAATCCACCATCAATCTTTGCGGCCTCCCCGGGCACTCCAGTGTCACAGAACACCATTTCAACTTCTTTTAGTCCAAGATGATTAAAATGTCAGCAACGGAATTCGATAATCCCACATGCTTGTGGGTTCTTAATGTATCGGGTTTTTCTATAAATATATTCCAAACCACTGGCAATTTGTATCAATGGATGTAGATAACGGAAGGAAAGATGTTGCAATCACACCAGGACTTAGCATAGCACAAAGGATGTAAAATCTACTGCCAACATTTGGGCATAAGAAAACCATTATTCTCTGCTACTAAGCTCTGTATCTAATATCTCTTGGAAAACCATTATTCTCTGCCACTAAGCTCTGTATCTAATATCTTATGAATTCTGTTTATCCGGAAAAGGTTTTCTCTAGTTCTTAATTTCTGTGTGTACTCTATGCGATTTGTCTTAGTTAGTTTTTCAGTGATTTAGTTCAACACTCTGAGCAGTGATGTTTTTGTTTTTAAATTATGGCTTTCACTAATATTGTACACAAGCTTTCAAAGTTAAAACAGATTGCATCTATACATTTACTAACCATTTTAGCATGTCAAACTAGTAAAAACTCTTCCTTCATCATTAAGAGGCACATAATAGCCCGGGTGAGGCCTCCAATAACTCAAGCTATATTAGCCTTCAGCAACAAGCCATGTGTCCTTCTGCTCAAGACAACAAAATTCTTTAGATTGAGGCGTAGAAATTAGTGGAGATCCAGAAGATCCAGCAGGCTAATGAAATGGCCAGCCCTTAGCAGAATGCTTATCACATAGACCATTCCGAGAATTGTGACTAGAAGAAACCAACTATAGTCTCTGAGAAAGCTCATAGTGATATCCAAAACTTCAGCCAGGAAGAGAATGTGGACCCGGCCGATAGCCACCATGGGCTTTCGTTTCCATTGCCTATGTTAAATGATGGGAACTGCTCTAGAGGAAAGAAAAACCGAACAAGGAGATGACACCAGTTATGACAAAGTATGGAAATCTGATAGCATTCTTAGCAATTTGCAACACTTTCATTAGAATGAAATTAGTAGCAGTGGCGAGTTCAAGTTCAGGTCGAGCTACGATGGTTTTAATGGTGATATGGTAGTGACTCCTTCCCAATGGCTATTCTACTGTTTTATGTGGAAAGAATAGATCCATGAGCGGGATGTCTATTTGATGAGAATACAGAGTCTACAATTCTCTTCATAATGTTAACCAGTGGAGTTCGGAGTATCTTCTACACGATTTTAATTGACTAGCATTATGTCGAGATTGACTGAAGACCAACTTAGTTTTGTAAATAAGGATTTAATAATTTTGTAAATAAGACTTAAATCCTTTGTAAAACCCCTTTTGAATCGTTGGATTTTATTAAATCATATAAATGAAAACAATGGTTTTCATTTATATGAAATTGTCTGAATTATTGACTACAGAAAACCTTTTCCCTGTTCTTATCATAACATTAAGAACATTTCCTCTATTCTTATCATATCAGGCATTTTGTTAATCTGTTTTATATATAGAGCATTGAAATCTATCCATTAAATTTTGCAAGTAGTTCAAAATCAGTCTTTCCTTACACACTTAGCATCTAGCAATACATGTTTTATAATTCCTCTAAAGTTGAAAAATTCAATTGGTTATTTGGCAGAGCCTTTCAATTTAATTGGTTATTTGGTAGAGCCGAAGTTATAGAGCCTTTTTTTTCTAATTACCAATGGAAAATTATCAAAAGTACAATTATGATGATAATGATATCTTAGGCTATGGGATTGAATTTTGTATGAGGTAATGCATTTGCTAAGAGGGTTAAGAGACTTGCTTATGTCAAAACAACAAATTAACAAATCGATGACTTATCTTCTTAATAGGTTGTTATGTATTTTTAGTTTTTGTTTTCTCTAAATTACTAGATTGTTTCTTTGGTAATTAAATTCATTTTTCAAAGAATTTGTGAATTTGTTTATTAGATTGTTTTTTCAAATTCATTGCTTTTTCAAATTATTAGATTGTTTCTTAGGCAAGCAAATTCATATTATAGAACTCTTCTCATTATTGTACAATCTTTGTATTATTATCTTAAAATAAGTCTAAATATTTGGCTGGTCTTTACTTTAACTTTTCATTTACAATATTTACATATTCAAGTAATGCTCTTATTTAATACTAGAAGATTTGTTTGTTTAGTATTTAATATAAGTTTGCATTTGAAATATCTGAATATTAAAAAAGAACACTCTTCTTGAATAATTGGATTCGGAAAATGTATTTAATTTTTGGGATTCTCATCCTATCTTGCATGGTTAAAATTTAATAACTACTAACTTAGACATAACCTTTGAAATTTTTTGTTGAGCATAGCTATCCAATTTTGAAATCTAACTGTTGAGTGTACCTGTCATACCATGGACATGAAAAGAATTCATAAAAAAGCATGGGAAAGGGTAGGTTTAGTTTAATTTTGATCACATTATCTAGACATGGTAACAGAATGAACAATTATCCATGGTTGTTTTCCAGAGGGTCAAGTCTAAACCTCACCTCATTCAAGCAAATCATCAGCAAGCATTTATTTTGGATACATGATATACTGTTTTTATTGGTTGCTATAGTTGTCATCAAAATTTATTTTCATTCCATTGAAAATAGTAAATACAAATGCTTTACCATATCAGTCAAGTTAAGCAAATCATCAGTAAGTATTCATCTTTACTTGTTAATTCAAGGTTTGTGATTTCCATTTTACATGATATACTATTTTTATTGGTTGTTTTAGCTATCTTCATCCTAAGTCCATTCAAAATGGTAAATACAATTTTTTTTCCATAAAAGAACAAGCATATGTTTTGATAATCAGCCTTAAACTATGAAGAGTTTATAAAAAAGACATGATAAACTAAAATATGTATTGATGGTATTGTCATTAGATCACATTTCGTAATATATATACGTTTGATGAGTATCTATTCAAACTGTTGTTGATAGTGGGTTTCAAATTAGACTTAATTATAATATATTAACATTTTTTTTAAAGTACTATTCATTTCTAAGGTACCATAAAGACTCCAAGGACCAGAATCGGCTTTAAAGCACCACATAAAGAATCCAAGGAACATAATCAAATTTAAAGCTCCCAAACACACCTACAGACTCTGCATTTAACACACATAACCTTGACAATAGCACATTTCAAAGTGCATCACACCTTGGTAGGATCAATCAGACCCAAGGTATTGGCTCAAGGAATTATGTGGAAACTTCTCGACTTCTAGTGCTTACTGAATGGCTCACACAAAACTCACAATGTTTGATCGTCTTCAGATTGTGAAGATTATAATAGACTATAGATTTGAATTTTAGTAAGATTTTGATCTTTCCAGATCACACTAAGTGCAAAGGGAGAGCATACACTTCTGAATTCTTATTACACTTGAGATATATGTTTTTCATATGCCATGTTGCAAGAAGTGTGGGCACAAAGGATATACAGACCTCAACACAAAACTAGCATAACTCTCAACTCCCAAACTCCGAATGAATACAATGAGGAGGGAGGGTTTATTTATAACATCTCATCTGGTTAAGCCAGTGAGATATGACTGATAGCTAAAGGTCATAAAGAAGATTCAGGGAATTAGTGGGGACAACCAATAATGTTATCTCATCCCTTAAATATTCTTCAGGACATATGGGGACCCGAATAATATGAGTATGGCCAACAAGAGTTACATAAGTACAATTAAGAGTTACATAAGTACAATTATTCAGATTGCAAGAATATTTACACGATGGAGCATACAACAACCCACGACGCTTCTTACTAATCATCACGGCCCACTTGACAGATGCATGGGTCATCACCATAGGTACAACCAATGAATCTTTCATTATCGTTGTCAGAGGAGTCCAACCTGAATTCAGTATTGAGGATAAAAAAAAAAAAAAAGCAACGTTCTACATCAGATCCCATCATGATCGAATTTTTTCCACAACAATATTTTCCTGCAAAGGTGGATTCTACTTTGAAGTTGAGTGGGATATTCTTTTGTATTTTCCCAACAAGGCATCTGTCGTGGTCTCGTTGAATGAACTTCTGATTGATGTATATCAGAGGTTCTAAAGGAGAATATCTCCCACCAATGTGTTGTAGCTTCAACTTAAACCACATATGGTTTTGATGTGCTACGATCATATCTTCTTCCAGGTGGAGAATGAAATTCGCCCGTTTTTGTACCCAATCTTTTTTGAGACAAAATTTATCTAGGAAGAATTATGTCCATCCTAACCATTTTTATTCTACTAGGGCATCGGGATTTCCACAGATTATTATTTCACCTTGTTCTCTGGAAAACTGGAGTATGAGCTGATAGCTACTCTAAGTAAGGTACCTGGGGCCAATGTCTACATAGAACAATTCTTTGCCACTTGTATTCACAACATCTATCCAAACTCCCTTGAGTTGTCTGAGCTGGTTGTATGAATTCTGCATTCCTAAGAATGAAGTCTTCTCCCATCTATCCAAGTTTTCAATCTTCATTGGTGAAGAATGGATTTGTTTAATAAGGGGTATGGCTAACTATCTGTCAGCTTCTTTCTTGCCGGAAAACTCTAGGAAATCTTAGCATTCTTGAATGCTCATATGGTCTTTAAAGACCTTTTTATTTTATGGTTCTTCTCTGAGGATTCCTTTTCCTTTGTCTGTCATGGGTGAGCTAACCACTGCTAAAAAACTATTGAGGCTGAATTCTTCCCTGGTTAACATATCATCAACACAATTTAAATAAACAGGTTTATAAACAATTTCAAAATCAAAATTTTGTAACCAAATAAACCATTTTAGGATTTTGGAATTGTTTTCATCCATCAGGTTTTCATTCTTGAAGATGCCTCGCATAATCTTCAAATTAGTATGAGCCACAAATTTAACAGGTTTTAAGTATAGCCATAAGTGATTGATTATTTTATTTACAACTAGAATCTATTTATGATTGGAGAGGTAGTTCAATTCTGCACCCTTAAAATATTCTGAAGCATATCCACAAATTTTTTCGCGGTCTCCATGCTTTTCTATTAGGATACATCTCCACTCTTTGTTGGAGGCATTTGTCTCAATAACAAGGCTGCCGATACCTTGAGGAAGGGAAATAGAAGGAAGTTGCTTTACTTTTTCTTTAATTCTTCTTAATAATAGGTTCTTTCATTTCATTGCTCCATTTTGGCATATTTTTCTTTAATCTCTGCTATAATACATGAATGTCTTGAGCCTAGCATTTACAAAATGTTCTAATGTAATTTAGACTACCCAAGAATCTTTGGAGCTGAATTTTTTCTAGAATCTAATTTTGGCATATTTTTCTTTAATCTCTGCTATAATACATGAATGTCTTGAGCCTAGCATTTACAAAAAGTTCTAATGTAATTTAGACTACCCAAGAATCTTTGGAGCTGAATTTTTTGGAGTTGAATTTTTTCTAGAATCTAATGTAATGGTTAAATACCTTCAGGACATGTTCCTGAAGTGTAACTTGGCCTTTACTGATCTTCTAACCAAGGAATTCAATTTATGTTTTTCCTATCCCCATTTTGATTTTAGAAAGAACCAAGCCATGCTGAAAAACAAGCTTGTAGAATTACTGCAAATGTTTCAGATGTTCCTTTTTTGGGACATATGGAACTCTTCCAAGCAGCTGTACAAGATTTCTTTCAATTTCTACGCCGTGATCAGAATTCTTTTCCCAATAGAATGATGGTATGTCCCCTCCTTTCCCCAAATTCATCTGACATCCTAAATCTACCATAGAGTCTAACGGATATGGCTTAAAATATGGAGGGAAGAACCAGACTTTTATATACAATTTAGGACCGGTAGATAGTCCCAAAGAAGGCTCTATATTTGAAGCAGGGAAAATAGTATGTCCTTTTTCTTCCTCTGATGATATTTCTTCCTCACTGATATGAGGTGTGTTTCTAGATTTAGGGATCTTAAGAGATTCTTTTTAGGATTTGTACATCTCTTCTTTAGAGGACTAATCTTGCTCTCGTATAGTTACCTCTAGCATTCTTTTTAGCTCTTCTATTTCTCTGACTATCTTTTTTAAAGAGCTTTGTTTTTATTTGATCTGCAATCTGAGTAGATTCTCTTTTTCTTTCCTGAATTTATGTTTGTCTTCATGGAGGTCAAGATAATATTTATATAGTTCTGTGGATTATAGAATGTTGGATTCATGTCGATACTAGTAGAGGAAGATTCAAAATTAGCTTGCTACTTCTCTTTAGCTTTTAGTAAGGCTAAAAGCTTGTTCTCTTCATCTTTCAGTTCTTTTCTCAAAACATACTGATATGCCAGTGTCCTGGATAGGATTTCATCAATTTCTATAATTTTGATTTGAAGAGAAACCTTTGTTGTGGAAAACATAGAAAAGAAAAATTCTAGAGGACCATCACACCCCCCTAAATTTGCATCATGGTCAGAATCCAAAGAGGATTCAGAGGATTCTGTAGGATCAAATTTATTCAAGATAGGATCCAAATCATCTGAATCAGGGGATCCTACATCTGGGAGAAAAACAATTTCTCCTTCAGGATATTGGTCAGCATCACAATAGTCAAGATCCCACCAAGCAGGGTCTAATTCATCAGTAAACATTGATGCAAGACTAGGCTTATATTTTCTCTTGGGGCACTTATTTTCCCAATGGCCTTTCTTACCACAAGTAAAACATTTTTCTTTATTGGAGGGAGCATAACGTTTCTTGACAAAATCCTTTCTTTTATGGAAACTCTTCTTATTCTTGTATCTGTAGGCTTTATCTGGGTGAAACTTGGGAGCACTAGTGTAGAGGGGTTTTCCCTTCTTTTTCTTGCAACTGCAAGATTCTTTACCAAAGTGTCCTCTGTTGTGAGCTCCACTACCCCAATCTGGAATTTTTTCCACATATTTGCAAAAATCAGGAGAGTACATGGATGAATTCCTTTTAAAGTCTTTAGCAACTCTCCTTTCTAGAAAATACTCTTGCCATGTTTCCATTATGAATCCAGGCAGCTAGGCAAGAGAGAGACCTTGCAAAGGAATATTTTCATCTTTCATGAATTATTCTACTGCATCTGGAACATGATGAGGGAAACTCTTGAGATAATGTTTTAGGTATGTTGGCTTGTCTACATTTCCAGAAGAGATAAGCGAATTCTGCATATAAGATAAATATTGAGTCACTTTGACTAAGATCACAAATTCTAGCAGACATAAACACAGATGCAATATATTCAAAATCTTCGGTTTATTTTGGACCATAGAATTCTCTGCCTAGTGCTTTGAGAATTTGGCCATTTGCATCCCGAGCAACCAACATTTCATCTCTGGATTCTTGAGGAAGTCACCACCACCATTTATATTCCAAACATGATAGGCGTGCTACCATTTGGACAACTAATTGTTGGGAAAGCATATTCTAGTCTTGAGCTCTTTTGTGAAGAACCCATTTGCTTAGTAGCTGAATGGTTGTTTTAATCTCAGCCCTACATTGACATTGGATATTTAAGATAGGCTATTCTGGCATTTGAGAAATAAGATTAATGATTCCATTATGTTGAAATGAAATTTGTGAGATGGAGCAAAAGAGCTAGAGGCATCATTCATTACCTCATCAAAAGTAAGAAGAGGAGGTCTTGTGAGTGGACTAGAACTTGGCTGGGAAGAAGATACATCCTGGAGTGGAGAATTCTCTCTTTTTGGAAATTCCATTGCAATAAGGTTTTTTTCTGGAAAATATTTTAGCATTTTCTTGAATTGAGAGACTAGATATTGTATTTCATTAAATTCATCTTCATCTTGTCCAAGGGTAAACTCTAGTCTATTATCTTCTTATTGAATACTCATCATACCAAATGAGTGTCTTTTGGCATGTTTCTCCTTATTTTCCTTATGCTCTTTATGACCTCTAGAGGAAATCTCTAGAACAGACTGAGCGATAGACTTAGTCTTTTTCTCTATTTTTTGGGTTTTCATAAAGAGTTTTTCCAAAGGATACATTTTTTTTAAAGTACTATTCATTTCTAAGGTTGTCTTCTTTTAATTAAAATTAATGTGAAGTCACATATAGAATAATATTCTTTTTAGGGTGGGAGTCCTGGGATGAGATATGAGATTCATGGTATTGTTTTTGGGATTTTAACAAATATTTTTTAATAATATTTTTATATTATGTTTTTATGGTATTGTGATTGGGTTAGATTTAAAAGAAAAATATGTTTGATGTTTTATATATATTTAATTAATTTATTATGGGTTTTAAATTAGTTTTGAGTATAATAAATTAATATTCTTATCAAATGAATACATTAATGTTTTTTTTAATTATTACAAAATTGTATATATAGTTCTATTGATTTTTTATAGCACAAGAAATTTGCAACAATATTTTGATATTTCGTAAAAAAAATTGATAACGTTTTTATATTTTGTTATGATGTTTTCAAAGTGAGTTATCATTATGACCAAGATTTTGGATATTACACTATGTTAAAATTTTGAAATGTTCTAATTTTTTGAGTGGAACTCCATTCATCTTTAGCTGAACCAACAAAAAGAAACGTAGTGTTAGAAAAGATTAAAGTGGGAGTATATAGAGTGGAACTCCATTCATCTTTAGCTGATCCAACAAAAAGAAACATAGTGTTAGAAATGATTGAAGTGGGAGTATATATAGAATATACAATTATGTATATGTTAGAATATAGTTAAATGTAATTAAAGTACAAAAGGGGGAGATTAAACAAATGGTTTAAGAAACCTAAAGAAAATATGAAAGGCCAACCAAGGGAAAGGAAAGGGATATTCATATTGGAATCACATTACAAAATTATGAAGGAAGAAAATTATGTTAAGGTAATATGAAGTACAAATGGGGGGCAAAGATTCATTAAAGAGAGGATATTAATAAGAGAGTTAAATAGTGAGGGGGTAGAGGTCAATTAAAGATTAAAAAGGATAGACATGGATGAGAGGAAAGAAATAAGTTAATTATGGAGATAATGGATTAATCGTTTCCAAGATTGACTAAGTTTATAGCTATCCTCTCCACTAAAATTATCTGGGTGTTTTCTATATGGAGAACTTCTCTATTGAGGTGCACATGGTAATGAGTAGTAGAAGCTAAAATCTTAGTTTGGTAAAAGAGTATGAGGTGTTTGGTGTTGTGGGATTTTATTAAGGTGGATATGATTAGTATCAGCAATATGCTCTTTGAGCATGGCTTAGATGGATCTATCAGTGTGTCTAATATATTATTTTCCATATGAGCATGGAATTTGGTAGATCTAATGAGAAAGAAATTACTTGGATTTGTCTTGAACACTTCTAAATAATTTCTTTAGGGTTTTGTAGGTTCAAAGAGAGTTTTCATATTCTTTCTCATTAAGATCTTGGAAATGTGATCAGTAATCCCTTGGATATAAGGAAGGGAGATTGAAACTCACGGGGGTGAATTGCCGTGGGGTTTCTTGGATTTCAGCTGAAGGGAAACATGAAAAAATTTGTTAATTTGGATTAAATGATGGCCATTGGCTAGGAGGGATTTAGAGACGTGGGATATTTACTGGTTTAAATGTTAGGGGTTTGAAATGCAAATAGCTCTAGTGAAGGGTTTTGAGAACAACAATTTTTTGTGCTAGGTGAGGGTTTTGATGCAGATCCCATGTATTGTTCCAAGGGGAGCCAAGTTCGATGGAGTTGATAATTATTGTTGGTTTAACAATATTGGCAGACTTTATTTAGATTCCTAGCTATCATTTGCTAAGAATAAGCTTTCCAACTAGGTTGAAGACAATTGCACGGTTCGCTGCCAAGCATCCTTCCGAAACAAAGCCGATTTGTCATCCCTGATTTACTAGAAGCTATGTTTCTGAACAAGATATCGATTCTTCCAAGCCGAATGAGTTTGGTAAAAAGCAGCTTTAAAAATACAATTGAAAAAGTTCTCCATTACCCTCTTTAGTTTTTTCGAATTTTATAGAATTGATCCACCCTTTTTTAAATGGATACCTACATTAATTCACAATCCTTAAGTACAATGTAAGGTTTTTGTAATTTGTCGGTAATCCTAGAAACGAATTTGAATGTATGCACGATTAAAATTAAAGTCCTCCTTCAAACTTTTTACTTGAGACTCACGAGTCGCGAGTAGGTTAATGAGAGTACAAATTCAAGAGTGAGGCGAGGTATCCGCACCGCAGATCTTCTGTTTTCTGAATGTTTATGGAGGCATAAATGTAACTTCCTTCTCCCATAAAATAGATGAAAGTCCAACCACGAAGTCACTCATTTGTTTCCTCTATTAATTTTGGCCACTCGTATCCTCTGTCTTTCATTTGTTTCATAATCATTAATCACCTGGATTTTCTACAAAGCTTTAAATTCAAGCATATCAATTCACCTTTGACAACCCAATCAATTCAGCATAAACATATTTATGCAAAATGTGGGAGTATAGACTTCGCTTGCCAATTGTTTGAGAAAATGTCTCAACTGTTGGACACACCGAGCACACTGAGAGGGGGGGGTGAACAGTGTGTATAGATTTTTATTACTTTTTCAACTTTAACAATCATCAACTGCTTCTTCAATACATCATTCATTAATGTATTACCACATTATCATTACATCATCAGCATTATTAACAATTACAGCTCATCATCACATATCATCATATCATCATCACATAGGAAGCATATCAAAACACAATACACAAGATTTTTACGTGGAAACCCAAGTCCTGGGGGGAAAACCACGGAAGCCTTTATAATAATAATTTACCAGCAACAACTGGAAGGAGGAAACAACCCCCTTTGTTACAAAGACTTCAATTCTCCAGCTACAACTGGAAGGAGGCTACAACCCCCTGGTTTAAAAGCTACAACCTGAAGGAAGCCTTAGCTCCCTATATTTTCTTGCCCCGTCCTGCCACCCTGATATGAAGATAGTAACTGAAACTACTGAACCAAAAACTTCACTGATCCTGCGGACCTGCTATCCAACACTTCTACCCAATCTATACCACACTGCACAATCACTGTCACTGCTCATCAACTGACCACTGCTCATCAACTGTTCACTGCTCATCAACTATCCACTGACCACTGCACCACAACTGCTCCACACTACTCATCAACTGACCAATCAATCTTTTGTTCACATCATCCGACTCAGTCAATCTGAGTCTAACCAACTGCACACCAAACCTTGAATCTGCTGCTGATAACCTCTGCACTCTTATCACTGCCAAATCATCCATGTATACCAACAAGTCATTTTACTGCCATACACTGCTCATGTACATCCTTGTACACCTCGTCATACACAGTCACTGAACAAATAATCCTTCTCTACTTACACTGAATATAAGGCATGCATCGTCATGCATAATCATCATAGGTATGCATCATCATCATAGGGTATGCATCATCATCACAAAATATGCATAATCGTCACTTCAGTGTGGACCGTGTATGCATCATCAACATCAAGTATACATCATAATGCATAGGAGAGCATCATCACACTATGGTATGCATGTACATCATATTATATAGGAGTGCATCAACTTCATAGAGTGTACATCATTATCACATGCATTATCATCATAAAGTGTATAATATCATAGCATAAAGGTATGCAACATCATCATCATATCCTCCATGATGACTTCAAATATATATACCAATATATAGGCTCACATACTAATATCAAAGATGAACTCTATCCATGAGAGACATGTGCCATTACAAGAGAAACCAAGAAGCATGAGCCATACCTTTTTGAAGATCATAAGGTCAAGAAACAATAGACAAACCAAAAGAAACTCTAGATCATTTCATCACATAGCCCTCGTAACAAGCTTTCCAACGAGCCAAGAATTTTGTAATTCCGATTCCGTATGAGAAAGTTATGCCAATTTTAGTAAAGATGCCCAAAAATTTCTCCTCCACAAAATTTCGCACTTTTCTCCAAGAGTTGCGAAATTCCAATTGATGAGCAAATGAAATGTTTGATATTCTATTTATATAGGTCGTGGAGGAAAGTTATTACCTCAAACAGGGCCGACATGCAATTCAAAATTACAAATAATTAAATTTTCTTTTGTTTGGTCAGCTCACCCAAAAAGGTGGGGTACACCAACTTCAAAAATTCATATCTCTTCAACCATAAGGAGTTAGAAGATGCTCCACATATCAATGGAAATGGCTTGACAAGGACTATCTCCCTATGATGGGTTTATTTGCAAATTCTTGGTCTAATACCCTTAAATTATTCAATGTGTCCAGGACGTCAAAGACCCCACACATGAGGGTGCCAAAGACCATACCACTAACTACAAGAGTTTCAAAGTCTTCTTCAACATATCAAGGCACGTCCGTGGGATCTACCTCCATCTACATCCCAATAGCCATATAACCACAAATAGGACCATACATCACCATGGTTCAAGACCCAAGGCACCGCATGCAAGGGTTTCAAGGACTCTTTCAAGGATATCATATAATATTTAAATAAGATACTTTCCATGGACTTCAAGCCCATCACATAGGACTCCATCGCCAAGTGATGAGGGAATCATGACCAAGGATTCTATCATATCAAAGGCTCCAACAATCATGGGCTTACAAACCACCATATGTATGCATTCCAAGACCCAAATCATTTCCAAATGCACCATCAATGATCATATAGTGTCCAAGGGTCATCATGCTGCCATTTATGTGGGTGCCAGACCTTCTCATGAATAATGACCATCTCCAAGGGTTCCATGACCCCAACAAAGGATACACGGGCATCAAGATCTTCATCAAGGGTTCCAAGTCTTCATCAAGTCATTAATGACCACATCATCACCTTTAAGGGGACAAGGACCATTAAGCCATCAAATGTGGGTCCAAGGACTTCTTCAAGGCTTCTTCATCAAGCAAGGGGCTTCATAGGCTTCTTCAACCACCTCAACCACACCAGGAGACCTACAAGGGTCAAGATCCATCATGACATCACCTGTGGGGTTGCTAGACCTTCTCCTGGGGTACCATGACCTCAATAAACACAAATGACCACTGAAAGGTTCATTTGGGCACTTGCAACTTCTTCAACACTTTTGTAGCGTACTGGGGCATAAGTTGTGGTACTGGGGAAACAAAGAAACAATTGGGGAAACGAAAAACATATTTGGGGTACTTAAACACTCTACAAGGTGTACAGGGCTTTTGTCATTGTCCCAAGGGATCCAAGGGCTTCAAACTTGGGCTTGGACAAGATCAAAAGGTCTCCTTAGACACTGACAATTACTTAACCCTCAGGGGCTCCTCAAGGGGCACCAAGACATGTTGGCATCAATGACTATACACTGTTGGCATCAATGACAACTTAATCAACAATCTCCCCCTTTTTCATTGATGACAACACCATAAATCCTCTTCAGAACAAGCTCCCCTTGTCAAGAACTTCTCTCCCCCTTTGGAATCAATGGCAAAGGGAACTTCCTTTGACAACACTGCTCCCCCTCAGGGCATGCTCCCTTTGTCAACAACTTCTCTTTGTTTTTCGACTCTTGAAAAACCTTTTCTTCCTTTTTGCATCAATGGCAACAAGAATTTCCTTTGGTAATACTGCTCCCCCTATCATTGGGCATTGTTGTTGATTGATAGTCTTCAAAATGGTATTGGGTTTTTCCCAATATTTTCATCATTTCTGTTTTGATCATTGGTGCAATCTACTGACTTTCTTTTCCATACTTTGGTAGGCTGATCACTGTTCATGACATTCGGTTGAACTTGCTTTCTTCTCCAAACTTTAACTTCTCCCTGCATCCTGCAATGTTTCGCAAAATGACCATAATGATAACAATTATAACATTGAACGGAAAACATACCTTGATTTATATCTGGAATTATTTTGTCATGAGTTCTGCAATGGATGGCTTTGTGACCATAGTTGTTACACTTGTAGCAGTGACCATGCAACATTATAGGATATGTCTGAGCAAAAGATCTTTCTTCTGTATAACTATTGGTCTCTTCTTCTTTTTCCCTGAAATTCTTGCTTTCTTCAATGTTCTTTTCGATCTTCAAATTTGTTTTTAACTGAGCAGTTGTATTGTCCATATCTTCCTTCAGAGAGAGGATCTTCAATTCTTGCCTTTGACAAATTTCTATCTTTTCTTGGAGTTGTCTTGTTAGGTCTTCTTCTATTTTCTTGACTTCTTCTACCTGTCTTTTCAGATCAATAATATTGTCTTCCATCTGTCCTTTTGAGTTCTGATCTTCCTCATGAGATTTTTGCAGTTTCCCTTTTAGTACTTGATTTTCTTTTCTGATCTTTGTGAGTTCTTTTTCAAATTCAAAATTTTTCAGACATACCTTTCGTAATTCTATCTTTAAGGATTTGATTTCAATTTCTTGTTTTCTTCTTAGTTTCTCTTCAATCTCATGACTTGACTGAATTCCCTTTTTATCACTTGAATCTCCTTTCTGACTGGTGATACTTTCCTTCTGAAATTTTTCAAGTAAGGTATTGATCTCACTATCTTTGTCTTGAAGCTTGCGAGTCATTTCTTTCTCCTTATCTTCTCATTGTCTTTTGAGCCTGCCAATTTCTTCTAATTGCCTTTTATTTTCAGTAGCCGACTTCTCAAGTTTATCTTTCAAAGAGTTTGATATGGCTTCTTTGATTCTGGTAGCTTCTTCAACTTGGAGATTTAGATCAATTATAGTCTGTGTGGCCTTCTCACATTCTTCTTGATTCCTCTTCTCAGATTTGTCTAATTGCTCTTGCAATACCTTGTTCTGTTCACAAAGTTTCTCAACCTTTTACATAGCATTAGCAATATCATTATCTAAACATTCATTTCTATAATTTGTCAAGGAACAATGGGATTCATCACATTTTGAAGTATTACAATCTATGAATTTAGAATAGTGCTTATCTTCTACACCTGATAAACATATTTCTTCAAAAACATTACAAGCAGGGTGTTCAAGAGACTTACCTTCAAACTTACCTGGATCTTGTACTGACCTTTCTATGGAGTTGTCTTCTGCTTTCTGTTCTTCAATGGAGTAGAGTTGATCTATCTTTAGTGACAATTCTTCAATTGAGTTGCACTTTCCTATTTTCTCCTTTTGGAGATCTGTCAGATCTTTAACCATGAATTTCATAACCTCTTATTCATGTTCTTTAGGGGAGTATAACTGTTCTAATTTGATCCATAATTCCTTAGCTGTGTTGTACTTTCCAATCTTCTCTTTTATGGAATCTGATAAGCCTTCAAGAATGGATTCCATAGCCATTGAATTATTTTTCCTTGCTTCCTTCTGAGCTATTGTTTTCACTTTCTTCGGATGATTGTACCCTGTAAGCACTGATTGCCATATTCCAATACCTTCTAATTCAAGATAAACTTGCATTCTTCTTTTCCAGATCAAGTAATTTGTCCTACAAAACAATGGTGCTCCATTCACTGAAAACCCCATGGTGTATCAAGGATCTCCTTCAAGCTGGTAAGGCTTTCTGTGAAGCCCCGCTCTGATACCAATTGTTGGACACACCGAGCACACTGAGAGGGGGGGGGTGAACAGTGTGTATAGCTTTTTATTACTTTTTCAACTTTAACAATCATCAACTGCTTCTTCAATACATCATTCATTAATGTATTACCACATTATTATTATATCATCAGCATTATTAACAATTACAGCTCATCATCACATATCATCATATCATCATCACATAGGAAGCATAGCAAAACACAGTACACAAGATTTTTACGTGAAAACCCAAGTCCTGGGGGAAAAACCACGGAAGCCTTTATAATAATAATTTACCAGCAACAACTGGAAGGAGGCAACAACCCCCTTTGTTACAAAGACTTCAATTCTCCAGCTACAACTGGAAGGAGGCTACAACCCCCTGGTTTACAGGATACAACCTGAAGGAAGCCTTAGCTCCCTATATTTTCTTGCCCCGTCCTGCCACCCTGATATGAAGATAGTAACTGAAACTACTGAACCACAAACTTCACTGATCCTGCGGACCTGCTATCCAACACTTGTACCCAATCTATACCACACTGCACAATCACTGTCACTGCTCATCAACTGACCACTGCTCATCAACTGTTCACTGCTCATCAACTGACCACTGCTCATCAACTGTTCACTGCTCATCAACTATCCATTGACCACTGCACCACAACTGCTCCACACTACTCATCAACTGACCAATCAATCTGTTGTTCACATCATCCGACTCAGTCAATCTGAGTCTAACCAACTGCACACCAAACCTTGAATCTGCTGCTGATAACCTCTGCACTATTATCACTGCCAAATCATCCATGTATACCAACAAGTCATTTTACTGCCATACATTGCTCATGTACATCCTTGTACACCTCGTCATACACAGTCATTGAACAAATAATCCTTCTCTACTTACACTGAACATAAGGCATGCATCGTCATGCATCATCATCATAGGGTATGCATCATCATCATAAAATATGCATAATTGTCACTTCAGTGTGGACCATGTATGCATCATCAACATCAAGTATACATCATAATGCATAGGAGAGCATCATCACACTATGGTATGCATGTACATCATATTGTATAGGAGTGCATCAACTTCATAGAGTGTACATCATTATCACATGCATTATCATCATAAAGTGTATAATATCATAGCATAAAGGTATGCAACATCATCATCATATCCTCCATAATGACTTCAAATATATATACCAATATATAGGCTCACATACTAATATCAAAGATGAACTCTATCCATGAGAGACATGTGCCATTACAAGAGAAACCAAGAAGCATGAGACATACCTTTTTGAAGATCATAAGGTCAAGAAACAATAGACAAACCAAAAGAAACTCTAGATCATGTCATCACATAGCCCTCGTAACAAGCTTTCCAACGAGCCAAGAATTTTGTAATTCCGATTCCGTATGAGAAAGTTATGCCAATTTTAGTAAAGATGCCCAAAAATTTCTCCTCCACAAAATTTCGCACTTTTCTCCAAGAGTTGCGAAATTCCAATTGATGAGCAAATGAAATGTTTGATATTCTATTTATATAGGTCGTGGAGGAAAGTTATTACCTCAAACAGGGCCGACATGCAATTCAAAATTACAAATAATTAAATTTTCTTTTGTTTGGTCAGCTCACCCAAAAAGGTGGGGTACACCAACTTCAAAAATTCATATCTCTTCAACCATAAGGAGTTAGAAGATGCTCCACATATCAATGGAAATGGCTTGACAAGGACTATCTCCCTATGATGGGTTTATTTGCAAATTCTTGGTCTAATACCCTTAAATTATTCAATGTGTCCAGGACGTCAAAGACCCCACACATGAGGGTGCCAAAGACCATACCACTAACTACAAGAGTTTCAAAGTCTTCTTCAACATATCAAGGCACGTCCGTGGGATCTACCTCCATCTACATCCCAATAGCCATATAACCACAAATAGGACCATACATCACCATGGTTCAAGACCCAAGGCACCGCATGCAAGGGTTTCAAGGACTCTTTCAAGGATATCATATAATATTTAAATAAGATACTTTCCATGGACTTCAAGCCCATCACATAGGACTCCATCGCCAAGTGATGAGGGAATCATGACCAAGGATTCTATCATATCAAAGGCTCCAACAATCATGGGCTTACAAACCACCATATGTATGGATTCCAAGACCCAAATCATTTCCAAATGCACCATCAATGATCATATAGTGTCCAAGGGTCATCATGCTGCCATTTATGTGGGTGCCAGACCTTCTCATGAATAATGACCATCTCCAAGGGTTCCATGACCCCAACAAGGGATACACGGGCATCAAGATCTTCATCAAGGGTTCCAAGTCTTCATCAAGTCATTAATGACCACATCATCACCTTTAAGGGGACAAGGACCATTAAGCCATCAAATGTGGGTCCAAGGACTTCTTCAGGGCTTCTTCATCAAGCAAGGGGCTTCATAGGCTTCTTCAACCACCTCAACCACACCAGGAGACCTACAAGGGTCAAGATCCATCATGACATCACCTGTGGGGTTGCTAGACCTTCTCCTGGGGTACCATGACCTCAATAAACACAAATGACCACTGAAAGGTTCATTTGGACACTTGCAACTTCTTCAACACTTTTGTAGCGTACTGGGGCATAAGTTGTGGTATTGGGGAAACAAAGAAACAATTGGGGAAACGCAAAACATATTTGGGGTACTTAAACACTCTACAGGGTGTTCAGGGATTTTGTCATTGTCCCAAGGGCTCCAAGGGCTTCAAACTTGGGCTTGGACAAGATCAAAAGGTCTCCTTAGACACTGACAATTACTTAACCCTCAGGGGCTCCTCAAGGGGCACCAAGACATGTTGGCATCAATGACTATACACTGTTGGCATCAATGACAACTTAATCAACATCAACAATATGTCATCTCCTGGATAGCTATGGTTGCGGGATATATGCACATAATGGGTTTGTTGTTGAGGCGCTGAGATTCTTCATGGAAATGCCTCAGCGAAACATGGTATCATGGAATGCGATGATTGCAGGGTTTGCAAAGAATGAGTTTGGTAAGGAAGCCCTAAATTTAATAAGAGAAATGCAATTGGCAACTTCGAGGTTGAACTCCAAAACCTTCGGTAGTATCCTCCAAGCTTGTACCTACTTGGAAGCTTTGGAACAGGGTATGGAAATCCATGGGAAAATACTTAGAATTGTTTTCCAGTCAGATATATTGATAGATATGTATGCAAAATGTGGGAGTATGGAGAAGGCCTCAACGAGATGTTATTTCCTGGACGACAATTATTGCAGGATATGCACAAAATGGGTTTGTTAATAAGGCACCAACTATTTGACTAAATGGCTTAACGCAATGCGATTTCCTGGAATGCAATGCTTGCAGTGTTTACATATAATGGGCATACTGAGGAGGACCTGAAGCTTTTTCTACAAATGCAATTGACAGGTGAAAGGCCAGACTCGAAAATCTTTGCTAGTATTCTCTCAACATGTGCCAACATGGAAGTTCTTAAACAAGGTATGGAGATCCATGAAAATATAATTAGAAGCGGATTTCAATAAGATGTCTTTGTGATGACTGCCCTTTTAGACATGTATACACAGTGCGAGAGCATGGAGAAGGAACTGGAATTATTTGGTATGATGCATCAGCGAGGCCTGGTCTCGTGGAATGTGATGATTATCTGATATGGGCAGAACTCTTTAAAACTTTTCAAGGAAATGCTTCAACAAAATTTGGTCTCATGGAATTCGATGATTGCAAGATTTTCACAGAACGGGCATAGTGAGAAGGCCCTGGAGCTCTTTCAACAAATGCAAGTGGCAGGAATAATGCCCATCTCAAAAGCTTTTGCCATTATTCTCCCTGTGTGTGCCAACTTGGAAGCTTTGGAACAGGCTATAAACATGCATGGAAACATAATTAGAAGTGGATTTCAGCCTGATATCACATGTGCAAAATGTGGAAGCATAAAGAGAGCACGGGAGCTATTTTGACGGAAATGGAGGAGGAGCAGAACTAACAGACAAACCAATTTCAGCGTGATATCACGTGTGCAAAATGTGGAAGCATAAAGAGAGCACAGGAGCTATTTTGACGGAAATGGAGGAGCAGAACTAACAGAAAAACACAAATATTTTATTAAGGAGCCTTCAGCCCAGAATTAGATGCACACAGAATACATTACAGGCATACATATTTATAGCAATAGAACTTCTAGACGCTTCGAGTTGTTTCCCAGTTTCAACCTCCTTTACCTACCGCAATTACTGATGGAGCTACTGCATTCAATATGCATTCAATACATACAGGTATAGGTTACATACAGATATAGGTTGCTTGTTGGAATTATCTTCCAACACTCCCTCATAATTCCAACAATTCTCATACCATCAATTACATCTCAAAATACTTTGTTATTTTGTTTTCTGCTCTGCTGTTGCAATCTTTTTCCTTGGGCTTGCTTCCGCTTTCTTCTTTGGACTTAAAATAAAATCCTATTACAACTGGTCCAACTAACTACTTTTCCTTAGTCCAAGATTTTATATCTCTGGACCGATCTCTGCCTATGAGAGATTCACACAGTGCTGCTGCACTACAACTATGCCTCCAAAAGATGGCTTACAATAATCTTGGGGAAACAAGCCTGTGACTAAGGCCAACCTATGAATGAGGCTTTTGGACCAAAAACACTAGGAGTCAGCTACAACCGATAATGCACCTCACACAAATTACAAATTTCATACCCATAATTTCATTACAGATACAGGAAAGCAAATTCTTTAACCAAAATTTTTATTACAGCTTCAGCTGGATTTGATTCCGTGAGCAGCTACACAAGGGGAATATCTTTCGCATTCTCTGGTAATGGCACTTTTCATACATCCTTTATGATCCACAGTCTTAGCGCCTTTTCTCTTTTCTTTTCTAGATGGACTGAATGCAGTTAGCACACATTAATACTTGCTACTGCTCCTCTTCACAACGATCTTCCCATCAACTGATGCAACATCTTGCTCAAATCTACTGCACACAGAAGGCAAATCATCACTGCGAACTTGCAAACATAGCAGCGGACACATGGCTCAAAACAAATCTAATTTGATTTTAGTCTTCATCAATGCTCTTGGGGTTATCGTGACAAGATATTTCCACCGCCTCACTAGACAACAAATGCATATCATGATGAAGAATCACAGGATAGGACAGAAAACAAAACAGAGAAATAAACATGTAAAACAAAACACAGAGACCAAAAACTGGAAAGCCTTCTCCAGTTCTATATTTCTTTTACAGAGGACGGATCTCTTGGCATGTGGCTCTTTTGGCATGCCCAACTACAGGTCTCTTCTTAGATCTACAGATCTTTTGCCAGGTCTCTGATGACTGGGTCATATCTTCCTTCCATATCTGCTACAGCGGCTCCTTCTTCAATGGGTAGCTCCCTTTCGTGACAACTCCCTTTGGCAACTCTCCTTCATGAAGGCAGCGGCAATTTCTCAACCCTCACGCAACTCCTTACTCTTCACATGGCAGACAACAACTCTTTCTACCGGGAGCTCTTCTCATCACTTGGCCACAACTTCACCCATATGCTTGCAGGCTGTATTGACAGCAGACATCGACTGCATACCTTCGCTTGGCAGCTTCATTCCTTCACGCATAAACTATGGCTCTCTTCCACCTTTAGGTTCATCAAAACTCAGCTTCTTTGGCAACGATTAGAACACTTGGCTCATCCGCACAAAACACACATAGACACTTGCAAACTCTCACAAAACATTCTATTTTCCTACAGTTCTACTCCTACAGGATAAGATTACTCTTACTTCTCTCTCATGATCCTGCGCACTCCCGTGAGGGAGTCAAGCCCAGGCACCAAGCTCTGATACCATGACGGAAATGGAGGAGGAGCAGAACTAACAGAAAAACACAAATATTTTATTAAGGAGCCTTCAGCGCAGAACCAGATGCACACAGAATACATTACAGGCATACATATTTATAGCAATAGAGCTTCTAGACGCTTCGAGCTGTTTCCCAGTTTCAACCTCCTTCTTTACCTACCGCAATAACTGATGGACCTATTGCATTCAATATGCATTCAATACATACAGCTATAGGTTGCTTGTTGGAATTTTCTTCCAACATATTTGACAAAATACCTCATCAAGACCAGGTCTCCAGGAATGCAATGATTGAAGGATCTGCCATGCTTGGCCGTGGCAAGAAATGATTGAAGGATATGCCATGCTCTTAATCGCTTTGAAGAAATGAAACACTCTGGCATGAGCCAGCTTATTACAAATATCCAAAGCTGCACAATCACCGCGTCTTTGGAGATATTAATTTTGAAGTTGCAGTTGAAAAAACCCAAAGTTTAGCTATAGATTTCTTATTATTGTTTTCAGTGAATCACCTTGCCCTTTGTGCTTCTCCAATACTTTCTCTATGTCCTGCAAGTTTGCAACAATTTGTGGTCAGATTTTCTCTTAGTCTTGCAAGTTTGCAATAATTTGTGGTCAAACCAATTCAGTGAGCGTAGGTACACTTCGAATCCCTATATAAGATTGCCGATGACACAATTCATTACCCAAAGCTAAACAGTTGGAGAAAATTGAAGAGGAAGCAAATGTGAAGACAAAATGATAGTGTTTACCTAAAAACACTAAAACAACAATTTTTCAACTCTCTGTTTTCTTGGGCTCAACAGGGTTCTTTGACACAATGAATTGATGGAGGGATTTTCTCACTTTTTGAATGCAATGGATTAGTTAAGGAAATGGAAAAGTTCAATTCTCTTACCAGTTTCTGGAAAATAAATTTTGTAACAATGAAAGATGTTAACAAACGATAAACAATTTTCATGAAATCTTCTTTATACAGGTGAGATAAAGTTCTCAAAATCTCAACATCACAATCCTGAGTTTCATGTATCAGAAATATGAAAATTAAAACTAACAGGCGTTAGTTTAAATTCATGTTAACCTTGAATGCATTGCAATGAACTTAGATCTGTGTTCATTTCTTCATAACCAAACCAGAGAAGAATCAAAGTCATTAAAGTGTATATATTAAAATTATTACACAACATTATCTAACTTTTACTATAAAATCAATCATCCAAAGATGTAATAAATCCCAAGAAAACATGAAAAGCTACCACAAAAATCATGGAAACATAGAATTTTCAATATATAATTATGATTTAACAGTTACATGTACTTAGAACGTCATTGATATATTTTACTATTACATGTACTTAACTGTTTTATTTAGTATTTTTAAAATCATTAACATGTTTTTTATTTTGCAGATCACGGCAAACCACCAAGTGAACTTTCAACAACAGCTATATCTAAATTAAAATTAAATTATAAATTTCAAACTTTACGAAGTGCTACTAATAATTTCAACCCATAAACAAGATTGGCCAAGGAGGCTTTGGTGCAGTTTATAAGGTGATGTTCAAATTGTTTTATATTAAAGATTTGAAATAGGATGGGTAAATTTACATTATCATTGAGCAACATAAACTGGACATGATGGCAGGGAGTTCTACCAGATGGTAAGGAAATTGCTGTGAAGACAATATTCGTTAACAAGCAACAAAGTGTGAGGGACTTTTTCAATGAAGTGAATTTGATGAGTCATGTTCAACATAAAAACCTTGTCAAACTGCTTGGGTGTAGTATGGATGGCTTAGACAAACTCTTGGTTTATGAATACCTTCCCAACAAGAGCCTTGATCGGTTTCTATTCGGTAATTCTTTCTTAATTATTTTTATAAATTGATTTTTGTTACAGTCAATCTTCACTTGTAAGGCATAGTTGTTGCTGTGTTATATTTAAGATATTTGAGATAGAATTGCACATTGCAAACAGATGAAAACATGGGCAACGTATTGGATTGGCAGAGGAGGTTTGAGATTATACTAGGAATTGCTAGTGGATTAGCTTATCTTCACCAAGAATCAAATATACGCA